>OX421974.1:65029487-65629487 GCA_949128135.1 Parasteatoda lunata
AAAAGTAGCTCCTCTCCCTGAAATGCGCTATTCTTGTTTCCATGGCAGAAGACAGCCTCAGACTTTTTGGTGAGGGAAGTTCTTACCGTAGACAAACTATAGGTCGTCAAGTATGAAAACTATCGGAAAAAAAGGAGAAAATTCCGTGATAACATACAGCTATATTAAACAATTTCATTCATCATTTCATATTTTCTCTATACTTTTGCCTTGTAAGCGGCAGGCTGTTTCAGACTAGTGGGATAAAACCCTCACAAATGAAATTGAGTATTGAGGATAAAGAAGAACCTCCAGTTTTAATTCCTGTAGTTTTGCTATAGTCATTTTTACTGTGTGTGTTTTGGTAATGCCATGCAGCTAGACTGGAGACGACCTGCAGAGACTAATCTATCTTGTTTTTCATGTTTCATCTTTCTTGTTTTTGCATTTTTCATCTAGAATCATCTCTATATTATAACCAATGAGCCACGTTTCATTTGACCCTAATGGTTCACACCTGCGCCAGAGCATTAAAAACGATATATTATGTTTTGGAATGTGTTTCGGTGATGCCTTTTTGTTCAACTAATACTACAGCCAACTAACAGTTGAGTAAAATATATTATTAATGTTTCACGCAGCCTGTAATGCCGCAATTACGCACAAGAAATCATACTTGACAACAGGTCCCGCAGTGGACTTATCGTAAAGACATGGTTCCCAGCAGAGCAGCGAAGTCAAGCATCACTGACTGCGGTCAGTGTGTGGGTGACCACTTTGATCAGCGTGCGTAGGGACCAAGGGTGTGCGGTATCGGTCCTCGTTAAACCGTTCTACCGTAAAGTGCTCGACTTCACACGTAGGTCAGCAGGCTACCAAGGCAGGGGAGCCATCTCCTCTGCAGAGGATCAAAATTGATTGTGATGGCGTGTCTTCGGATCATCAGCAGGGATGCTTCCCAGACCGTCGCCAATAGCCCATTGTGCAGCTCTAATGTGACGTAAATAAAGTACCTACCTACTTGATAATAGTGCGAATTTTCGACCACACCTATTTCAATAAAATTAAGTTTTGAAAAATATTTTTGAATATTTTTAGAGCTTAAAATGAGGTTTCCATTTATTATATATAGAAATAAATGATGTAGAGCTTTCATAACTCCTCTTCTCCGTGAGCTAATATATTTTATGAACTAAATTGACTCATAGAATAATGGTAAACTTAAAAAAAAAATATTATTCCAAAAGCAATATAGAAAGTGATTAAATACAACGTAAATAAACAAGCAGAAAAGAAATAAAAATGTTGCAAAACTCGTTTCCAGAAAATACAAAAGAGCGTTTTTCCCAAAGTTAAATGTATGAAATCTCTTGAAATTGTAACACGAAAAAATCTTCAGAGATGGAGTAAATTTAAACTATATATTGAAAATTTTGTTTTCTACTGTAAAATACATAAAAATTTATTTTTCTGTAATTTTTTAAACAGTTTTTTCATAATTTTTTGAAGAACTTTGATTTTCTTTTTTGAAGTTACCTTTCTGCGAAAAACTAGTATATTAACTTGTACTTATAATCGATGAAAGTTTTCCATTAATCAACTGCTGGCTTGGTCGTACACCATTATAAAAGAAAGGTTTTTGAGAGAAAAGCTGTGCATTGCCATTTTGTTTAATATCGCTTTAAGGAACTATTTTTTTGCAATACGCAAGTTGTGAAGGAAAGGTTCTTTAACAGAAAACTAATTTATTGAAATGTCTTACTGAAAAAAAAAAGAAACCCCGAAAATTTGCTCAATTTTCGCAGTTGGAGTGATCTTGCTCTTAATCTTATAATGGTACTCGGTAATATCTACATAAAATCGATACTCGAATTTTATGTAAATATTTTAAGCAGTTTTAGAAGGACAATCTGTTTATAGATTAAATTTCCTCTGGAATGCGTTTACACTGGGAAAAATATTTAATGATCTGTCTAATAATCTTAATAACACATTTCGTATCACATTTCACATGATTCATTATTCAGACACATTTCGTTCAGTAGTTAATTGATTTATGAACATCTAAGTGTGTTAGTATATTTTATTATTTAATAAATTTTATTTTTAATTACAGATGATCGTGTTGAATCGGGAGTTTATCCCTATCAAATACTCAGAGCGAAATTCCATGCAACGAATTGGATTTTAAATAGAAGAAATAATGCAAGCCATATTCAAAAGTGGGGTGTCAATATACCAAGAACAGCAGTAGCCTTCTATTTTTCAGAGAGTTCAAATCTAACAAAGAATAAAAATTATAATGATGAATTAGCGTATGAACTCAGCATTCGCTTGCTTTCCAAATTTGCTTTGTGAGTTGAATTTTATTCCTTTCTAATTCTGAAAGTTGGATAAAACAGTTTTATTTTTATTTTTTAAATGTACAATTTTCTTAAAAAGACGAAACTAAGTCACATTATTTAATTATAAGCCATCCTTTCTTTTTTTATGCCACATTCCTTTAATATTTAGGTCCGAAAGGAACGGAGTTCGTTCCTCGACTCTGCTAAGACCCATTGAGTATATGCTATATACGTACTCGTAAAATCTGTGAAATCGAAAGTCCTGTTGTTGGAAGTTGAGCAGTACCGTGGGAACAAAGATCTGCAAAAACAAATTCCTTCCCCTTCAGATCTATGACTAAATTGAAGAAGGAGTCACACAAAATTGTGATAACATGTCTTCGAATCATCCTCAGGGATGTTTCCCAGAATGTTGCCCATATCCCATTGCGCAGCTATAATACGATCTAAATGAAGTACCTATCTACCTCAATATCAGATTTATTTATCCGTACTACAATATTGATAAGAGTTTACTACTCATTCTTTGCATTGAGCACACGAGTGGACTCAATACAAAGCCTGTAAAACAAATCTATTGTTGCACTTATACGTGCAGGCTTACGTGCTCATTACAAAGTGTGGTTTATAAGTTCTAGTCAACTTGATGAGCCACAGCAGTTAAACTACTGATGTAGTTCAGCCTTGTTCATGGTTTTGCATAATTATAAATGTGAGATTTTTATAGTTTCAAAGATTAGTAGGTGTTAGCTTGTAGCTCAAATGAATGGGGAAAAATGCAAAGCTAACAAGAATTCACTAAACAAAATAGAGATTATCAAATTGACATTTACTTCATTTTTATTTGACAAATTGACTGCAGCATATATATGTACATATATATATATATATATATATATATATATATATATATATATATATATACACTATCTGACCATTAATGACCGGACACCCCTCATTTCGGATACATGAGGTACTAGTATCAAGTCAGTAGGGCGTAGGGCCACCACGCGCCCGAATCACAGCTTTAACCCTTCTAGGAAGACTATCCACTAGGTGTTGGTACACGGCGGCAGGTATTGCCCGCCATTCCTCCTGTAACATGGCGAAGAGTTGAGTGGTGGTTTTGGGGCGTTGTGGTCTGGCCCTCAACCGGCGCTCCAACTCATCCCAGAGATGCTCAATTGGATTGATGTCGGGACTTTGTGATGGCCAGTCAAGCTCTTGCTCCCCCATTTCATCAAACCAGTCCGTAATGGCATGTGCTTTATGAATGGCAGCGTTATCGTGATGAAACACAAACGGGCCATTACCGAATTGTTGCCACAGGGTGGGAAGCGCCGAATTGTCCAGGATGTCTCTATACCCTTCTGCACTTCCACGCACTAACACCAAGGGTCCAAGACCAAACCATGAGAAACAGGACCACTCCATAATTCCTCCACCGTCCGGTCATTAATGGCTAGATAGTGTATATATATGAATGAGATTTTTTGGGTTGTGTAGATATTTTCACAGGATTGAACTGAACTAAATTTTTTCTAATACAACAATTAGTGTTTCTGTATGTCATAATGGTAAAATTAGTACCGTTGTTATAGGCAATATTTTAAATTAAAAGTATAGTATTAAGCGTAGTATTTTTTCTTAGAAGAAATATGGAAGATATCAAGACGTCTGAACTTGCGACTCATGTCAATAGTTTTCTTGCATTTTGTATGAATCCTCGGAAATTCTATATGGTTGATTTGATCGGGCAGTTAAGAAAACGTGTGGATGCTAACGAAGTTGCAAACCCGTACGCAATGCTAGCACTGTGTAATGCCCAAGAATTAATCACCTTAAATGATATTGAAAAGTTACAAGTAGCATTCCAGAAAGCTAATACAGAACACAGAACAGGTAATATTTGATACATTTTCGGCAAATGCTTAATTATCCTTTTTAATCTGTTATAAATGCCCAACAAATATTCAAATCAAGTTGATATCATTTTTACGTTTATCCTTTTAGTGTGCATAAAATTTAAATAATAACTACATATATATATATATCAAACAACTACATGTTCATTACTCTTCTATACTCTCTTCAAGTTCAAGTAATAAAGTATTATTTTCTCTTTCTGTTCGTGCGTGTGAATCAGTGATATATTTGCTACACATATTAACATATTGATAAATAAGCAAAGGTGCCTCTGTCGCCCATTTTGACGACCGAATGGCTTTATTTAGAAATGTACCAGGTCCAAAAATTTCGCCAGGTCCAAATACCCGGTACGTGGCAAAAACTGAATCCTCTACCCGGCCGGTTCCGGATAAGTGGCTAAGTATTATATAAGTTATACAAAACTATGAAAAATTCTCATTTTCAAATGAATCAATATTTTGCAAGTTATAATAAATTTATTACGCTGTTTTGTTAATATAAACATATGAATTTATTATCTCATTTTTATACACTTTTGAAATCATATTTGAAAAAGAATATCGAAGGAATTCGAAGAAAAAAAAATTTCGAATGTAGAGCTAAGATTCAGCTATGAAAACAGCTGCTAAGGGTAGACTTACTAATTTACTTGTTTTTCATTTATTTACTTAATTTCTAACAATATTTGTTAATGTAGCTTCTGTTAAACATAGGATGATTTCAAAGTGTTTTAATAAAGTAAATGAAAAATGTCTTCACTAATAATAAAACCATATCGTATGTGCATTAGGAACTGCATTACTACAAGCTCCTAAATCTTTTGATACTCAGGGTGAAAATTTTATTTTAATACTAACGCTGAGCAGAAAATGTTGAAACCAAAACGTGTACGCAGATTTGCAATTTTAATGATATATTCCGCATCCTTGCAATTTTAAATCCAACACGAAAAATAAAGTACTTCTTAGACTCGCGAGAAACTTTTTCAGAAGAATTAAATTGCTTTTGCGATTCATTGAGAGCATGTATGGTTAACCCGACGATAAAAAAAAAAAAAACTCTAAACAGACCGTTTCGAACTAAACTTATTAAGCTAACAAGAAGGAAACATTCTTTCTGGAAAAATATTAATTTAATGTTATCGTTTACTCGTTATGTTCATGCCGGTTTCGGTTCAAATTTAAGTGTGTGAAAGCCTAAACTGAAAAGGCTCAAGTGTGCTCTCTAATGAGCTTGTAAAAATAAAATGGATTTCGACAACTTCCTGTTCAAAGCTATGGATTATAATTTTTCGTCAGTCGTAAACGAGGGTTTTCAATGGTTATGTTATGTTTTCAGACACTCAAGCTATAATAATTATGGCATTAGCTTGTGCATCTGCTCAGCCTGACAGCAGTTTTAACCGTGAAGAATTACCAGACTATACAATGGAAATAAAAAAGAAACAGTACAGAAATGGAACTGTTGAGAACATCAAGACAACAGCCCTGGTTTTGCAGGTATAACGTATCAGTTTGTTTTATAAATATTTCAAAAGTATTTATATTCATATAACAGTAGAGTTTTTGTAAGACTAATCAGAGGGGCTACAATATAAACATTCTTATGGCATCCAAACGAAATGATACTGGGGACACTGTAAAAAAAAATTCGTTTTTGACAAACTCCTTTCTTAGAGAATATTCTGACAGACCGTTTCGACAAATTAAGGAAATCACAATTTTCTCTTGTTTAAAGGATATAAATTTTGTCGAAACCTAAAAAAAATTTATTCCTTCTTCTTAGTTTCAAACTATTGACAATTATTATCATAGATTACCGATATTTAGTTAATTTTTATTAAACTTATTGTCAAACCATTTTATGGCTCTCATTTGAATACCAGGAAACAAAATAAACACAAAGAAATTAGCTGGTTTGAATTTTATGAGTAGTAGTAGTACTTTATTAACATCGCATTAGAGCTGCTCGTGTTGGCTATAGGCGGCGGTGTGGGAAGCATTCTTGTGGATGATCCGAAGACATGCCATCATAATATTTATCCTATGCAAACGGGATAGCTTCCCCACTTTGGTCGCCAAATGACCTGAGCGAGAAGTCGAGCACTTTACAATAGAATAGTTTAGCGAGAACCGATACCACGTATCCTCAGTCCTTTCGCTCGCTGGGTGATCAAAATAGTCACCCACACACTCACTGACCGCTGCTAGTGATGCTGGACTTAGGTGTTCTACGTGGAACCGAGTTTTTACGATCACTTTCCCTCACTGTGAAACTGTGTGTTATAAAGGACATTAATGTCGAATACATTATTAGCATTAGGCGTAATGCCACAAATCAGCCTGATATTCATATAATTTATTAAAAAATATATAATGTTTCGGAACATAATAGATTAATAGAGAGAGGGGTTAAATTACAATAAATTCAAACCCTTGTTTGGGGGGGGGATCTCAAAAGAAAAACAATTTTCACTATCGTCTGTCACACGATAAATTGCCAGGAAAGAACAAGATCTATCACAATATCCTCAGGTGAGAGCTGTCAGTGAGGTATTACATTTTCGTCAACTACACACTTGTCCATGAATGAAGGATAATGCCAGATCCACCAAATAAAGCTTTAGAAGCAAAACAAATATGACTTACTCATAAAGCGCATTTATTAAACAAAAAATAAAGAATACTAAAGATGAAGTATGTATGATGGCATTCATCAAACTACGATTTTCAATCCCTGGAGCAATTCCAAAAAATATCTCCCTTATAAATATTTAATATTACGAGGTTGGTTTGATGATTAGTATATTGTTTAAGAATAATAAAAGAAAACGATTAACTCATGCATCCAACCAATTGTTAAGCTTTTCGCCGCAGCGTGGCGTTAAGAACATCTAGGCAAGTGCTAATTGAGAAAAAACACATCGCCTTTTTATGTGCTCTAAGGTTAGAGTGGAAACTATGTATTTCTCTGAGATTCAAACCTACTAAACCGTTTAACCATTTCCTTTTAATCTTGCATGAGAGCTTTGCAGCCCGTTGGGCGAAACGAAATTTTTAAAACATCGTCGAGAGGACATTAGAATAGATTGTTCAAATGGATTGTTTTATCGTCCATGAAATATAAGACTTTTAGTGAAGAATGTTTTGGGTCATAGGAACAAACAAAAACAATAATCATAAAAATGAAATGTATATAATTGATAATTAAAGTAAGTGTGTTTCTACTATAGATATATTTAGAAGCTAAAATATTTGGTTCTTTTGCTTACCAAAAGTTCTGGGGAAAAAACTATAAAACTGGATGATGTAATTTTTGCAAAATAATTTAAAATTAACCACCTAATACCACCGGTATGATTATTTAAGACATTTATGAAGTTATTCATGAATACTTACTATACAATTAAATGCAAAAAAAATATGTCTAAATTATATACTAAAGAGAAACTCCGTGAGAGATTTTGATATGACGCATCTAAAGTTGATTCTTAGTTCAAACTAATTGGCTATCTGTATAGAATATCATAAATTAAATGCTAACTACATTTGAATTTTTGTCACATTTATTTTAAATCAAATGCACATCAACATAGTCCTAGCTTGAGAACACTTTTGTTGAAAATGGAAACTGTAAAAAAAAATAATAATAAATAAATAAAATCTGCTTTTTAAAAGAAAGACAAAACTGAAGATTAAAATTTGACGACAGGGATATATTATGAAGTCACAGTTTGGTGGCAGTTTTTTTGTCAATTCTGAAAAATGAGTGCCGGTTTGTAATAGGAATTGTTTATAAGGCAAGCGAGAATAATTTTATATCATTATAGTTTAGAAAAAATAAATTTTGAAGAAACTAAATGACGTACACGGCTAAGTCTTCAGAAAGCTTGTGCTTTCATAATTTTTTTATTATATAAAAGCATTTCTTCTCCGTCCCTTCTCATCTCGTGTGCTCCTTAAAAAGTCAATTTTCAAATATTTTTATAGTATTGAAAATCAAATTTAGAGAAAATTAATGACTTATAAAAAACTTTTCATTGTATGCGAAATATAAAACAATTTATGGGTGGTCTTTAATGAATATCCTGAATGTAAAGTGTCTAAAACCTTTGGTACATTATTACAGGCTTTGTTTGCATCTGAACCAGAACCTGACGATGACAACTTTGATGAAGAAAAAGCAATAAAGCAGATTCTTCGCTCGCAAGAAAAGGATGGATCTTTTGGTGGACTCATGAACACTTACTATGTTCTTCCAGTTCTTAGTATGTCTAGCTTCGTCAATATAAGTAACGAACGCTGCCCAAAACTAACTGAGGATGGTAAGATACAATTTTTGAAAGAAATTAATCTATTCTCTTATAGATGTGTTTACATTAATAGTTACGTTATAATAAACTTGTTCAAAAAGGACACTACTTCTACCGTCTCAAATTATTTTTATTTACTTACTCACTTTTATTTCATTTACATACTAGGTGACTTTGCTTTTTGAATGCTTTTCTCACCATCTCTCATGCTTCAGAAGAATTTTTTTGTTATGAAACTGAAATTTCCTTAAAAACAAAAACTGTTTTATTTTATAAATTTTATATTATTATTATCTACGGCACAATAAAGTTTACCTTTCATTTTTCATAATTTTAAATCCGATTCATAGGATTAATATCGTGTTAAGTTCGACTTTGACTATATATATATATATATATATATATATATATATATATATATATATATATATATATATATATATATATATATATATATATATATATATATATATATATATATATACATTATTTAAAAAAATCTAGCAAAAATATATTTTAAAAAGCTAGAAAACAAAAAAATGAAAAATATATAATCTCTTTATCTACTCACACGATTATATCCACAAAACGGAGTGCTTTCTAATATTATTTCAATATAGCTAAACCAAAATATTTAAATACAATTGTGTGAGGAGCACTTAAAAAAAATTTAAAACAAAATAGAACACATTAAGTAAAAATATATCATGTAAGAAACAGAAAATAAAATGCAAAGAAAAAACAGAACAAAACACAAAACGAAATCAATAAAGCGAGTAGCGAATTCAAATGAACTTATATGTACGGGCAATCTTATTACGAAAATATATAAAATCATTCTTGAAAATTTCCCGTTCATGTAGGTACACGTAGTTTCATGTAGGTTATTTTTACTTAATGTGTTCGATTTTGTTTTAATTTTTTTGAGGTGCTCCTCACCCTATAGTATTGATATAATTTGCTTTTGCTATATCGATACAATATTAGAAAGCACTCCTTTCTGTGGATTTTATCATGTGAGCTGATGAAGAAACTATATCTTTTCATTTCCCCCCCCCCCCGGCTATTTAATATATTTTTCTTTTAGTTTTTATTTTTAAATAATTTATTTTGATAATTTTTCTTCTCCTCTTTTCATTAATCTTTAACGTTTTCCATGTTTTCTCTATATTTTACACTTATTTTATGTGTTCTATATACTTGCAGCTTAAGCGCAGTAAATAAAACTCATTAATTTTCTTAATTTTCTTCCTACTTTATCTTTTTTCTTTTTATACTTTTTGTCTTTATTTTATATATTATGTTTTCACAATATAAAATATTTAAAATGCCTTTAAACGTAACTGTGATATGGTGTTAAAATATAATCATATTTTTAATAATTAATAATGTTAATAATTAAAAATAATGTTAACTGTAATCTATTTAGAAAATGAAGGCCTGGAGCGTTTAAAAATTCAAGTAGGAGTAAAGTGGAATATTATCTATTCCATTTGGATTGGAGATGATAAAGTCTTAAAAAGAAGTTTAACTCTCAGTGTTCCTGCAAATACTTCATTTTATGGTATTATGGAGTACGCCGCAGGCGTCGATGACAAGTATAAGTAAGTTCATTTTGTAACTATTTAGATGTTTTTAAAAGACGAATTTAATAATGTTCGAAACTTTGTTGCTGGTATTAAAATAGCAACACTAAAGGTTTTGAGATGTTTTTCTACTGTTAAAAAATGAAAAGAAAAAGTTAAAGGAGGGTTTCGCAAGAAATCAGATAGATCAAGTTTACGGAATTGTACTAAAAAATGCTGAATAATTTAAAGTTGAAATTTTGTTTCCTCAGCTATATTCTCCTAACTTATCACCTAAATAAGTACATCTATTTACACTCATGGACTTCTTTTTATTTCTTTTATTTATTTATTTATTTTTTTTACCTCCATCGGACGTTCCAAACAATGTTCATCATTTTAAAATATACACCTTATTTTAAATTCATTTTCCTCATCTTAACACAAGTAAACACAGCAGAAGGGAGCTCCTACTCCCTCTAACTCCGCTTTGATTTTTTTTTTCGGGAAGAAGAGGGAGTTCTAAATCTCTTAAATGGAAATATTTAGTAACCACACGAAACTCTTTTCTTTTCACTTTCCTAAATAAATTAAGTTGTTTGCTTGTTCAATTATTAATTTCATCTTAATTTTATGTTTCATAACAACTATATCCAAAAATTGCATTTAAATAGGTTCAGTTTTAAATTTTAAATCGACGACGACATTTTTTTGTTCATGGGTTCTTGTGCAATTCTTAAACCTTATAATGTGCCTTATCTGTATTTTAAGTTAGCCCCATGATTTTAGAAATTTCCCTGTATGTGAAATATATTTTTACATAACATATGTATTTAACAGTTCTAATATAAGAATACTTTTTTTCCAGATTTGAGTACAATGTTAGGAGTAGAAAACCATATATATTCTCTCTATCGGGTATAATGGATGATCCGGAAATGGAGACGTTCTGGCACCCATTCTATCTATTCAGCAATTCATCCCAACCTTCACTAATATCAAATAGTAAGACTTCCCCTTCATTTGTTTTTAATCTTATCGACAATTATTTATCTGTCTAAATTTGCATTTCTACGGATAATGCTTTTAATATAAATCTAAGCAACGACAATGCCCATCTCTTGACCTGCTCTGCTTCTAGTGAGAAAGGATACAGCTGCTTACTACAACTTATTTTGCGATGCAATATTTAAAAACAGATAATTTTATTTTTAATAATAGAAATATATTATAAATAGTTCAAAACTCGATCTTTTGGCAGTTCCGATTTTGCCTCTTCTTGCCTCGATTTTGCCTACTGTTTGTTCTTGGTGCATCAACACCATACCTTAGCGTTAGCACATTGTTCGAGCAACGAGATTAAGTTCATTTTACAAATTATCATTTAGGTTTAAATTTCGCATCTGGTATATTGTTAACAAGGTAAGACGTGTTTTAAAACGATATTTTTTTTTTTTTTTTTTTTTTTTTTTTTTTTTTTTTGAGTGACAATGAGGTTTTCAAATGATGATCTTCTAACGATTTTTCTTTTAAACACAAATAATAAATCAGGTAACAAATACACGTATACAAGAAATATTACTCTATAAAGTCCAAAAACATAATTATCACGTTGTGAGCTAAATGGCTTCAAAACACACCAAAAACACTAACCCGGAAGTATATGCAGTCAAATACTTGTCGCACTCCCTGATGTAGAAAATACCATCCATAGAGAAATCTTAAAACAGACCTTGTAAAATCAAAAATTAAGAACGTTAAGACGAAGATCTAAGATTAGATCGTTAAGAAGAAGGTAAGAACGTTAAGAAAAGTTGGAATTTTCAGAATTTGCGAGACATAAAATGCATTTTAAATTGCTTGTATTTTTGTATAAAGTTCTCCATAAAATGATGTCATTCCACAGCAGTTTTCTAAGATGAAATACAAATAACATATAACTGTGGTGTTGTAAAGGGTGTTGCGTAAAGATCACCCTTCATATGTGTTTTTTGAATCCGTATCAAAAATGAAAACAATAAGGAAAGAAAGTTGGGGTCACAAATTAGTATTTAAGGGTGGAAAAAAGCAAAAAGGATGTCAAAGTCTGAAAAATAACACTACAGTAGAGTAGAAGAAATAAACAACAAGGCTAGTTTGATTACTGGAGGAAACAGAACGGAATCGAAAAATAATTATTAAAAACACATTTTATCTTAAATTCTCAAATAAATCATCTTGGATGTTTGCTACATTTGCTTTCCTCTACTGTAATTTGGAAAATTTCTATAGCATTTCAGCATAAATATTAATCCTCAACCGCCAATGCGTATACTTTTTGCTTTCATTTTTAAGCATTCCAGATATGCATATTATGGGCAGTCATTTCTGAACATCCTGTTTAGTCTGAAGAAACAGTAAAAATCTATTTAGATAATGTTGGGACAAAATTACAAAAGATGTTTAGAAATGATATTCTGTTTTCCATCACTAGTGGTCACATAAATTTGTGGTTAAATTAATCTAATGAAATTATATTAATAAAAATTGCAATGTTCCCACATTGAAAGTTGTACATTTTTTTTTAAAAAAATAGCAATGGATTTTAGAATTATATCATGTAGTCGGTTAGTAGTCAGTTTTACAATTGTAATAAAATGTCACTTTAAAAAACTTTATCCAACTAAATACAATTTAGAGTTAAATTCTAATAATACGCCTTAAAAAAATCTACATTTAAATAAAAAAATAAAGAATTCAGTCACAATATAATCCCTTTCATTTTATATTATATTCTAAAAATTATTAATATGATGATAGTACAGTTAGTACGTTATTTTTAGTTTTATATTTGAACTAGCTGAATACCCGTTCTTCACACGGGGTGAATAAAAAAAAATAATCAAGAAATCAGTACCGAGAAACACAACGCAATCATGCTCAAAACTGAAAGGCATATACCGACACAATTAAAGTGCTTGAAGTCATTTAGGTGAAATAACATTTCACCCAAATGGTGAATGACAAAGGGTGAATGACATTTATCAATGAAAAGGGTGAATGTCATTTTTAGGGGAATTAATTAATTAGAGAAAATAATATAAACTTGCTGCGTCAATATGGGTATGTTTAATATAGCAGAACTGATCTCAAGTTCCATATTAGTTTTCCATATTTTAGTTAAGTTCCACATAATTCATATTAGTTTTTAGTATGCTTGCATGATTGTTATTTCAAATCATGCATTGGTAAATAAAATAAGGCAAAGAATTATTAGTCCCGCCTTCTAATAAATTGGTAATAAAATAATTCGGATACATTTTCCTTTTTCGTTCTGAAAATGTCACTTACCAGGGTCTTCCACTAAATTTGTCAATTAATAAAGCTAAAATAATTTCATTTTCTTTTATTTAACAATATATGCTGTGATCCTTGGTGCCTTTACGTTATTGATTTAAGCAAATTTCGTTGTTAGTAATTCATACCATTTGAATAAAAATAAAATATATTTATCTCACGGCAAGTTCATGATAGTTAAAATGTACCACTATTAAGTGATTTTCTCAGGTACATATCCCTTTCGAGGGGCCGCAAAACACTTAATTCCAAAGTATCGATATTAGAATTGCTTAGTATTGGTACATTTTTAATAATCACAAAATATATCTATGTAATATTTTATACCAATATTAATATATTTGGTACTTATTAAATATCCCATCACCATTTAAGTTTATATATATTTGTCAGTGCAAGCCAACTAAAGCCGATTTTTTTTTTTTTTTTTTTTTTTTCTTTTTTTTTTTTAGAACTTCATGAGAATTTCAGAGCATGACCATTTGTCTAACTAACCTTTAATTTACTGTTAAAATATTTATAAGTACTGGCGGAAAAAAGTCATTTTAATTCTAATACATTAAAATATTAATACACTATATTAGCTACGACTGGAAAAAATATTTTCTAAAACTATGGAAAACTCGTTGTTTCCCGCTAGAACGGTTTTTCGCAGAATGAAAAACCGTTCTAGCGGGAAACAACGATTTTTCCATAGTTTTAGAAAATATTTTTCGACAGTGACCTTCGTCGTGCTTGGAACTATTTGTATGCCAAATTTCATCGCTTTCTGTCGGATGGTTTAGGAGTCGAATAAGAACACACACACAGACATTCATTTTTATATATAGATTGACAGATGGTATCCTTCCGCCTTATTTTTTTGCAGGATTTAGAAAGCAGATGTGAATTGACATTGTAAAATACAGAAATTTCTAAAAGAGATACAATTAGGAAGAAATGAAAATAATTTTTATATCACTTTTCTCTAATAAAAAAGATATTTTTTCATAAAATTGTAATTTTTAAAAAAAATGTAGGAGCATTTTACTGAATTAATGAGAAAGAAATGAACTCTTTAAAAACTGTAAGGAAAGTCAATTTTCTTTAGTACTTTTCGGTTTCGGGGGTCATAATTCGTTTCATAATTTGTATATACATATAATTTATATAATTCTTTTTTAAAGAAATTCATAATTAGTTTTTTTTCAGTGTAATAATTATTATGATACATGAAATAATTTGTGGGATATATTTTCGAAATAAAGTAATAAGAGTTTAAAAAATATATTATTACAAATATTTAACTAAAAAAAACGTGATATGTTTGTTATGTTTTTTTTATTCTTAACTTTATTGTTGCTTTATTAGTTAAACATTATTTTTATTTTTTATTGTGCTTTTACAGGTCCAGCCGATGTGATACCCAAGAACAATGAACATATGTTATTTTGGTATAGAAAAGTAGCATGATTTTAATAGTAACTGCCATCGATGATTTTAAATGAACTATTTAATCGACTATGAAGTACTTGATGGATAATGATATTTTTAATAAAATAACTTGGGCTTTTGATTAAGATCAAATTGTAGTTAAATAAAGAATAATTGTATTATAACTATGAAAAAAGTATATAAAATTTTGCATCTTCTCATTGTTGTATTGATTTTTTATGTGAGTCAATGACTCGCTTTGTTAGAGTGTAAACTGGTTTGTTCGTTGTTTTCTATGGTAATTGTTAAAAATAGAGCTGATACTTTTTAAAATATTTGTACGAAACTTAAACTATAAAACTGAGTGGAATTAATTATTGACCATGTCAACTTTCATCTATCAAAAGGTACCTCAAGATAGAATGAGGTTAACATGTCTTATATACTAGTCAATTGGTATTCAATATTTATAGTGGTAATTACGCCACATTACTCCCCTTCCAAAATTTTATCTGAGATAGAATTCGATGAAAGGATACCACTAGTTGATTCATGCTGCATTAATATTAATTTTGCTCCTTATAATTTTTTTTCTTCATTTTTTGTTTATTGACAGGGAGAACTTTATTTACTTCACCGGATTTTTTTCTTTTTTTTTCTTCGAGCAATATATTTTTAAGCAAATTAACTGTTTAATGTGGACCATTCAATAATGTTGACTAGTTCATATCACATCCACAGGTCACCATTGAGGGGTATTAATTATCGACCATGTCAACCTTCATCTTACAAGAGGGGAATTTTAAATCGACTATGTCAACCTTCATCTATCAAAAGGTACCTCAAGATAGAATCAAGTTAACATGTCTTATATACTAGTGAATTGGTATTCAATATTTATAGTGGTAATTACGCCACATTACTCCCCTTCCAGAATTTTATCTGAGATAGAATTCGATGAAAGGATACCACTAGTTGATTCATGCTGCATTAATATTAATTTTGCTCATTAAAATTTTTTTTCTTCATTTTTTGTTTATTGACAGGGAGAACTTTATTTACTTCACCGGATTTTTTTCTTTTTTTTTCTTCGAGCAATATATTTTTAAGCAAATTAACTGTTTAATGTGGACCATTCAATAATGTTGACTAGTTCATATCACATCCGCAGGTCACCATTGAGGGGTATTAATTATCGACCATGTCAACCTTCATCTTACAAGAGGGGAATTTTAAATCGACTATGTCAACCTTCATCTATCAAAAGGTACCTCAAGATAGAATCAAGTTAACATGTCTTATATACTAGTCAATTGGTATTCAATATTTATAGTGGTAGTTACGCCACATTACTCCCCTTCCAGAATTTTATCTGAGATAGAATTCGCTGAAAGGATACCACTTGTTGATTCATGCTGCATTAACAATAATTTTGCTCATTATAATTTTTTTTCTTCATTTTTTGTTTATTGACAGGGAGAACTTTATTTACTTCACCGGATTCTTTTTCTTTTTTTTTTCTTCGAGCAATATATTTTTAAGCAAATCAACTGTTTAACGTGGACCATTCAATAATGTTGACTAGTTCATATCACGTCCGCAGTTCACCATTGAGGGGAATTAATTATCGACCATGTCAACCTTCATCTTACAACAGGGGAATTATAAATCGACTATGTCAACCTTCATCTATGTCAACCTTCATCTAAAGGTACCTCAAGATAGAATGAGGTTACCATGTCTTATATACTAGTCAATTGGTATTCAATATTTGTAGTGGTAGTTACGCCACATTACTCCCCTTCCAGAATTTTATCTGTGATAGGATTCGATGAATGGATTCCACTAGTTGATTCATGCTGTTTTTTGCCCTTCATTTTTTCCTTCTTTATAGCATTTCTCTCATTATATTTTTTTCCTTCATTTTTTTTTTCTGTTTTTTGACCGTGAGACTTTATTTACTTCACCGGATTTTTAAACTGCGTTAAAAGAAATCTCTATGATTTAAAAATATACGAAATCTCAGTGATTATATTTTAGCATTTGAACAGTTGTCAGTTTTAGTTTTAAAAAAAGTAAAGTAAAATAAAAATATTGGTAGGAGCGCGTCTTAAATTCTTTTTACCTAATCTACGTGTAAAATAAAAGAGGATGTTTTTGAACTTGGAGAGACGCTTAGTTTCAAAATAGAATATTTTTGACCCTCAAAATATGGGAGGTAGCCGAAATTTGGAATGTATTGCCCCAATAGTCGGTCGAAAATTGAACTTCTTTGTGTTAATTTCCTTTGTGAGTATTTTATCATCTCAAAGAAATAGTATAACTTCAAATTTTTATTTCTCAAAAACTAATGGATCAATTCCCTCAAATTATATTATGGATATTACTATTTAAAATAGCGTAAATTATATTGCCGTAAAAATATGTAGACTTTAGAGCACAAAATTAAATGATCATTAATAAACTATACAGTAGAAACAATACTTGGAAAACAGATGTTCTCTGCTGTTATAATTTAATTAAAGATTTCATTGACTTACTTTCTTTAGTTTCAATCACTGATTTTTTTTTTTTTTCTGTGTAGATTACTAAATAACAGATCCTGATTAAAATTATGATCTATATTATTTGACTATTGTATATTATTTGACTATTGTATATTATTTGACATTATCCGAATAAATTCAAAATTTTATAAAAGAATATTTACAAGGAAAAGGCTAAAACAACCCCAGCACTGGGGCTGAATTTGTTTGAGTTGCACAATGAGGTATCGTTACTCACGCTATGGAATGACTAGAAACCTATGAATCTACATTAATTAAGAAATTTATGAAATTGTTAGGAGCTATAATTATATAAGAAAGTATGGGTGGTAATCGATAGGTGGTGCTGTACGTGAGCTGTCAATGTGGACATCTGTTGCTTCCTCATTGCAGGCGCCGATTGTCTGAGTTCAACATGAATCGTTTCTCAAACGCTGAGCTAATGGACATCCACTTCATCTACTGCCTAGCCAATGGAAATGGACGTGCTGCTGTTCGGTAGAAATGGGAAAGATATACAACGAGGGGCCAAACAAATTATCAAATATTTTGGTTGGGTGCATCAGAAGCTTTCAAAGCATGGATCCTTCACTGTTAGAATTGAAGGTACTGGGCGGGTGCGAAGAACACGAACACCCATATTCGAAGAGGGTCTGTTGTATGCTGTGCCGAAATTCTGGTACCAGCATACCGGTGCTTGCCATTGGCACCCGAGCACCTCGATGGACTGTTCATCCCTTACGGGAACAATTGGATTGGGCTTGGTGGTTCAATCGCTTGCCCTCCCACCTGAATTATCTATTCTTGATTTTTTTTTCTCTGGGATATCATTGCAGAGCAATGTGTACGACTCGCCAGTAAATTCTGAAAGGGACCTGGTGGCACGAATCAATATCCCTGCTGTTAAGATCAGTGAAAGTATCTTCGAAAATATTCGCCAATCCATATCGCGTAGGTATCATGCGTGCATCCAAACCAATGGGAGCAATTTCGAACACTCCCTGCGATACTTATAATTTATACATTTTACTCTTTGATTGTATAATAAATCGTTTTTCACCGCAATTTATGTTGTAGTCCTAATGTTTTTCTCTCTTTATTAAGTGCGGGAGACGTTTCCTCCCTAGCTTTCCTATGTAATTATGGCTCCTGACGGTGTTCCCTACCTCCCCTCCAAGTTTATACAAGACATTCTGTTAAATCCTGCATAAAAATGTTCATTTGTATATGTACAAATACCTGGAAAAAGCTAAACTAAATTAGTAGTTTAACTGTTACGCATCCGGGATCACACAAAATCCTAAAATAGAGATATAGGTCGCGAGTTTAATTCTTACCGTAAACATGGGTGCATTTATTTATTTATTGTTACCCACATATACGCAGACTTATGTGCTAATTTTAAGTTCAGCAAATATGCCCTTGTCTAAGTAAGATACAGTTGTTGTTGTTGTTGTAATAGTTCATTTACGTCGCACTAGAGCTGCAAAATGAGCTATTATTGACGGTCTGCGAAACATACCTGAGGATGATCCAAAGACATACCATTACAATTTTAGTCCTCTGCAGAGGTGATAGCACTCCCGTTTCGGTAGCCCGATAATATACGCGCGAAGTCGTGAACTTTACAATAGAGCAGTTTAACAAGAGCCAATACCGTACTCCCTCGGTCCCTTCGTAGTCTGATCCAAGTGGTCACCCAACCACACACAGACCGCAGCCGGTGATGCTTGACTTCGGTGTTCTATTGGGAACCTTTTCTTAACAATCAGTCCACCGCGGGACAGGAAATACAAATAGCACAAGATAGAGAAAGATTGCACAAGCATACATCCTGGGATACGGAGAGATCCGCACCAGCTACCTTCGAATTAGAATAGATACATCTTTGTTATGACTTTCTCTAATTCGAGTAATATGTTTTTCAACTTCACCAGCATGGTTCCCAGCAAAACACCAAATTCAATTCAAGTATCACTAGCTGCGGTCAGCAAGCAGGAGAGTGACCACTTTGATCAGCTTGTGTAGGGACCCAGAATGCACGGTATGGGTCCTCGTTAAACTGTTCTACCATAAAGTGCTCGACTTCGCGCGCAAGTTCTTGGGATAGCAGAGTGGATTAGCCACCCCTATTGAGAAGGATCAAAATTGTAATGGTAGGGCTTCAAATCATCTTCAGAGATGTTTCCCTGACCAATAACACCGATATTTCCCATTACAATAATTTTTTTGTTTTCTCCCTCCTTTCCAAGTTTGTACACGGCATTCTAGGACACGCTGTACTTTTGAATCATAGCAGATACTAACTTATAGTGTACATCGAAAAAAAAGCAATTTACCCACGAGAAGTGTTTAGTTTCAGTTAAGTGCTTACTAAATAAAATAAAGGTTATAAAATTGAAATTTTTTTGTGTCATCTCCAACTCTCTTAGTATTATTAAAATTACCGAATTTTAGTCAAAGTTATTAAATGTTTTCTCATTTACTTTCAAACAGCTTTGTGATAAAAGCCATATTTTATTGTTAATTTCACCAAAAAGTCAACACTATATTCAAGCATGAAAATTATTTTATTTCACGCATATTTCTTAAAATTTTTAATTTGAGAAATAAAACTTGTGTTTTTCTCCATATTTTGAGAAATACTTCAAAAGAAATACTTTACATAACTAATATTAGGTTTACTTACGTTTGAAACTTCGAATTTCGAAAAATGTGTTAAAAATACGAGCTTTAAAAAGTGGCCACTATTAAAACTGATTTAAATTGTTTCAATCAGAAAAGAACCTTGTAATATGTTTACCTTATTTTGAGAACTGTATCAAAAGAAATACCTGACATTATTGAATTTAAGTTTATTTAAATCATTCAATTTTTGACAAAAAGTGGCCAAATGTCTTAAAAAGAGGCCATTGTTAAAAAAAAGGCACCACTGGCCAGTGGAAGAATCTCATTATTTTGCCCTATACTTCAAGACATCAAGGTAAAATAATCTTCGAAGTTTAGATATCGACTTATTTATCTTAATTTAAATAATTTTTCGTACCC
Source organism: Parasteatoda lunata (assembly GCA_949128135.1). Classification (NCBI taxonomy): domain Eukaryota; kingdom Metazoa; phylum Arthropoda; class Arachnida; order Araneae; family Theridiidae; genus Parasteatoda; species Parasteatoda lunata. The sequence continues at coordinate 65,049,961 of OX421974.1, forward strand.
CTCAAAGAAAAGCTTATGAGGATGTCTCAATTAAAATTTCAACTTTAGAGCTGTATATCATTTCATTTGGATATCAATTCAAATGCAGGATACTTAAATTTTGATGACGATAATATTTTTGAAATTTGTTTAGTACAAGAGAAATCAAAATTATAGATTACAGACCCATTGAGTTTATAGTAAGTCTATAATATATATATATGCGATTTCAATCCAATTATTCCCATTACAGATTATTAAGACTACAAGTAACATTACATGGAATGTTGTCTTCCGTTCTCCACTTTAATATTGAAAATATAACTGGAATTAAATTTGTTATGCAGAAAATCAAACAAGTGAGAAAAACATCAGAGATCACACACGCAATAAGAAATTCGCAATAAAAAATAGATAAATTAACAATAAAAAGTCTTGAATAAAAAATTCACAACATTTAAATATCTCTTTTTATTAAACGGTTAAGTCTCATGAGTTTGAATAAGCTTCCTTTGAAACACATTTACATCTTTACAAATTTAACTATCCCTCTCTTTAACATCGAATTTGAAGACATAGCGAAGTTATATAATGCACAGAAATTTTATCATTCTCTCATTTTAACAATGAAAGATAAAATTTTGTTTCCAATTCTTTCTTACAAAAATAAATATTGTTTCAAATAATATTTTTTTGAAATACTGATTTTAGAAAGTCATTTGGGTTTTTCCAAGGTCAAGTGCTCAAAAAGATAAACATCTGACGCGTTTAGATAATCAGTATTTTAAAGAAAAGAAAATGTATTTTTCATTAAAAGTAAGAGAGTCATTTATATTGGACTGGATAGTATCGTATTGTGCTGTTGTTTAGCATAATTTCTAATAATTCATTTATTATTTTATTTTATCAATAGAAAAAATGAAAAAGTTAATATTAACAGTGGTTTTCTTAATAGCATTATGTACCGTTAATTCGAGTAAGTAAAGTTCAACTTTCTCCATTTCATTTTACTTCAATTATTTTCAAAATGTTAGTAAAAAATTAAATCTGTTAAAATTTTTAATCTTCTCTTATTTAAATCCAATAAGACATTTTTGTTGATACTTGCGTTATTATAAAGACAGCCTTTTCATGACACTTACATATTATTGCTATTTTATTAAAATTATCTTTAATTTTGCATTCTTGGACAATTTTTTTCTTTTTTAGAGTGCCTTTTTTAGATACTGTAGGAGGACATTTTTTCAGATTTTTCGGATATTTTTCATCTTTAGTTTATATTTTCTTTTACATTTTCAAGTATTTCTGGTACATTTTTTTCGATATTTTATAAATCTATATATGAAACTTTTTAATATTTTTTTTTTTATTTTGTACATCTTTTAATGAATTTATATATAAACTAATAATAGTATCAATACAGTTTTCATCTCTTTTGGTGCCTTTTGTAATCTATGGGTAAGATTAAGGAGTGTCGTTCAAGACTGAAAGCCTTGTAATAAAGGATTTTTTATTTTAAGGAGACTTTTGTAATAAATTTTAAAGTCATGTTTGGGATTATTTAGATCTTCAACATCTGCGAATGTTTCCCACTTAAATAAAGCCACCTTGATTTTGTGCTATAACTGAACACTAAGAAAACCTACGCGAATCAAACATATCGCTGGTTCAAAACTAAAACGAGTTGAGTTAATTGAGTTATCATTGCAGATGTGTCGTTTTAGTTTTGAACCAGCGATATGTATTAAGGAAGACATATGAACCACATATTTGCAAGGAATGACTCCTCACCTTCTGCTGTACCAGGATAGGGAAAAAATATTGAACAAATAAAAAAAGGGGAAATGATGTGTCCTATCGAAATAAAGCCACTTCTAATTATAGGTAATATATACGTCATGTTTATATTTCAATTGAAATGTACGACGTTGAGTACAAGTTACTAAACCATGGATGTCAATAATATCAATAATTTGTAGGGTTTCAAGGATGGCAAATTTCAATTCAGCCACAGACTGAAACAGCTTCTTTTTCTTTCTTTTTTTTGTATACACAGCTTTATTAAAGATATCCCTTTAAGTTTTCTTGGAAATTGCTGGCATGATAAATGGATGGTGATTCATGACATGTGCTCTATTATGAAAAAACAACCACTTTGAAGATTTTTCAATTAAAATGAATACATTCTCTTGCTGAAAATGGCAACTTCGGTCAACAATTCTCCCTTCAAATGCCAGTAAATGAGCTCTTGGCACTTTTTGGTATCCGGTATCCTTCATGCTGTCTGGGAAAAAAGTCACGTTAAGTTTACCACCCCGAAATAAAATTTGCCCGAAGCAAATTTTATTTAACGTATTTTTTATTGACAAAATTAAAAATTCAAATAAAATCTGATGAAATGTTACCGGGGGTGGGGAACAGAACTATGACGTTACCGAAATTTCAGTTCCCGAAAACATTTGAATCTTCTTAGTTTAAATTTTGATATCGCTTTTCAAAATTAAGTTGTTTAAAATGATGTAGGAATTTATATACCATTTAAATCTTTCCAGATCATTTTCAAAATTTACCAATAAAAAATTAAAAAAACATGTGTATCAATACTATATTTTGCATGTAAAATAATCTTCATCTTTGGGTAAACGAATTCATTAATGTCTGCTAGACGTTCTTGATTTGTTTGATTAGTCCTGCCCATATGATGAAAAATGTAAAATTAAAAAATAACAAGGGTTGAAACTCTTGATCGTTATTTCGAACGATGTACTACGGAAATAGTGTTCCGAAATTACTGCATTTAGTATATGTTTTTAAAATCTTTGACTAAAATACAATAACAAAAGTCAGCACATTAGGGATCAAATTAGTGCTGAAGTGGAAAAAAAATTTAACACCACCAAAATCTAACTTATAACTATTGATAGAGGCTGACGGACTGTAAACATCAAAATCCCTTGGATCGCAGAAGAAATTGAACGCAATTAAAAAACGATTCTTAGAGATACTCCAAGTATCATCAGACAATCAAACCGTTTTCAAATTTATTTTTATCTCACTTTCCCCACAAACGATTTGACAAATTTTGATACCATTTTTGTTTCGTCAGCGTTTAAATATTTATTCGTGTCATCTATTGTGTATATTTGTTTTACTTCAATTTGTCATGTTTTAAAAAATGCATATAAAGAATGGCGATTATGTAACACCATGTGTTTATATCAATTACTTAAAATATATATTAATATTATCTATCAATCATTTATATGAATCATTGTTTTTGAAAGTGAATGATTAACGTGAACAAAAGTTATGTCATACGTTTCTGATCATCGACTTCCAAACATTTTAGAATAGTCTTAACCCTTCAATAAAAAGAAATAAAAAGAAGGGGGGGGGGAGTTCCCCGTTTCTTAAATGATTTATTTTATTTTGACAAAATCAAAATTTTACATAAATTAATGAGAAGGACGTGCTTTATGACACTTGACTAGATCAACAACTTTTTTCGAAATTAGTTAGTTTTAGTCTTTAATCACATCGGTGCTTCACCTTCAATTTATTTATTTAAAAAATAAAGAATTTATTATTGGTTAAAAAAAGACAATAATTGAAAAAATATGCTGGAATGAGAAAACAAATAACACGTACAATCTGATATGAAAACTTTGCGATATTATAACTACACTAGGGGGCTAAGCCCCCTGTTCGCTGCCGCTCACCAACCTCGATGATTGCATCGCAATAATTGTCTTTTCTTGGCAGAAAACAGTTTTTCTACATAACTGTTAAAATTATTCACTTAACATATATGTACTAAAAGGAATTCTGTTTGCTTACTCTTGTGCCTCTACTTCCCACGTCCAAATATTACAATTTATCAGTATTATAAACATTTGGATCTCTTGGTGAACGGAAGTGATTTTTCGAAGTAATCATTTTTTAAAATAACATTTATATTCTTATAACATTATATTGTTCAAAGAAATTTGGTGAATTCACAACCATAATTTAATATTCTCGCTAATGATAGCCGTACTGGAAAATAAGTTTAAATTAGGGATACAAAAATATTTAACGAAAAACAATTCGCGATCGAAACGAACTATAGGGGGGGGGTTGTTGTATGAGACGAATACCTGCGATTTCTATATGAACAGTCATTCAGTTACTTTAGAGACGTCTTTAATGTAGCGTGTAGCATTGCAACGTTCCTTCTTTATTGTGGCTTATTAAATTTAAAAAAGAAAAATGTTTGATATTCTTTCTTATGCAAGCGAAAACAAAATGGTATCTCTTTTTTTTAGAGAAGGAACATCCAAAACACTTCGGAAAAATATTTGTACATAAACAGAAAAAAAAAAAAAAAAAAAGAGTTAAAACCTACTGCCAGAGAAATAGTTTTACTAAATTTAATGATATAATATGAAAAGCCTATTTACGACTATTGTTAATTTTATGCTGATGACAACTAAAACAATATGGAAATGAATGAGGGAAAACTGGATCCTACCACGTGATTTTCCGGCCAATAAAAATGCGCCGACAACAATGGAAAACGGTATCAGACCATTATGATTTTATATTATATAGAGAAATGGCATTCCGAGCATGTATATAAGGGGATTTAATTAACGACTATGTCAAACTTCATCTACCAAAAGGTACCTCAAAATTAAATTAAGTTCACGTGTCTTATTTACTGGTGAGTTGGTATTTTATATTTGAAGTGGTGGTTACGCCACACTACTCCCTTTCAAGAATGTTATCTTTGATAGAATTCGATGAAAGTATACTACTAATTGATTTATGTTGTTTATTTAATTATTTTATTTCTAATCGCTCTATAATTTTTTCTTTTATTGGCCGGGAGAATTGTATTTACTTCACTGGATTTTTGAGCGCTAATTTGTGAACAAATTTTCTGTTTAATGTGGACCATTCATCAATGTTAGCGAGTACATAACACGTCTGGTCGCAGGTCAGCATTGTGAGGATATAATTATCGACAATGTCAGCCTTCTTTAATCTAAAGAAACCCCAAGGTAGAATCAAGTTAACTTGCCTTATATACCGTCAAACAGGGTGACTATGTGCCACTTTTTGGCGTTTTCGCGTCATAATTCCTCTAAATTTTCACCTATCGGGATGATTATTTAATGCAACATAATTACACATCTTAGCTTTCAATTCACATATTAAAAATTATTAAGATATCATGGAGCAGAGATATAATTTTTTCTTAGTGGCACTTACTCACCCCGCACATGGGGGTGACTAAGTGCCACGCATGTTTCCTCCTTTTAAATCTATTAGAAACGATCGCTGGCAACTTCTCACCCTTCAGAATTCATCTCCTTGTCATTTTAGCTATTACAAGTTATTTTTTTTATGAGTATACCTTCAAATTTTAAAATAAAAAAAGCCATACATATGGAAAAATGCTATTTATTAAAGAAACTCTTCAAAATGTTTTTCAAAATGACTCAATTTATTAAACGAAACACAAACTACAAATTTGAGATAGAAATTCTCTCTTCAGTCAATCCGAATTTAGAATAACCTGAAATTTGTCGCCATTTGGTAGAGGTTCTGGAGGACAAATCTTCTTCAAGATTTATTTCTTTTTGTGCCACAAAACATCCGGGGTGTCAGGCCACTTCCAGAATTGTTCACTTTTCTCCAGGCATTTCACACATGCCTCGTTGCTACTGCCGAAATCAGAAATCATTTGACCCGGGTACATTTTTCCTTTATATTTTACTGCAACAAAGTCACCTTGCACAGGGCCAGTGTTTTTTGCGTCATTGACTGACTCACTGCTTGTCAACGGTTGATCAGAGACTGTTGTAGATGGGTGGTCAACAACTAGGACATCAATGGCTGTCTCACCACTTAAACATTAAACACTCTAGAATCTTAAAAATGACAAAAGATGGCACCTAGTCACCCCACACTTCATCGAAAATTGAATTAAGGGTTATAACTGGTAAACAAAAAATCATTTTGAAACTTCGAAGCGTGCAGAACTTCTTTGACAGTTAGGTGACAAAAAACTGAACTTACCTTTTTTCTGGCTGCTTCCGAAATATGATTACCAGACCACACTTCTTTTCCAGATCACAACAACACAAATCCACGTCGACACAAACAATGATAGGTTACAATTTAGGTTATAATTTGATTGGTGTAGTATCCCAGTTAAAATCGCCCTATTATCCCGCTACCTAGGGGTAGTTTTCCTTTTTCGATCGGTTCCTTCCTCTGGCGCCATCAGCCGCTTGAGTTCGAAAACCCAGGATGGCACCAAGTCACCCAGTACGGAAGTTAGTCACCCCGTTTGACGGTACTAATGAATTGGTATTTAATATTTGTAGTGGTAATTACGCCACATATACAGATTTGCTATAATTAAATCTGCTATTGAATAGCATGAGAATTCATTCATCAACCCCTAATCGACCGCTAGATCAGATCACCTCGTAATTAAACTATATCGGCTCACTTCAGTGACCCCAGAGCCTGTTGAATTTCTTATTCCCATTCAAAATTCGTCTCTTCCTTTGCAGGTTATTGCCCAACAAGAGAGACCATTGTTTGTATCAGATCAATCAACCGCTGCTGTTCAAATGAAGATTGTCCCAGGAGCGAATTATGCTGCAGAGAAAATTGTGGAAACAAATGCAAGACACCTTCCTCTACCCCTACAAATGGCCGAAATGTTGTACCGGTAGAAGGATGTCGAATAAACCCTTTCTGAAGCATATTTAATTTATGGATACAAAGCAATACTCTGTCTTAAATAATTTTGAGACTTTTTGTTCAAGAATTAGTATTTTTTTATTTATTTTCTTTTGATTTTATAATTAGTATTGAATCTTTTTTATTTATTTTAATTTCAATTTCTTAAATATATTAAAAATTTTTACTGACTGTTTTTTACAAGACATTAATAAAAGTTTTGATTTAATCTGTGATCTTACTTGCATTATTTATAAAGGTTTCCTAAATCTACTGTTTTTTTTGTTGTATTTTTTTAAATTCTTTATAAAGTTCTTAAAAATACATTACTATATTCTAGATTTCTGAAAATGCACATTGAAATAATGTTTAAGTTTTTAGCAAACTTACAAAGTTTTGAAACACGCAAATATACAGTATGCAAATCATACTTCTTTTTTAAAATGGTTAAGAAACATTTACCCCTTAATCTTAATTTAAAGGAATCCATCCTTGAGGAAATCTCTTGTATGGACAACCGAAACCATAGTATGCCCATTTCTGTAATTAATTTTTGCTTAATTTGCGTTGTTTTACACTTTAGTTTACGTAGAAAAAAGTATATCCTATTTTTTACATGTTTTCTTGCATCATTGACACATTCATCAATGCTAATAAAGTCACATAGCAAAACTATAAGCTTCTCCAATGGTTTCAACATGTCTTCTTTACAGTTTTTAGAATTGGTCCATCAGACAATTGGCAAAAAGCAATTGTGATATTTTGGTATGCATTCTAAGCATCCCATGCAGCCCTTTTCCTCCACAGAAAGATACAGAGTAAAATAAGGTTTTCACTTTTAAAAAGTTTAACTCATTTTATTATGGTTCATATCTACCAGGATTAAATTATTTATTCATAAAAAGAACTTAGGCTACATATTATATAGGCTACATATTTACCTTAACACAGGATGAATAAATGAAGCATTGATTTATGAGAAGTGTATTATTTAAAAACACCGTTGCGAAAGCTTATAGTTGTATCAAAATTAAATCAAAATTAGCATATGACGTTTCGTCGTTTTAGTACTGCAATATTTACCCCACTAATAAGAAAATTGAGAAATAATGAAATAATAAAAATAATTGAATTTGAAATTAATCATTCCAAGTTTTTAAATTTTCAGTTTTGCTCTAAAACCTTGGATACTGTCATAAAAGAAAATTTCATGGTATCCGAAAATTCATAAAACAAAGTGTTTTTTTAAGTTATCAAGGTTACATTTTAATATTTAAATGAAACTATTCTGCTTTAAATTACAAAATCGATTCTATTCACATTGATTTCTTACTTTTAACTGACTCGAAACAATATCCGATAGCACTGACTTGAACGAAATGTTTATCAACAGCATAGGCTTAGATTGACGTCACGCGTCAGATAAGTAATCGTTGGATTTTCGTGATTAACAAGGAACGGAAATACTTTTCTGTAACTTTTTTTAACGATCAAGTTATTTAAAATGTTGCCACATAAAATTAGAGACGGAATGTCTATTATATTTCTGCTCTTTAATATATTTTCTATTTTGACCATCATAAGCTGCGACAGTTCCTCGAAGATTCCAGGTGCAACAGGTTAGTGTATTTCCCATTTTATAGAATATATTTTCTATTAGAACTGAAGAAGTGAGTTATGGAAATTGTACAGCCTAATTATAAGAAGTATTATGTTTCTTTTAATCTAGAAAAGTAATAAGTATTTATTTCACACGAAAAAAACTTTCTAAAAAAAGAATGAAGTTAGTCTGAAAAAGTGATGTCCTGCCTTTTTGTTAGCAGCTTATATTCCTTTAAGCCCAAAAATTAAAGGGAAAAAATATTTATTTCACATGAAAAGACAAATAATATTCTCAAATAAGTAATAAAAAAATCTAAAAATGAAAATAATTGCTCACCTGTAAAAATCTATAGTCTTATTAACTTATCTGGACCTATAAATCTTAAAATGATCTTACAATCTTTTGTCTTATAAAGCAAGTAGATTAAAACTCATTTTTTGTAGGTTGGTAGACATAAATTAGTAATATTCAATGTGGATTGAAAATTACTATGGTGTTTATAAAAGTTACTTATATTTATAGAATAATAAGAAGTAGACCCCGTTTAATAGTAAATACTCCGCTTACATTTAACAAAAAAAAAAATTGTTCTTCTTTTAAACAATTTTGCCATGATGTATCTAAATCAATGTTATCTATGAATCCATCTATGATATGATCCATTCATGATGATCCAAAAATCCATGATAAAGCCCAGTGTTTTGTTATAAGTAGTGACAAAGTTGCTTTATAATTTGCCTAGTGCACAGTTAACTGATTACAATAAATAATAAATACTTCAAGGATAAAAATGCAATAGTTAGCCATCGTAAAGTCAGGGTCCTTTGTAAATTGTCGCCACCATTTTGCATTATGCCAGGTTGATTGGAAAAGCATCCGGTACTTTCTAATCATCACAAAAAAAGCTGTGGTGGCTCAGGGGTTAGAACGTTTGCCTTCCAATGTGATGAACCGGGTTCGAACTTAACCATCTAGAAGAGAGGAGGCCGTAACACTTCACGCAATTGTATTCGATTAGTCATCAATTCCGTCGAACGCCAATATTTCTTTGAATCTTTCTTTTGAATTTTACTACTTTTATTTAACTTTTCATGTAAAAAGTTTAAAATACAAATTGCTATATATATTCTTATAATATTATGTATAATTTTTTATATACTAATATTATATATAATTTAAGGAAAAGATTTTTAATGTATTTAACTGTATTGATTTATTTATTCTGTGTTTTTTCTATTTTTCTAATGTTATTCTATGTAATTTAAAAGGAGGGATGCTGGATTTTAGCTTAAAAGGGAGCAGGAGGCTTTTATTAAAAAAAAGTTTTTTTTTTCTCCAAACAATTGGGAAATGAAAGAAAAAGTTTGTAATGATGTTAATTATTTACAATGATTTCATTAGATATTTTGAACAATAAGGATTAGTAATTGATGGCCTTTTTCAAAAGCTTAGAGCAAAAACTTTTAACGTCGGAATTTTTGGTCTGAAAAATATCATAGATTTGATGTCATTGCTCAAAAGCCACTTTGGGTTGCAACAAATCTCAGCATAAAAAATTTTGTTGAATATAACTCTTATAAGAATTTACTCTGCTCTTAATTGTTCAGTATTTTGTTCAGTGATTTAAACATATATATTTTTACACGTGTTAATAAAAAACAAGCTTTCATGTATGAAAAAATAGATTTTAATTAATTTTTTTAGTTTTTGTCGAAACTAAATGCTGTTGTACTTTAATTAAGATGTAGATCTACTAATCTCAAATAAAATATGTAAGAAAGTTATGGAAATGAATAATTTTTTAGTAAAGTAACATACTTATTGTTCTAATAGTCAAATTTAATTAATTTTTTTTAACCAGACCAGTAGAAAAAGCATAAAAATTTTGTGATTTTTCAGCTGTCTTTTTTTTTAATGAAAAAATATATTTTTGCGTTAGTATGTATATATATATATATATAAAATTATTATTATTTTTATAATTATTATTACTTGACTGGTTTTACAATACAAATAATATTTCATTTTTATTCCTTTAGCTTAGATTTTTTTCTTTTGAGAAAAGAAAATGACTTTTTTTCCCATTTATTATGCAATTATTTATTTTATTATAAGTTTTAAATTTCAGATCACAGCATAAAAATTAAAGCAAAAAAATATTTAAACACATTTATTGTGGATTGTGAGGTTATTTTTTGTAAATAAATGGAGAAGAACATTTTACAAATAAATAGAAACATTAAAAGAATTTCTAAATAATAGTTTCGTTTTCATACATTGATAAACGTACTAAATGTTTCGCGCATAAAAATACATAAACGTTTCATAAATAAATGTCAAATTTCTGTTACTTATTATTTGTAAATATTCATAAAATAACTGGTTTAATAGCTGTGAGAACGCGCATCTCAGCAGCCACTGCAGACTTACCCCCAAGTAAGTATCGATGGAATTGATGACTCATGTTTCGGCTGTCAAGGCCTCCTCCTTGATAGATAGTTATGGTTCGAATCCCAGCTATTGATGGTCTATACGAATTCCGCACCCGGCTAGCACAGACCACGGGGCTGACGTAAATTATCCTCAGTGGTAGACGGATCATGGGTTGGAGGCCCCTTGCTATCAGACTATCCGTGGGATGTTTTCGTGGCTTCCTTCTCCATGTAACGCAAATGTTGGTTAGTTTCATCCAAAAAGTCCTTCACTTTCAATTTCAAATTTCTCCCAATACTTGATCCAGAAGTTCCCTTGTCCTGAATTAATTTCAAAATTACAAGGCTACGGAGTTGAACATTATTTGTAAACTAAAAATTGGGTTGGCTGTTCAACGACGTTAAAATCATCATAAGTCGTTTTAGAATTATTACAATGATACCAGATGTTTTTAAAGTAATAAAAATTTTGACCTTCATTGTTTACTCAACTTTATTTATTTCAAGTTGTACACAATGCGCCCGTGAAAATATTTTTAGACTAATTAAAAAATAAATCATTTACTCCTAAATTATCCAGTCTCAGTGTATTTTGCAATCGAATGGCCAGAATAATACAATGCTCAATTTAAACCGATTTAAACCTATTCGTACACTTTTTATGCACCCTAAAGATATGAGCGGGATTTTTATTAACCTGAAATTCATTGATTTCAAAATTCTAGGGATTACCAATTAGCTTCGCGCATTGATAAATGACGTTGGGAGCTGGAAAGAATTTTTTTTAGAAACGCTAGGCGGGACACAGCGAGGAGGCAAGCTGTAAGAATATGGCTTACAGGTGACGAGTTCCTCTTCTTTTGTGTTAGGATACGCAGAGGTGATGTGCGCATGCTAATGCAAAAGTATTAGGAGCTGCCTCTATATGTCTCTTACTAACCACTTGCTTTCTCAGAGCATCAAGCTTGTTTTGATATATTTCACCCCACCTTCCGCATGCTATTTTTGATTTCATTTTTAACAAGGATTCTAAAGGAATATTCTGAGAGCGGTATCAATCCTGTAAGATTTTACATTGCTTAGCTCCTTTTTTCGAAATATTAGGTAGGTTCACGTTCATTTTGCGTGCATTATTTTTGTCATCAAATGCCTATACTCAATATCACTTCTCATATGATTGAAACCAACAAATTGAAGAATGATACATTTTGATGCAGGAAGGATCCATTTCACTATAACCGAACGACCTAATTTCGTAGAAGCTTGTTGCACTCTAGCCTAACTCAGAATAAGAAAGCTCATATACAAAACTCGAGGCTTATATGTATGTCATAGTAAACCTTTTAAGTAACTAAATATTTTTAATTTTAGAAAATGTTAGAACAAGGCTCTTCAAGAACAAGAATGGACCTTGCTCGTATTATCAATTTAGATGCCAGAATTATAAATGTGTAGAGAGAGGGAGCTTTTGCAATGGTAGAAATGATTGTGGAGATAACTCCGACGAAAATAACTGCAGTAAGTTTTTAAAAATAAATTTAGTTACTCAATATTTGAGGCTGTCCTAATGCAATTTTTTTAATATATAAATAAATATCACTTAATTGAAATTCATTTTCAATTATATTGAATACATGATTTAGTATATAATCCTAATCTAATTTGAAATTTCTTATGAGGCTGTTTTATCATTTTCATGAGGTACATCGAAAATGTTAAAATATGTTTAATTTTCGAACTTTTAATATTGTTTTTTTTTTTTTTTACTTTATGTCTCCTAAGAAAATGCTTTATTTCATAGCATTTCAGTGAAATAAGTGAATTTTCTCCTTCTTATAACTTTCTTTATATCGCGTATTCAAATTATATGTTTCTTTTTGTTTTCCTGCCTTTGACCGGACTGATATAACTATGGATTACAATATAACAAGTCATAAGTATAGTCTTTGCCATACACTTTAAAAGTTAATTTATTTTATCTGTGTGTGTATTAAGAAGATTAATGATTTATTTTATTTCTTTTTGGTATAATATAAAAAAAATCCCAAATAAAAACACTTATTTTAGGAACTAGTTCATGCCGAAATGGAAAGGGAATAATATGTGGAAATGCTTATTACAATTCCATCTGTATCCCAGAAGCGTGGGAATGTGATGGAATTAAAGATTGCACTGATGGGCGAGATGAAAGTAGATGCGGTAAGATTAAAGTACATATTTAGCATCATAGAAATAATTTAATGTATATTTTGTATTTAAAAAAAAACTCCCCAGAAGGTAAAAATATAAATTTTTACACAGTTATTTTCCGAAAACACACATTGTTTGCGCTTCCCACTTTAAGAACATTGCATTATAGTTTGTCTAAAGTAAAATCTCCCCTAGCCATTCATCTGGACCCGAGGCGGTGACTATAGTAACGAGGAATAATTATTTCAAGTAGGGGTGTGGAGTCACTGTTTAGGACAGGTTATGGCTCGGGTCGGTGAGAGAAAGCGACTCTTTCCATTTGGTCTATTGTGTTAGCCCTAGAGAGAGGAGAAGCTAGCCCCCCTAAAATTCTCTATTCTTGTTTCCCTAGCAGCAGACAGCCTAAGACTTTGTGGTGAGGGGAGTTCTTACCGTAGACAAACCATAGGTCGTCAAGTATGAAAACTGTTGAAAAGAAAGCGAAAATTCGGTGTTAACTTACATATGTATTAAACAATTTCATTCATCATTTCAGATTTTCTCTATACTTCTGCCTTGTAAGCGGCAAGCTGTTTCAGATAAGTGGGGTGAAACCCTGATAAGTGAAATTGAGCATGGAGGATAAGGAAGAATTTAAATACCTGCAGTTTTGCTTCAGTCATTTTTGCAGCGTGTGTTTTGGTAAGGGCATACAGTTAGACTGGATATTATCTGTAGAGGGCAATCTAGGTTGTTTTGCATCTTTCGTCCAGAATCATTTTTATATTATAACCGATGAGCCACATTTCATTTCATCATAATGGTTCCCACCTGCACCAGAGCAGGAAAAACTCACCATCTTTTTTCAGGGGGATATTACGTTTTGAAATGTGTTTCGGTGATGCATCTTTGTTCAACTATTACTAAAGCCAACTAACACTAGAGCCAAATATACTATTAATGTTTCTCGCAGTCTGTAATGCCGCAATTCCACACAAGAACTCATAATAGGGCGACCCCTCCCATTTCAATGAAATTAAGTTTTTAAAAAATATATATATTTTTAGAGCTTAAAATAGGGTCTATGAACTAAATTGACTCATAGGAAACAGATAAAGTTAAAAAATTAATTATTCTTCTGAAGCATTATATAAAGTGATAAAATACAACGCAAATAAACAAAGCAGAAAAGAAATAAAAATTTTGCTAAAAAATCGTGTACAAAGAATATAAAAGAGCGAAGAATATAAAAGAATATAAAAGAGCGTTTTTCCCAAAGTTAAATTTTTGAAATCAATGGAAATACTAACTAGAACAAATCTTCAGAGATGCAGTACATTTAAACTATATATTGAAAATTTTGTTTTCCACTGTAAAGAACGTAGAAATTTCTTTTCTCGTATTTTTTTAAACAGTTTTTTCACAAGGTTTTGAGGAACTTAGATTTTTTTTTTCTTTTAAAGTTACCTTCTTTGCAAAAAACCAGCATATCTTATACATATAATAGATTAAAGTTTTCCATTAATCAACTAACTGCTAGTTCGGTCGTACACCATAATAAAAGAAATATTTTATCGAAGAAAAGCTGCGCGTTGTCATTTTGTTTAATACCTCTTTAAAGAACTATTTTTTGCAATGCACAAGTTATGGAATAAAGGATCTTTAACAGAAAATTGATTTATTAAAATGTCCTACCGAAAAAAAAAGAAACTCCGAGAATTTGCTCATTTTTTTCGCAGTTATAGTAATTTTGCTCTTAATCTTATCGTGGTACTCGGTAATATATACATAAAATCGATACTCGAATTTTATGTAAATATTCTAAGCAGTTCTAGAAGGATAATCTAGTTATAGAATAAATTTCCGCTAGAATGCGTTTACACTGGAAAAAATATTTAATGATCTGTCTAATATTCTTAATAATCTTATAAAAAGGCCGTAAAAGCCTGGTTGGCAAGGCACTGAACTCCCATTCGTGAGAACAGGAGTTCAAATCCAGCCGGCCGAAGATTTCCAACGCAGTAAATAGTGACTGGTGCACATAAATTTGTCGAGTCACAAAGTCCTCCATGTTCCGATAGCAAATTATGCCTCTGGGGGTACTGAAATGGAGATCAATAGTTCTCTGGTTCAGGTCAAAATTACGATCTGTGGAAGAAAGAATGAATACATGAATGGGTCCGCCCTATAAGTGGTTGTGATGTATGGGTGTGGCAGAAATCAAATTCTTAGCCATTGATGGCGCCACAATTTGAAACAAAAACAACCGCACCCCTTGCCTCAATGGCCTAGGACAGCAACAAAATTTATTGGATTAAATTAAATCATAATATAGTTTTTAAATTATATAGAAAATATATAAATTTGGAAATATAAATAGGAAATACATTTTGCCTCTTTTGGCCTTGCAGTTTCGATCCAGTACTTTTATTGGTTTCTACATTTAGTTCTAAAAGAATTATAAAAAAAAAAGCATTAAAACGGAACTTAATCATTTTATTTGAATGCTTTTATTTACCTCATTATTCAGACACATTTCGTTCAGTAGTTGATTGATTTATGGATTTCGAAGTGTGTTAGTATATTTTATTATTTAATAAATTTTATTACTTCATAAATTTTATTTTTAATTACAGATGATCGTGTTGAATCGGGACTTTATCCCTATCAAATACTCAGAGCAAAATTCCTTGCAATGAATTGGATTTTAAAAGAAAGGAATAATGCAAGCCATATTCAAAAGTGGGGTGTCAATATACCAAGGACTGCATTAGCCTACTATTTTTCAGAGAGTTCAAATCTAACTAAGAGTAAAAATTATAATGATGAATTAGCATATGAACTCAGCATTAGTTTGCTTTCCAAATTTGCTCTGTAAGTTGAATTTTATTCACTTTCTGATCCTGAAAGTTGGCCAAACTTTGAATGAGTTTTTCTTTCTTAAAAAAATTTGCTATTTTATTTATTTTTTTGAAAGACGATACTAAGTCATATAATTTAGTTGCAGGCCATCTTTTATTTTTTATATCACATTCCTTTAATATTTAGCATCTGACGTGAAACAATTGTAAATTGCATTTAAAAGAGTCCAGGACTCAGAAATCGATCAATCTTGTAGATAGTTTTCATTGTCTATATAAAACTAATGCAACCCGAAGAAAGTGATGAATTCGTTTCTTCCTGGGGGAAACGGTAATGCACTGCAGCCGCTTCACGAATGCAGTCGAATTTTAAGGTTCCGTATAATCCGACTTTACTCGTTTTCTCATTCTGTTGGATAAAAGTGGTAAAATATGCGGATTCATTTTTCGAATCACTTTCAATGTTCATAATAAAATTTCGATATTTGAGCTTAAAAAATAAACAAGCAAACATAAATGAAAATTATTGCCCTTACCAGTTCAAAATTTTAAATTTTTTGCAATTTCAACGTCACCATCCTGGTGTAACAATTTTAATGGCCGGTAATGTACTCATTCATTCTATTTTGAACAAAAAATATTACAATTATGTATAAATAACGACACAACCTAATATATAAATATATATATATATATATATATATATATATATATATATATATATATATATATATATATATATATATATATATATATATATATACAGTTGAACCTCTTTATCTCGAAATTTCTAAAATTCCCTACATTTACTGTCTAAAATCAATGTATTTTCCATGTTTATGTCGAATTTTTTTTCTTCAAAACCTCCGTTTCTCGAATTTCTAATAATAGAGCACAGATGTCAAAACTTTCTTTATCAGTAGAACTCTTAGACAGAGATGAATTTCGTGAATCCACAGGAAGTAGGGATGAACAGGTAGGAGGTGTTTCTTGGAATTTCAATTACTATCCCTGCACTTCCTTAACTAGAAAGGAATACAATGATTCTGGCAGTAAGTGAGGGGTTAATGAATAGTCAGGGGTTAGCTTTTTAACTTAGATAAGAAAGCTATAGAAAACAGTTGGTATGCAAACTTGTAGATGCCATCGATGAAACAAGTTAGACTTTATAAGAATTGCTGTTTTGCCTGGAGAAATGCGTCTCTAAAAACTATCCAAAAGGGTTTTAAAAAGCTGGTTTTAAGAATAGCAGTAAAGATGATGAATAAGGGGATGAAGGCATCGGTATAAAGAAGAAGAAAATCTTAACGCTGAAAATACAGTGCCAGATTTTCCAGAATGGAATGCAATAAAATCTGGATTAAATGTTGACATTAATTTTGATGATTTTTACAAGTGGACAACTGCCTGGCAACATGCGGGACATTGGCAGTTGCGGGAATCATAGATAATGTCAAAGGAATATCAGATGAAGAGGAAGAAACTGAAAATCATATTGATGAATCAAAAGGGAATGCAAAAGAAGTAGAAAAAGCTGTAGAATTCTTATAAACTACTCTTGAATTCCAGGAAAATGTTGGCTATGAGGAATTTGCGATCTTTCTAACCTCAAAAGAATAATCGGAACAAGTAAGGTTATACATCAAAAATCTTAGAAAATATTTTTTCAGTGTTTAATGTATGCTAAAAAACTGTTATGTAATTAGATGTATGTGGTATAATTAATTTAAAGAAATGTCTATATTTTCTACTAAAAACAATTAAAACACTTTTAATAGAATTTCTTAATTAAAATTAATTTTTTAAAGTACCTGTATAACTCGAAACCTCTTTATCTCGAATTTTTTACCTTTCCCGTGAGATTCGAGATAAACAGGTTAGACTGTATATATATATATATATATATATATATATATATTCCATTACTTCCGTATTCCGTATTTCCAATATATATACAGGTTGTGTCCTTTCTTTTTAATCATTGCAATATTTTTTGTTCAAAATAGAATGAATGAATGAGTTGATAAGGTACTATAATTTTCCCTTATGCAATAATTAGTGTTTCTGTATACATCATGTCATATTGGTAAAATTAGTACCGTTTTTATGATAATATTTTAAAGTAATAAAACAGTATTAAGCGTATTATTTTTTTGGTAGAAGAAATATGGAAGATATCAAGACATCTGAACTTGCGACTCATGTCAATAGTTTTCTTGCATTTTGTATGAATCCTCGGAAATTCTATATGGTTGATTTGATTGGGCAGCTAAGGAAACGTGTGGATGCTGACAAAGTTGCAAATCCGTACGCAATACTAGCATTGTGTAATGCCCAAGAATTTATCACCTTAAATGATATTGAAAAGTTACTAGCAGCATTCCAAAAAGCTAATGCAGAACAAAGAACAGGTAATGTTTTATAACTTTTTCACAAATGTTTAAATTATCCTTATAATAAATATGACTAGTAAATATTCAAATCAAGATAATATCATTTATACGTCTATCCTGTTAGTGTGCATAAAATTTTAATAATAACTACATATATATCAAAACAACTACATGTTTACTACTCTATACGCTTTTCAAATTCAAATAATAAAGTATTTGTTCTCTTTCTGTTCGTGCGTGTCAATCAGTGATATATTTGCAACACAAAGCAGATGTCTCTGTAGTCCATTTTGATGATCAAATGGTTTTATTTAAATATGTACCGGGTCCAAAAATTTCGCCTGGTCCGAATACCAGAAGGAACTCTAACCAGACCGTTTCGAACTAAACTTATTAAGCTAACAAGAAGGAAACATTCTTTCGGGAAAAATATTAATTTAATGTTATCGTTTACTCGTTATGTTCATGCCGGTTTCGGTTCAAATTTAAGTGTGTGAAAGCCTAAACTGAAAAGGCTCAAGTGTGCTCTCTAATGAGCTTGTAAAAATAAAATGGATTTCGACAACCTCCTGTTCAAAGCTATGGATTATAATTTTTCGTCAGTCGTAAACGAGGGTTTTCAATGGTTATGTTATGTTTTCAGACACTCAAGCTATAATAATTATGGCATTAGCTTGTGCATCTGCTCAGCCTGACAGCAGTTTTAACCGTGAAGAATTACCAGACTATACAATGGAAATAAAAAAGAAACAGTACAGAAATGGAACTGTTGAGAACATCAAGACAACAGCCCTAGTTTTGCAGGTATAACGCATCAATTTGTTTTATAAATGTTTCAAAAGTATTTATATTCCTATAACAGTAGAGTTTTTGTAAGACTAATCAGAGGGGCTACAATATAAACATTCATGTGGTATCCGAATGAAATGATACTGAGAACACTAAAAAAAAATATTCGTTTTTGACAAAATTATTTCTTAGAGAATATTTTGGCAGACCATTTCAACAAATTCAGCAAATCACAATTTTCACTTGTTTAAAGGATATAAATTTTGTCGAAACTTTTAAAAAAAA
The DNA here is from genome assembly GCA_949128135.1 of Parasteatoda lunata. Taxonomy (NCBI): domain Eukaryota; kingdom Metazoa; phylum Arthropoda; class Arachnida; order Araneae; family Theridiidae; genus Parasteatoda; species Parasteatoda lunata. The sequence goes on from OX421974.1 coordinate 65,069,210, forward strand.
AATTATCCCTTCTTCTTTGTTTCAAACTATTGACAATTATTATCATAGATTACTGATATTTAGATCATTTTTGTTAAACTTACTATCAAACCATTTTATGGCTCTCATTAGCATACTAGGAAACAAAATAAACACAAAAAAATAGCTGGTATGAATCTCATGAGTAGTAGTAGTACTTTATTAACATCGTATTAGAGCTGCTCAATGGACTATAGACGAGAAACATTCTTGAGGATGATCTGAAGACATACCATCACAATGCTTATCCTATGCAAAGGAAATAGCTTCCCGCATCGGTAGCCAAATGACCTGAGCGTGAAGTCGAGCACTTTACGATAGAATAGTTCAGCGAAGAGCGATACCACGTATTCTCAGTCCTTTCCCTGACTGATCAAAATAGTCACCCTCATACTCACTGACAATAATAAGTATGTTTCTGAACATTATAGAGTTATTAAAGGGAGAGTTAAATTACTATAAATTTTAAACTTTTTTTTTTTTTTGGAATCTCAAAAGAAAAACAAATTTCACTATCATCTGCCACAAGAGAAATTACCAGCAAACAACAAGATCTCCTCCTCAATGTCCTCAGATGAGACCTGTCAGTGAGGAATTACTTCTTCGTCCACTGCGCATTTGTCCATAAACGAAGAATAATGAAAGATCTGCCAAATAAAGGTTCATAAACAAAACAAATGTGACTTATTCATAAAGCCCTTTTTTTAAACAAAAACTAAAAACACTAAAGATGAAATATGTATGATAGTATTCATAAAAACTACGATTTTCGCAACCTGGAGCTTATAAAAACTTAATGATACATGGTTGGTTTGATGATTAGTACATTGTTTGAAAAGTAATAAAATAAATCGATAAACTCATGAATCTAAACAATTGTTAAACGTTTTCGCCGCAGCGTGGCGTTAAGACCGTCAATAGAAAACCGTCCGTCAACCGAAAAGCCGTCCGTTAAGACCGTCAAAAAGGTGAATGTTGCTATTTTGCCGCTCATTGAGAAAAAAACGCATGGTCTTTTTATATGTTCTAAGATTAGGTCGGATACAATATATTTCTCAGAGATTAAAATCTACTATATCATTTAACCATTCTTTTTTAATCTTGCATGAGAGCTTTGCAACCCATTGGGCAAAACGAAACTCTTAAAAAATATTCGTTATGACGTTAGAAAAGGTTGTTCTAATGGATTGTTTTATCTTCCATGATTTAAAATCAGCTCTATAAATATCTTGCTAACGCTGACTTTTATTTTGCAATACAACTTTTATCTTTCGGCAGTGTTAACTAATAAAAGTCTACTTTCATCAAAAACTTTTAAACCTAAATGGTTTTACACTTTCAGTTTTACCACAGTGCTTTTGTAATTCTAGCTTTAAAAAATTACCTGTAAAGCATAAGACTTTTAGGGAAGAATGTTTTGCGTCATAAAAACAAACAAAAACAATAATCATTAAAATGAAATCTAATTGAAATCTAATCAAAAATAATTGATAATTAAAGTAAGTGTGTTTCGACTGTAGATTTATTTAGAAGCTAAAATATTTGTTTATTTTCTTTACCAAAAGTTCTGAGAAAGAACTAGAAAACTGGATGATGTAATTTTTGCAATTATTTATGTTATCAAATAATACATGATGTACAAAAAAATAGCAACAGAAAAAATTTCTGTGGAAAAAACATGGATGTATAATTTTAAAATAAACAATTTAAAATTAAACTCATGCCACCGGTTTGATTATTTAAGACATTCATGAAGACTTACTATACAATTAAATGCAAATAAAAATGTCCAAATTATAACTAAAGAGAAACTCCGCGAGAGATTTTGATATGACGCATCTAAAGTTGATTCTTAGTTCAAACTAATTGGCTTTCTGCATGGAATATCATAAATTATATACTAACTACACTAGAATTTTTATCGCATTTACTTTAAATCAAATGCACATCAACATAGTCCTAGCTTGAGAATATTTTTGTTTAAAATGGAAACTGTAAAAAAAATAATAATAATAAATAAATAAAATCTGCTTTTTAAAAGAAAGACAAACCAGAAGAATAAAATGTGACGACAGGTATATATTAAGAAGTCACAGTTTGGTGGCAGTTTTCACGTCAATTCTAAAAATGCGTGCCCTTTTGTAATAGGAATTGTTTATAAGGCAAGCGAGAATAATTTTATATCATTATAGTTTAGAAAAAATAAATTTTGAACAAACTAAATGACGCACACTTCTGAATCTTCAGAAAGCTTGTGCTTTCAAAAATTTTTTATTATATAAAAGTCTTTCTTCTGCGTCCCTTAATAGAAATTCTCATCTCGCATGCTCCTTAAAAAGTCCATTTTTAAATATTTTTATAGGATTAAAAATCAAATTTAGTGAAAATTATTGACTTATAAAAGACTTTTCGTTGTATGCGAAATATAAAACAATTTATGGGTGGTCTTTAATGAATATCCTGAATGTAAAGTGTCTAAAACCTTTGGTACATTATTACAGGCTTTGTTTGCATCTGAACCAGAACCTGACGATGACAACTTTGATGAAGAAAAAGCAATAAAACAGATTCTTCGCTCGCAAGAAAAGGATGGATCTTTTGGTGGACTCATGAACACTTACTATGTTCTTCCAGTTCTTAGTATGTCTAGCTTGGTCAATATAAGTAGTGAACGCTGCACAAAACTAACTGAGGATGGTAAGATACAATTTTTGAAAGAAATTAATCTATTCTCTTATAGATGTGTTTACATTAATAGTTACGTTATAATAAACTTGTTAAAAAGGACACTACTAATACCGTCTCAAATTATTTTTATTTACTTACTAACTTTTATATCATTTACATACTAAGTGGCTTTGCTTTTTAAATGCTTCTCTCACCAACTCTCATGCTCCAGAATGATATTTTTGTTATGAAACTGAAATTTCCTTAAAAACAAAATCTGTTTTATTTTATAAATTTTATATTATTATTATCTATGGCACAATAAAATTTGCCTTTCATTTTTCATAATTTAGAATCCAATTCAGAAGATTAATATTGAGTTAAGTTCAACTTTGAGGAGGAATATATATATATATATATATATATATATATATAGAGAGAGAGAGAGAGTGAGAGAGAGAGAGAGGGAGAGAGCGAGAAAGAGAGGAGAGAGAGAGAAAACATGAAAAATATTAAAGATTAATGAATTATTAAAAGAATAGTTAATATAAATTATTAAAATTAATTATTAAATAAAGTTTAGCAAAAATATATTTTTTTAAAATGCTGGAAATCAAAGAAAAAATGAAAAGATATAATCTCTTCATCAACTCACACGACTAAATCCACGAAAAGGAGTGCTTTCTAATATTATATCAATATTAAAAGAATAGTTCATATAAATTATTAAAATTAATTATTAAATAAAGTTTAGCAAAAATATATTTTAAAATGCTGGAAATCAAAGAAAAAATGAAAAGATATAATCTCTTCATCAACTCACACGACTAAATCCACGAAAAGGAGTGCTTTCTAATATTATATCAATATAGCTAAACCAAAATATATCAAAACAATTGTGTGAGGAGCACTAAAAGAAATTAAAACAAAATACAACACATTAAGTAAAAATATACCAAGTAAAAAACTGAAAATAAAAGGCAAAGAAAAAACAGAACAAAACACAAAACAATATCTATAAAACGAGTAGCGAATTCAAATGAGCCCACATGTACGGAAAATTTTCAAGAATAATTTTAAATATTTTCTTAATAAGATTGCCAGTACATGTAAGTTCATTTGAATTCGCTACTCACTTTATAGATTTCGTTTTGTGTCTTGTTCTGTTTTTTCTTTACATTTTATTTTCTGTTTCTTACGTGATATATTTTTACTTAATGTGTTCTATTTTTTTTTTTTTTTTTTTTTTTTTTGGTTCTCCTCACCTTATTGTATTGATATAGTTTGCTTTGGCTATATTGATACAATATTAGAAAGTACTCCTTCCTGCGGATTTTATCGTGTGAGCTGATGAAGAAACTAAATCTTTTTTTTACTTTTTTTTTCTTTATTGTTTTCCAGCTTTTTAATATTTTTTTCTTTTAATTTTTATTTTTAAATAATTTATTTTAATTATTTTTTTCACCCCTTTTCATTAATCTTTAATATTTTCCATGTTTTCTCTATATTTTTAACTTATTTCATGAGTTCTGTACACTTGCAGCTTGTGCGCAGGAAATAAAACTTATTAATTTTCTTAATTTTTTTTCCTTTTTTATCTTAATTCTTTTTATACCTTTGATCTTTATTTTATATATTATGTTTTCACAATATAAAATATTTAAAATGCCTTTAAATATAAAAAGATGTGAAATGATGTAAAAAAATTAAATTGCGTAATCTATTTAGAAAATGAAGGCCTGGAGCGTTTAAAAATTCAATTAGGTGAAAAGTGGAATATTATCTATTCTATTTGGATTGGAGATGACAAAGTCTTACAAAGAAGTTTAACTCTCAGTGTTCCTGCCAATACTTCATTTTATGGTATTATGGAGTACGCCGCAGGCGTCGATGAGAAGTATAAGTAAGTTCAGTTTGCAACTATTTAGGTGTTTTTATAAGACGAATTTAATAATGTTTGATACTTTGTTACTGGTGTTAAAATAGCGACACTAAAGATTTTGACACATCTTTAAAAAAATGAAATGAAGAAGTTTAAAGAGGGTTTCGCAAGATCAAGTTTATAGAATTGCACTAAAAAAACTGAATAATTTATAATAAGTTGAATAAGTTGAATTTTTGTTTCCTCAGTTACATTCTCCTAACTTTTCCCCGAAATAAGTGTATCTATTTACCCACATCAATTTACATAATTTTTTTTTTTTTTTTTTTTTTTTTTTTGTTTCCATTGAACGTTCCAAACAGTGTTCATCATTTGAAAATGTATGTACGGCTATGTTTAAATTCATTTACCTCATTTTAACACAGGCAAACACAGCAGAAGGGACCATGTACTCCCTCTAACTCCGCTTTGATCTGTTTTTATTTATTTATTTAATTAATTAATTATTTATTTATTTATTTTCGGGAAAAAGAGGGATATCTAAACCTCTTAGATGGAAATATTTAGTAACCCCACGAAACTCTTTTCTTTCCACTTTCCTAAATAAATTAAGTTGTTTCCTTCTTCAATTATTAATTTCATCTTAATTTTAGGTTTCATAACAACTATTGTCGAAAATTGCATTTAAATAGGTTCAGGGTTAGATTTTAAATCGCAATTTAATAATTTAGTGACTCCTTTGATAAGCTAGCTCAATCATTAAATTACTATAAAACAGATATTTAGGCGTCTATTTGAATGCAATTTTGGACAATAATTATTAGAAAACATAAAATTAATATGAAATTAAGATCATTTAGATAATTGAAAGTGCCTGCTTAAAGACACGGGTAAAAACAGTTCATGATAGGAAAGAGTCCTGAAAGGCGGACGACGACATTTTCGTTCATGGGTTCTTGTGCAATTCTTAATCCTTATAATGTGCCTTATCTGTATTTTAAGTTAGCCCCATGATTTTAGAAATTTCCCTGTATGTGAAATATATTTTTACTTAACATATGTATTTAACAGTTCTAATATAAGAATACTTTTTTCCAGATTTGAGTACAATGTTAGGAGTAGAAAACCATATATATTCTCTCTATCGGGTATAATGGATGATCCGGAAATGGAGACGTTCTGGCACCCATACTATCTATTCAGCAATTCATCCCAACCTTCACTAATATCAAATAGTAAGACTTCCCCTTCATTTGTTTTTAATCTCATCGACAATTATTTATCTGTCTAAATTGGCATTTCTATGGATAATGCTTTTAATATAAATCTAAGCAACGGCAATGCCCATCTCTTGACCTGCTCTGCTTCTGGTGAGAAAGGATACAGCTGCTTACTACAACTTATTTTGCGATGCAATATTTTAAAACAGATAATTTTATTTTTAATAATAGAAATATATTATAAATAGTTCAAAACTCGATCTTTTGGAAGTTCCGATTTTGCCTCTTTTTACTTGTTATTACTGTTTGTTCTTGGTGTAAGCCGTGCATCGTCATACGTTAGAGTTAGCACATTGTTCGACCAACGACATTAAGTTCATTTTACAAGTTATCATTTAGGTTTTGAATTTCGAAACTGGTATATTGTTAACAAGGTAAGACGTGTTTTAAAACGTTTTTTTTTTTTTTTTTTTTTTTTTTTTTTTTTTTTTTTTTTTTAGTAACAATTCTCACGTCGTGAAATGAAAGGTTTTCAAATGATGATCTTCTAACGATTTTTCTTTTAAACACAAATAATAAATCAGGTAATAAATACACGTATACAAGAAATATTACTCCAGAAATTCCAAAAACATAATTATCACGTTGTGAGCTAAATGGCTTCAAAACACACCAAAAACACTAACCCGGAAGTATAGGCAGTCAAATGCTTGTCGCATTCCCTGATGTAGAAAATACCATCCATAGCGAAATCTTAAAACAGACCTTGTAAAATCAAAAATTAAGAACGTTAAGACGAAGATCTAAGATTAGATCGTTAAGAAGAAGGTAAGAACGTTAAGAAAAGTTGGAATTTTCATAATTTGCGAGACATAAAATGCATTTTAAATTGCCTGTATTTTTGTATAAAGTTCTCCTTAAAGTAATGTCCTTCCGCTGCAGTTTTCTAAGATGAAATACAAATAACATATATTTAAAACTGTGGTGTAATAAAGGTTGCGTAAAGATCACCCTTCATATGTGTTTTTTGAATCCTTATGAAAATTTTAAAAAATAAACTAAGTTAGTTGAGGTCACAAATTAGTATTTAAGGTTGGAAAAAACAAAAACGATGGCAAAATCTGAAAAATTGCACTACAGTGGAGTGGAAGAAATAAACAGCAAGGCTAGTTTAATTGCTGAAGGAAACAGAACAGAATTGAAAAATTATTATTTTTCAATTCCGTTTTTTAGCATAAACGCTCAACATTTTAGCTTAAACGCTCAAATAAATCAGCTTGGATGTTTGTTACATTTTTCTTCCTCTACTGTAATTTGAAAAAATTGTATAGCATTTCTGCATAAAGAGTAATCACCAACCCCCAATGTGTATACTTTTTGCTTTCATATTTAAGCTTTCTAAATATATTTCAAGATATACATATTATAGGCAGTAAATTCTGAACACCCTGTTTAGTCTAAAGAAACAGTTAAAATCTATTCAGATAATGTTGGGACAAAGTTACAAAAGATGTTTGGAAATGATATTCTGTTTTTCATCACTAGTGGTCACATAAATTTGTCGTTAAATTAATACAATGACATTATATTAATAAAAATTGCAATGTTCCCAAATTGAAAGATGTATTTTTTTTTTTTTTTTAATAGCAACGGAATTCAGAATTATATCATTTAGTCAGTTTGCAGTCAGTTTCACAATTGTAATAAAATGGCACTTTAAAAAATTGTATCCAACTAAATACAATTTAGAGTTAAATATAAAAACAGTTATTAAACAGTTAGTTATGAAAACAGTTTAAGAAATTTTAACTATCATCCAGTTCATGATAGTTAAAATTTACCACTATTAAGAGGTACATATCCTTTTCGAGGGACCGTAAAACATTTAATTCCAAAGTTTCGATATTAAAATTGCTTAGTATTGGTGCATTTTTAATAATCACCAAACATATCAATATAATATTTTATACCAATATTAGTATGTTTGGTACTTATTGCATATCCCTTCACCATTTGAGTTTATATATATTTGTCAGTGCAAGCCAACTAAAGCCGAATTTTTTTTGAAAATAGACAAAACTTCATAAGGATTTTGGAGCATGGCCATTTGTCTCTCTAACCTTTAATTTACTTTTAAATTATTTATAAGTACTGGTGGGGAAAATTTATTTTAATTCTAATTTATTAAAATATTAATACACTATATTAGCTACGACTGGAAAAAATATTTTCTAAAACTACGGAAAATCCATTGTAAAATTCATATAAAAGACCAATTCGCCAATTACCATAGTACCAGAAGTACATATTACCGTCAATGATACATAAGAATTAAGAGTCACGTGTGACGGTTTTCTTAAAAGAATTAATCTTTCCTCCATGAGCTTGGCTTTTTTTGCACATTATTTTATTTTATTTCAATTAATAAACATTATCAATATTAATTGAGCATTAGTGTCAATAATTATATGCAGATCCTTTATGGCTACCCAAAACGCGAATAAGTATCTCATTTCCTTACTTTTGATTTTTAGTTCCTAAGTTACTTTTTTTACATCAATTAATACACATTACCAACATTAATTAAGCAGTATTGTCGTCAATGAAAGTATGATGATTTCTAACGTTTCTTCTTGACAAATGAATACCTTTACTCCATTACTTTTGCTTCCTATTCTAATATGCATACATTACCTTGATAACCTGAGCATCATTGGCATAATTTAACCTCATTGGTATCAATTTTTTATGTTTCTCCTAAACGAATTAGTACCACTTTTTCAATAATTTTGCTTTTGAATACATAAATATTTTTTTCTATTCCATTATGGCTGGTTTTAAATAAGTAGTGTTTTAGAAACCCGTTTCAAAGAATTAATATAAGTAAAATAAATGCGCGTTGTATCAGAAAAAATATATATTCGGTGGCGTAAACCACGCGTGCTGCCACGTAATGTTCATTGAATTTATCTGACATAGCGAATATAAAATAATTAAATACGTGCAATAAACTATTTTTTGTTCAAATAGAGCCATAAGTAAGCAGTTATCATTGATGATGTTATCTTTAAAATATGTGAAGAATTGAATCGTTTAATTTAAAACAATGGCTAACGCACAACCAATCATAAAATTCCATTTCGTTTTTCGCTCATCCCGCTCGAACGGTTTTTTGCAGAATGTTCTAATATCGACAGTGACGTTCCTCGTGCTTTGAACTATTTGTATGCCGAATTTCATCGCTCTCTGTCGGATCATTTAGGAGTCTATTAAGAACACACACAGAGACATTCATTTTTGTATATAGATAGATAGATGGTATCCTTCCGCCTTATTTTTTTAAGGAGTTAGAAAGCGAATGTGAATTGACATTGCAAAATACAAAAATTTCTAAAGGAAATTCAATTAGGAAGAAATGCAAAATAATTTTTTATATCACTATTCTCTCATAAAAATGATATTTTTTCATAAAATTGTAATTTTAAAAAAAATGTAAGAGCATTTTACTGAATTAATGAGAAAGAAATGAACTTTTTAAAAACTGCAAAGAAAGTCAATTTTCTTTAGTACTTTACAATTTCGGGGTTCATAATTTTTTTATATACATATAATTTATATAATTATTTTTTAAAGAAATTCATAATTAGTTTTTTTTTTCAGTGTAATAATTATTATGATACACGAAATAATTTGCGGGATATGTTTTCGAAATTAAGTAATAAAAGTTTAACAAATATTTTATTACAATTATTTAACTAGAAAAAACATAATATAGTTAATTATGTTTTTTTTATTGTTAACTTGATTGTTCCTGTATTAGTTTAACATTATTTAAATTTTTTATTATGCCTTTACAGGTCCAGCCGATGTGATACCCAAGAACGATGAACACATATTATTTTGGTATAGAAAAGTAGCCTGATTTTCAGAGTAACTGGCATGGATGAACTTAAATGAACTATTTAATCGACTATGACGTTCTTGATGGATGATAATATTTTTAATAAAATACCTTGGGCTTTTGATTAAGATCAAAGTGTAGTTAAATGAACAATAATTGTTTTATAACTAAGAAAAAAAGTATATAAAATTATGCTTTTTCTCATTGTTGTATTGATTTTTTATGTGAATCAATGACTCGCTTTATTAAAGTGTAAACTGGTTTGTTCATTGTTTTCCTTGGTAATTGTTAAAAATAAAGCTGATACTTTTTGAAATATTTGTTTGAAACTTAAACTATAAATCAGAGTTTAAATTTAAAAAGTTTGATTTTATTTGCCTAGAAACTTAAATAGGAAGTAAAATCAATCCCCAATTGTTTTTCCTGAAAAGTATTTGTCTTAATTTACAAGATAGAATAGAATAGAATAATATTTATGTTAATCAATATCAAAGCCAATATCAAAGTTTATCAAAATCGATCGTGCTAGACGCTTTTACTTGATTCAAAAACATAAATGAGAACAAAAAGGAAAACCGTAAAAGACGGTAAGAATGAAAATGGTTAAAAGACGGTAAGTATGAAGTGGTATGGGTTAGAAAAAAAATCTTCTGAATTTACTGAAAGATTCCTTTGCGTGCATTACCACTTAATAAAATATTAGATCTAGTTTTCCTGCGTTAAAAGAAATCTCTATGATTTAAAATATACGAAATCTCATTGATTATGTTTTGGTATTTGAACAATTGTCAGTTATAGTTTTAAAAAAAGTAAAATAAAATATTGGTAGGAGCACACGTCTTAAATTTTTTTCACCAAATCTACATGTAAAATGAAAGAGGATGTTTTTGAACTTAGAGAGACGCTTATTTTCAAAATAGAATATTTTTGACCCTCAAAATATGCCGAAATTTGGATTGTATTGCCCCAATAATCGGTCGAAAATTGAACTCCTTTGTGTTAATTTCCCTTGTGAGTATTTTATCATCTCAAAGAAATAGTATAACTTCAAATTTTTATTTTTTAATAACTAATCAACCAATTTCCTCAAATTATATTATAGCCGATATATATCACTTGTGTGCATATATATATGTGAACCACTTAATGAAATATATTAAATCTTGTTTTCCTATGTTAAAAGAAATCTCTATGATTTAAAAATATACGAAATCTCATTGATTATATTTAGGTATTTGAACAATTGTCAGTTTTAGTTTTAAAAAAAGTAAAATAAAATATTGGTAGGAGCACACGTCTTAAATTTTTTTCACCAAATCTACATGTAAAATGAAAGAGGATGTTTTTGAACTTAGAGAGACGCTTATTTTCAAAATAGAATATTTTTGACCCTCAAAATATGCCGAAATTTGGATTGTATTGCCCCAATAATCGGTCGAAAATTGAACTCCTTTGTGTTAATTTCCCTTGTGAGTATTTTATCATCTCAAAGAAATAATATAACTTCAAATTTTTATTTTTTAATAACTAATCAACCAATTTCCTCAAATTATATTATGGATATTACCATTTAAAATTTTGTAAATTAAATTGCTGTAAAAATAGACCTTAGAAGCTCAAAATGAAATAATCATTAATAAACTATACAATAGAAACAATGCTTTGAAAACAGATGTTCTTTACTGTAATAATTTAATTAAAGATTTCATTGACTTAATTTCTTTAGTTTCAGTCATTGAATTTTTTTCTGAGTAGATTACTAAATAACAGATTCTGATTAACATTTAAAAAATATATAATATTTGACATTATCCGAATAAATTCAAAATTTGATAAAAGAATATTTACAAGAAAAAGACTAAAGCAACCCCCGAACAGGGGCTTATTTGTTTCTTCCAGGTGGCAAAGTAACAAAAAATTATAACATAAACGAAGTAATAAGTGATGAAAATAAGTTTGCTAAATCGCAAAAGTCGAACTAATGAAGATCAAAGATCAAATAACGAGGAGCTGTGTAATCCAATTTAAGTCATTTTTCATTCTGTTGAAAACGAAAAAAAAAACGGCAAAATATTTCGTTAATTTTTTTAACTTAAATGATGAAAGAAAAGGGATTTCATGTGTGATCGTGAAATGTGTTAAGTGATGTGATCATTGAATGAAAGAAATGTTATCATTCAGAACTTTTTTTGAATCACAATATACAACCCAGCAAAAGTAGCAATTATAATATATATAGGTATATAATATATATATATATATATATATATATATATATAGGTATATAATATATATATATATACATATATATATATATATATATATATATATATATATATATATATATATATATATATATATATATATATATATATATATATATATATATATATATATATATATATATATATATATATGTATGTATGTATATGATATAAATATATTTTTATAATTATATTGGCCAGTTTTCATAAACATTACACATATAATTTTTGTTCAAATCAAATAATATCTTCTGTCAGAAGTATTGCCTTCAAAACTTCATTATTTTCGAATAAAATCCCCAATATTGCCACTAATTTTGGTAAGGTGTAAACAGTCATATTTTTGTGTTAGGAAATACCTACTGCATTAAAAAACATACTTTTAACTCTCTAAATATAAATTAAATAAATTAAATGTTCGTCAGAGCAGTGGTGCCCAATTTTTTTTTTTTTTTTTTTTTTTTTTTTTTTTTTTTTTTTATACGGAAAAGATCTATTTTCCTTTGGCTGAACCCCGACTTTATAAATAAATTTCATTAGCAATGGTTAATATACTAACCAAAAAAAGACTGCGAGTTAAATTGGAGTAAATTTTTTCATTGTTTTGTCAAAAACAGTCTTAAAACCTGATTTTAATGTTAAGCAGCTGAATTCACAGATCTGCAGTGGTTCTTAGTTTTGTAGTTTTCGTCGTGTGCGTAAGCTAAACTATGGTTTTTAAAAAAGAACTACAATATAAACTGTTCGAATAATGAAAATACGAACAGTGAAAAATATTTCTCTATTTTTGAATTTGGCTATTTTATTTTAACTTTGATGATAAATTTTGATGCAACTATTTGTAAATGCTTATTTTTTGTGATTTCCTTACGTCTTCGCATTTTATTGCAATAATATATTGTTATTAGAAAGAATATATATTTATTTAAATTTTGTTATTTCCTTTTTCATTTGCATTTTACTTAAATAATTTCATAACATTAACGAAAATAGTAAATAAATAATGGATTATTAAATGAGTAAAAACATAGTTAAAGATCCCAAAAATCATAAATAGTTTTAAAAAGAAATCCTAAGTCATGGAACCCCAATGAGCTTTACATGGAACCCTACGGTTCTGTAAGGCACCATTTGGGAACCTCTGCTTTAGAGGACAGCGATGTCTTCTCTGAAAGTTGAAATGGAACACAAATTTGATATAAATGCAGAATTTGCTCATTTGGTCAGCGATACAATCCAAGCGATTCGGATCCAATACGTATAGATAGGTGATTGCACCTATATCACATTATAGTAATCCTAAATTGTGCTTACTGAACACACCAACCACTTGCAGAACTGGTTTAACAAATCTAAATGGTAACTTCGGGGCAAATTTATAAAAAATTGAGATTTTAGATTGAAATTAACAACTTGTCAAGTTTTTTTTGTTTTTTTGTAATGTCTTTCTATTTTCTATTGGTAATACTATGAACGCTAAAATAGTATTTCAGAAAGCTGATAAAACAAAATTTATTTTTGAAAACGAATTTTTAACAATATGTAAGTTATCATTCAAAAATGCCAAATATATAAAAATCACAATTTTGAATTTTTTTTTTTTTTTTTTTTCTCCTCTTACGTTCTTTCTTTACTTACACGGCAAAATAATGCTTAATAAATTATGGTAATAATTACTAATTCAAGTAAATAAACTATTTACTAAAAAGTAAAATTAACGGAGAAAAGGTTCTAATTTGTATAAGAAGAGTGTAAACTTTCGCCAAACTGTTAAAAATATTCCAGATTGCTGCATTCTCCCATGGTTTTGAGGATGAGGATGGAGAATCCAAATCTGACGAGAAAAAGTTATTTATATTCAGAGATAAAATACGTTTTTTTTTTTTTAATTGTTTTTTTAAGGAAATATTACGAAATTATTTTAATTTTCAATCTTAGTTGTGGGATTGAAGAATGGAGAAAAAGATTAATGTATTCCTGATTATCGCTAAATACAATTATAAGGAGGAATAGTATGTATACAAATTAGTATGTATACAAATTAGTATGTATACAACTTATAAATGATCAGAGTGCCTATAACGCAAAAAAAGAAACTTCTTAAAAATTTATTTCGTTATTAACTCTTATCCTATCAATTCAGAATAATAAGACATGGCGACAAATGGTGAGCTAGATATAAAGTAAATTCATAATAAATAAAAAAAGGATAGCTTACGAGAAAAGGAATTTATTGGTTAAAAATTATAAGAATATTAAACATAACTAGAGTCTATCAATGTAAATTTTGCGATTAATACAAGCTGAAAGTTGTATGATGAACAAAAAAAATAATTAAATAAATAAAACAATCGATTCCAAAAAAATTTTAAAAATAAGAACACTTTCCTGAAAATTACACTAAAAAAAATAAGTAACATATTTAAGAAAATTAAAAGAATCATTGATCTCTATAAAATCTCTATATTCACAAAAAATTTATTTTGTGCATAAATTAAACTAAATGACTTTTAAGGATAAATATAAATTAACAGTATTTAAATTCTGTTTCATTGAAACCATTGAGTTCAAATTGTGAATCAATTGTAAATCAAATTTGAAAGAAAAATCATTAAATTGTATACAAGCAATCATTACATAAAAGCAATCATCATAGCATTATTTCGTTAAATTATAAATTAACTATCGAAAAAAAAAATTTTTTTCATTTGCATTTTTTTTTTTGGTTTTGGAAAATTATTAAAGAAGGTTGGTACGTGCCACGCCCACCGAGTCTAACGCTTATGATTGAAAACGTGAATGTAAAGCATATAAAAAGCAAATTCAAATATTTCTTATTTTCAAGACTAAAATAAAATGACTTTTTTCAATCAGTGGATGATGCTTTGAATATGGATGGTGTTTTCTACAATAGGGAGCGCTGAAAGCTTGGTGCCGCTTATGCTTCCGGGTTAGTGTTTCTGGTTTATTTCAAAGCCATTTGGCTCACAACGTGTCAATAATGTATGCCAACTTTCAAATTTAAACCTGAATTATAATGTATAAATTAATCTTGCTCCTCGAACAATATGCTAACACTAACATAAAATGGTGCATAGTTTGCAACACGAACAAACAGTAATAAACCAATGGAAACAGGCCAAATCAAGACTGCCAAAAAAGCGAGTTATTCAAAATCTAGCAACCATGTCACCTTTTTTAAAAATATATATCTAAATAACTAAAACAAATTTTCACTTCAAACTCACCAGAATTACATGATAACATTAATATCTTATGAAATACGGCAGATTTGAGCTCAGAAATTATCTAATTTATTTCCTTTATTGAAAACAAAATAATGAGTTTGAAAACATCGCCTCGCAAAATAACATGTAGTAAGCAGCTGCAAACTTTCTAACCAGAACTAGAGTGGGCATACAGCTCGAGATTGTTATTGTTTACCTTTCTACTGAAAACACCATCCATAAACGTAAACAACAACAATCTCGAGCTCTTGACCTGCTCTGTTTCCGGCTAGAAGTTATACGACTGCTTTCTATAACTTTTTCTGCGTGTCCGGCGATATTTTCAGAGAGAGAAATTTGTTTTCAATAAAAGAAATAAGTTATATATTTTCTGAGCTCATATATGCGGTATTTTATAAGATTTTTTTGAAGATTGTTAAGTAATACTGGTGAGTTTGAAGTGAAAATTTGTTTCGTTGTTTAAAGATGTATTGTTAAAAAATGTGACATGGTTGTAAGATTTAGAAAAAATTCACTTTTTTTGCCAGTCTCGATTTAGCCTCTTTTTCACTTTTTTATTGTATGGGGTTAAAATTAACGACTATGTCAACCTTCATCTATCAAAAGGTACCTCAAGATAAAATCGAGTTAACATATCTTATATACTTCTGAATTGGTATGTAATATTTATAGTGGTAGTTACACCCCATTTACTGTTTGATCTTGTTGTAAGCCATGCACCATCATACGGTAGTGTTGCTCAAGCAGCCAGCGTATTGTTCAAGTAGCGAGAAAAAGTTTATTTCATAAATTATCGTTACAAATTATATAATGTAAATACCAATCTTTTTTCTTATTAACACATACACCAATAGGATCATCCTCAGGGATATTTCCCAGACCGTCGCCAATAGCCCATTGTGCAGCTCTAGCGACGTAAATGAACTTCAACTACAACAACATCGAATTTTAAGGATAAAATTATAATTTTAAGGATAAGATATTTTTTGGACAAGATTAATGCATCTATTGAAAAATTGTTTGTACCTGAATGGTTGACAGAGTGTACACAATAACAAGTTTCTTAAAACCGGAAAAATTGTTGAAAACTTCCGGTGTATCCCTCCACTTATGTTTGCTTAGTAGGCGATGTGTGAGCATACTTAATATTCTGCTATGTTTTATTATTGTATTAAGCGTTTAAATTTACGCGTAATTTTACTGTTCGTAAGAGTTTACTGAAATTTCTAAATTCTAACAGGTCGTGAGCCTAAAACAAATTTAACAAAATTAATATCACAGCATGCATGGAGGGTAAGTTTTGCCTTGTTTTGAGTGTTATTCCTAATTTTGCTACATTTGTGTAAAATAGCACCGTTTGTTATTTTTTGGGTAGCATCATAGCAAGTTTGCGGAGACTTCCGAATTCATTTGTTGTTTCTTTCGTTTGTTTGTTCGTGACAGTTTGATTTAAAGAACGCGTTGTATTGAAAACACTACAAGTATATTAATATGTGATGATTCTTTTTTCTTTCTTTTTTTAAAAAAAAAAAGAAGCATAGGCGTCAAATTCAGTCGGAACTAGTAATCTAGTAGGCGTTTGACGAATTTTAACCTCTAGCGCCATCTGCGCTTGACTTTACACGGGCAACTGTTCATTTCATACTTTTTTAACTGTAAACTTCACCTTGAATGAATTTCGCCGAGGAGCTTGCTTATCTTGTTAAATGTAAGGAATTAAATTTTCATAACTATCATTTATAAACTTATTAATGCATTTAAATTATCACTCGATTGTTATTTGCAAAAGTCAATTGCTCTAGTCAATGATTAAAACCAATGTTTAGGCCATGTAACAGTTATACGTAGAATAGCTTGCGTAGTCGCCATTTTATTGTTGAATTATTATGCTATAATATTTTAATCATATCTAGATTGTGAAAATAAAAGTAGTTAATAAAACAGAAAACTGTTATTTAGTTATTGTGGCACTCAGTATATTTTATATTCTGCTTGTTAAAGTTAGCTAATAAGATGGCGGATGCTGATATTGATTTGTATGCAGACGATATAGACCATGATTTCAATCAAGACGGTGACTATAATCATGATACTAATGTAGATCTTTATGATGATGTTATTACTGCCCCATCAGATGATCATCATAATGATGAAGGACGACCATCGTCTGCTGGTAGCGGTGCCTCTCCGCATCATTCCCGCCATGGTGGTAAAAGAGTCGCCGCCTACGTTGGAAATTTGACGTGGTGGACAACTGATAAAGATTTGACTGAAGCAATGCAAAGCCTTGGTGTTAATGATATTTTAGAAATAAAATTTTATGAAAATCGTGCAAATGGTCAATCTAAAGGGTTTTGTATTGTTGCCCTAAGTT
Source organism: Parasteatoda lunata (assembly GCA_949128135.1). Classification (NCBI taxonomy): domain Eukaryota; kingdom Metazoa; phylum Arthropoda; class Arachnida; order Araneae; family Theridiidae; genus Parasteatoda; species Parasteatoda lunata. The sequence goes on from OX421974.1 coordinate 65,086,784, forward strand.
CTGAAAATTCTCTCCGTATAATAATGGAAAAATTGCCAAAGAAAGAGCTACATGGCCAAAATCCTGCAGTGACTGCTTGTACTCGACAAAATTTGAATTACTTTGAGCTGCAGTCTAGAAAAGGCGGGCATGGTGGTGGGAATCGTCACGATAATTCTAATGAAAGGCGCAGCAGGGATAGAGACAGAGAACGCGATCGAGATGGTAGAGATAATAGGAATGATAGAGGGATGCAACAAGATCGATCCCGAAATCGTGGCAATGCTAATCAAGGATATCAGCAACAAAAAATGCCTCCTGGGCCTCATATGCAACCACCTCCACAAGGACCACCTCCTCCACAATATCAACCTGGGCGTACTCCGTGGATGTCAGCTCCTCCTCCCCAAATTCAAATGCCTCCTCCACCTGGAAGACCTGGAGCTCCTCAGGTGAACACTGGTGCACCTCCTCCTCCGCCGGGATTGCAAGCTCCACCACCTGTTAGACCAGGACCACCACCTCCTAATAACTTGAGGCTCCCACCTCCAAGAGGTCCTTTGCCTCCAATGGGTCCTAGAGGCATTCCTCCACCTGACACCAGGGGACCACCTCCCACAAATGATTGGGATCGTCATTTATCGCAGCCTCCACCACAGCATGTTGGCTTACCTCCGCAACCTGTTGGACCACCTAATAGGCCTCCTCCTCCGGTTCCAGCACCCGGGCAAGGTATGCCCCCAGCAATACCGCCACCTGCACCACCGATTCCAAGTCCTCATATTAATCCTGCATTCTTTCACCAGCAAGGTGTGCCGCCTGGGCTTGCTCCTGCTTCCCAAGCTCCAGACTTATATAATCGACCTCCTCCTGTTCAATTCTCTGATTATCGATCAATCACTGATAGAGGTCCTGAACCTTCTTCATCAATAAATGATGCTGAATTTGAAGAAATCATGGGTCGCAATCGTACTGTGTCTAGTAGTGCCATTGCTAGAGCGGTTGCTGATGCAAGTGCTGGAGACTATGCCAGTGCTATTGAAACTCTTGTTACAGCTATATCTTTGATTAAGCAATCCAAAGTTGCGAATGATGAAAGGTGCAAAATTTTGATTAGTTCTTTGCAAGATACGCTGCATGGCATTGAATCTAAGTCTTATGGTTCTCGAAGTAAAGATAGAGCTCGTTCACGTGAACGAGAGAGGTCAAGAGAGAGATCTTCAAGAAGGGAAAAATCAAGTCGTCGTGATCGTTCACGAAGCAGAGATCGAGAATATAGGGATCGTAGCAGAGAAAGAGATCGATATCACGATGATCGCTATCGTGACAAAGATAGGGATCATGACCGAGACCGTAGAAGCTCCCGACACTAAATGTAATTTCTTTTCCTCACTCTATATTATAGATTTGCCTGTTACTATAATTCATATATGCCTACTTTTGATGTATTCTGACTATTATCACTTAGAAATGTAATAATTGGTTAAAATGCATTGTTTTAAACATTAATCATTCCGACATTTTGATGACAATAATTCATTGTATCTTTCTGAATCTGAATAAAGCATTATAAAAATATGTTATTGAAATCTTAATGTAAAGAAATCATTTTGTGTTTTATTGTGTGTAATTGATGTGTTTTATTTAGAATATTATATACATCAATTAAATATAATGATTTTTTTCAAATTACTAAATTTCAAAAATTAAATTAAAAGACATTGTGTTAATTGATGTTAATCTTATAATTTAGTTGAATATCTTACATTAATTATCTAAAAAGTTGTCTTGGTTCTTTTTATTTGCTTGTAAAATTGTTTTACAATGTTATTGCTTTATTTTCTTCTTGGGCCGAGTGACACTTATCCATTTTAAGTTAATATTGTATGTTCTTATAATAATGTTTTATGCGACATTGAGCTTTCTAGTTTTAACAAGACAGAGAAGAGGCCTGATGAAAGCCTTCACCTTCTACAAAACTGGAAAGAGATACTTCATTGAAACCACAACAAGCTAATATGTAAATTTTTTGTGTTTAAAGTTGTTACATTTTTTGTTACACAAAAATGTTGGTCTTCGAAATTTACTTAAAATTTAAGGCTAAATGAAAGTTGTATACAAGGTATAAATTATATTTGTAAACTACTCTCTTTCAATGTTGAGAAATTCATTACCATGAATTTAATCACAGCTACATAGGTCTTTTAACTTATAGTAAAAGTGTTTTTATATATACATAAATGATTAAGAAAATTTAATGCTGTAACAAATCTTTAGGATATTTGATTGAAAATTTTCAAATTATATAATGGTTTCGGCTTATTTTGTTTAAAAAATGATTGTAAGTTTGCATACTAATCTACTAGTGAGGGAATGCGTTTTATTGTGAAATTTGAGGATCTTTTGAACTTGCTATTTACAATATTTTCATTGGTTGTACCAAAAACTTTTTTTTTTTTTTTTTTTACTAAAAAATTTTGAATAGTTTTAGAGATGACAAAATTTTGTTTTAAAATGGGTCAGATAATGAATTTAAAACTAGCTATATTCTATATTTATTTAATAGTTAACATGATTATAGCAATTTCATTTATAAAGCAAATGTGATTGAAAATTTCATTGTGAAACATCTTTTCCTTTGAATAATAAAAATGATGTTTGTGCAATGAAACAACCATATCGTATATATTCAGTTCAGTAGTTACAGGTAATGTGTATAACTTTTATAAATGTGAGGTCTGCGGGGAAAAAATACTTAGACACAAGTATTTCTGAAAGCTTTTTACCAATATATTCTATCTAGATAATTCTTTATTTAATTAAATAATCTTGTTTTTTATTTTTTTACTTTTTCTAAGTTATATTATGCTATTAAAATTATATTATAATTTATAAAAAATTATACAATGTATCAAAAACTTTCAGACATACTAAGATTAAATTTTTTCCTTTTCTTCATTTTATTAAAAAAATTTTATTAACAATTTCAAATTAATGAAGAATAAGGTTACTGCTTTTTGTCATGTGATGCAGAAGAGAAAGCTGTTTTAATGTGTTTATCATGCAGATAGAGTTTGAAAGTAAAATGTTTATTTTTATCAACCTGTTATTTAAATTTATTTAATCTGTTTAATATGATCTTTTCTTCACAACTTATGTAATTCATCTTGGCTATTTTATTGTGGACGAGTCGTAAATGACGAAGAAATTGTGAACCGAAAGAGATTTTATCGTACTCGTAATCTGAACTGAGGTAAGGTATTGTTCATTAATACATTTTTATATGTATTTTTATAAAAAATATTAACTTCATAATGTTGTCTAATGGAAAAGAATTATTATTGCTTTTTATTTGTATTTATGAACTACAATGAGAAAATGTGATTATGATGTATTCATACTAGAACTTAAAACATATTTGGTATTATGTTACTCTTTTGTTTTTTCCTCCTAATTCAGCTTTATAGCTCACTGGGGATAATATGAAATATTTTAATAAGTATTGAAATTCATATAACTCTGCTAACAAATTAGCCATTAAAAAAATATGAAAATAAATAGTATTTTAGTAAAATTTTTCATGATTGGCAGCAATTTTTTTTTCTTGTCCAAATATAAAACACTGCATAGTATATTTGCAAATATGTAACCATAACCAGTTTTATCTATGTATACTTTTGCATGTTTATCACATACATTGGGTATTTGTTACATTAACTCTTTATTCCAGATAATGAAGTAATTTTTAATGTAAGTTAAAATTTCAATTATAGATACTAGATTGTACAGCAGCTTAGCTGCAATTGTGACAGTTGTGTTCTGTTAATAGAAAAGGGTTAAATTTATTATGATTGTATCCGTGAATTAAGCTGTATTTTAGTTAAAAATTGGTATATTAATTTACTACTAAAAATATAATGAAATTTTTTCAAATAAATTATTTGTAAAATCAAATTCTGTCTTTCTGATCTGTTATGGAATTGTTTTAAAATTAAGCATGGGGCAGTTCTCTTCTTAAAATTTACAAAATTCAATCTAAAATTTTAAATTGAAAGAAATTTATGTCGCTACCTTTTAAAGTGTTAGTATTTTAACGTGTGTTAAAATTTTCAAATAAGTTTAAGACACTGAAATAACTTATGAGATAAAATTTTATGTAATTGCTTTATCAAAAAATATGATATAACTTGTTTTGTCACTAGTTTCTTAATTAAGTTATTTCCATTTTTAATGTAATATTTGTATCTGTTACAAAATTTTGTAGTTAAAAATGCAACTTAAATCATTTCTAGATTATTCATGTTACTATGTATTTGTATCCCTTATAATACAAAATGGCTCTAAATTACGCTGTATTCTCAAACCTCTAATGTATAAACGTATGTATCAAGTTTTATAGGAAACATATTTTGCTTCATATGATACGATAATTTATGTAAAAGGATATAGAATACATTTAACACTTGACCAAGCTCTTATTTTGGAAATTTTGCAATACTATAAAAATTAAAAATCTGTGCATAAAGTTTTTCTATGAATGTTGTCTAAATTAGATTGAGGAAATTTCAGGCTAAAAGCCTGATGCTTTTCCTTTTTATATGTTTACCTTTTCTAAATCCCTAAGATTAGTAATAAGTTTAATGAATTTTATTTTTAAAATGTCAGGAGTCTTTTTGTAGAGTATTTTTCATCATGATAGTCATATCCACGTTATTTTTGAGGCAAATAGTACGGATTAATTATTCAAATATATTTTTAACTTTATAAAAGAATTTTGAAATGGATCTAGAAGATTTTTTTCTTTTTGTTACATATATCTGAAAATTGACTTTCTTTTCTAATATTTTAATTTGAACTTTAATTGTTTGTATCTAATTATTAAATTTTTATTTGACACTTTATAACAGTGTTAATATCCCATTCGTAATTTACACAATATTTTTTTTTTTTCATCTTAGATGTTTTGTGAATATAAAAGCTATTTCATATGTATAATACAGAAACATTTAATTTTGTCTGCATTATCTGTAGAAAAACTATTTTTAAACAAAATTTAGTTTATATATTCTTTTTTTATTTCTAAATATGATGACTTCATTTGTATTTATTAGTCATTACTGGCTATTAATCGAGATGCTTTAGTGTTCTCCCTACATGGTTTTATGACTTTTGGCTACCATGTCCCTCCTGCGAAAAAAATACAATTTTAAAAAGATGGTCTCTTTTTTTTTTTCCAGTAACAGAAACCTTCTGATTTCCTTAGCTTTTGTAAATTAATATGCTGAGTTCACATTAAGAATTGAGATTTGTCATAACATTCATTCTAGTATATTTTTGTTCATCAATTTTATAGTTAAGGATTTCTTTTACATTTTCAAATATTTAATAGACTAATTATCATTTTTACATTTTGAAAGTTATGTTATGCAATCTTTTGCAGTATGAAAGTTATCTTTAATTTATATCAACCTCTTTTTATTCCAGATACAGATCTTGTCTTGTTTTTATTCAAAAATTTACTTACGGTATATGTTAAAAATTCTTACGTGTAACTTTGTAAATTAATACTTTTCTATTGATAATGATCTTAAAAAATATATATGATTCAAAAATGTAAGATTTTGTTACATATTAGGAGCTCATTTGCTTAATGCTGGCTTCCATTTTAAAAATTTAAGAGTTGTGATATTCCTCTTTCTTTTTAATTTAGTTCTCAAATAAAACATGCCTACCAGTTTGATGTAGCAGAATAGGAATGATGTGACAGTTAAGAATTTTTTTTTTTTGCTAAAATTTCACTGAGAAAAGTTTATTTGGAATAATTGTTGTTTCAAAAGTTATTTCTAAAAAAATTTTGTTTTAAGATTGATTACCTTTATCAACTGATTTTTTCTAAATTAGATTAATTTTAAAATCTTGTCTCATTGTTTTTGTTTATCTTGAAAATTGGACCATTTACAAATTATTGTTCTAAGAAGCAGATTTATCAAAAAAATTTTCTTTACAAAAACTATTTTAGTAGGTTTATGTAAATGTTATAATTTTTTTATTACTAGAACTAAATATTAAATTGGTTATAAAAATACATTTCATTATCTTAGTGACCTTCTCCAGCATGCATATTTATCTGTAATGGGTATCCATTTTTATTAACTAATGTTGCAAGTAATAATTAATTTATTTAAATGTATATTTTAAAAAAGACTGAATGGAAAGGCAGTGCAAATTAAAAAATGTATATACATGATATATGCAAATAGAACATATTTCACAATAAGTATTTATTTTCAGTGAAAATAACTTTAAAGATGTACTAAGACTTTGTAATTACATTTTTGTATTGCATGTGCTTTTTCTCCACATTTTTAAAAATGTTTTTAAAACTATTTTTGTCACAAATCGCTCCTAGTATAATTCAGTAGAAAATAAAACTTTCAAAATATTACTGTATCTTTTCATATTTTACAAATTGCATTGGATTTTTCATTATCTTTTCACATTTTTTTCCACTCGTAGTATATTTTATATAATTTATTATAATCAATGATTTTTTCAACAAATACTGTAACTTAAATGTAAAAATGTGCTAGTCAAACTGTGTAATAAATATTTTGCTGATTAATTTTTAACTTTTTAATTTGATATTTCTTACAACTCTCCCTGTATTATTATAACATAAATTTATTTGTATTACTAGCTATAATTTATAATTGTTTTAAGTTAACAAAAGTACTTTTATATGTTATGTTTGTGTACTCTTTAATTTCACTTTTTTGTAGTAATATTTAAGAAATGTATTTTTTCTTTTTACTGAAAATGTATGTCTTTTTTCTCTGACTGGTTTGACATTTATTTAGATATATTGTGAGTGACTTTTATTATTATTATTGATGTGTTGAAATCTTGTTTTTTTATAGTAAACGTAGTTTTAATGTAAGCATTGTGTACATTTTAGGTTTTGCTATCAAATATAGCATCTAACAGGCTGTAAGCATAATCGTGATGGATGTGGCAAAGAAGGTTGCTGGCCCTCACCGGTTAGGAGTTGTTGAAGGTTATCAAGGGAGAAAAAATGAAATTGTGTTATATCCACCCGATGAGAATTCAACTATCATTGGAACTGTTGTATATTTTGGTGGAGATATGCAAGTAAGTTACATTTATATTTCTTGTGTAGTTTCTTTACAATATAACATGTTGTGCTTGCCTTTGCTTGAATGAAGTTGTGCTTTAACATGCTTGACTTTGCTAGAAAGTCATGTTTACACTACCTACTGCTTGCATAAACACATCCTACCTGCAGCAGGTCTTCCCAATGTGGTGTATAAGTATAGACTGCCGTGTAAGGAATACATGTGGTTTTTGTATGCTTTGATAAAATTGCCTACTTTCTATCATTATTAGATTTAACAAAATCCTTTATTTTCATTAATCATAAGTCAGTCATTTTTTAATCATTGAGTAATCTATTGATAGGTTAGTCCAGCGTTTCCTAATTTTTTGATTTGAAATATATAATAGGATATACTAATTAATATTTTATAAATGCTTGCTCTTTTCATAATTTGTTTAAAATATTATTATTAGAAATATATCTTCTTTTTTCTTTTCTTTTTTTTCCCCATCAAAAATTCCATTTTTATGTCCTTGACATTTTACTTTAAATAATTTTATAAAGACATCAAAAGATTAAATAAATTATGAGTTATAGGTTAGATTTATCATGGGTTTCATAACTGGTTCTAAAAGGTATTCTCCATTAATTCCTTGTATCTCAAGACAATTGATTTGTGATCTTCTGCAAATAAACTAATAGGTAGACTGCTTACGCTATGGTAAAATCACACTCACTTTGAAACCAACATTTATCTGGATTTTTCCCATAGCATGTGATGTAAAAGGAGGTATGGTAAGCAATGTTAGCTACCATACATTTTACTTCCGTACTACATAGTACTTCCCTATATTAGGCAATATTAGATATATTTAAAAAAAAAAAATTTTTTTCAATGTCACAAAATGCTTTTTGAGATAGTACCTGGAATTTCGTAATTTTCCTCATATAGCAAAATTTAAGATAAAAGTTGACTACCCTTAATGACGAAATTACCTTTTATTAAAAATAGATTATTCAGCTTTCATTCGTATAGTTTATCACTAGCATTTAACAAGTTTGACAAAAGTTCAAGATATTTTAAGCAAAGTTTCTTAAACAAAGTTCTATAAACAATTCATAACTTAAAAATTAAATAACATTTCTAGTAATATTTTTTATAATTTTTAAATATGAATAATAAGATATGTTTTTGTCATATGATACAATGATTGGTCCGTGTTCGAATCAGTGCTCAAAATTCAACATCAAAGTAGGTTCAGTGGTTTGGTATCAATAGTTCAGAAATAATTCATCTGCGAAATCAAATAACAAAAACAAATTTTCAATAACGAAAAAAGAATTAATACATCTTGGCATTTCCGTGTCTACATCTTCACTGCTCGTAGTTGCGCTTACAGCATAAAGGAGGTTTAACCATTCTCCCCACTTAAATTTCGATGAAATTTACCACTCAAATAACTAAACAATAATTAAAAATTAATACACAAATCATAAAGTTTTTCTGAGTAAAAAATATTTAAATTTCACTTTATCTAGAGTATTAAATTTTAAAAGTAGCAAATTAAAAATGGGATTAAAGTTAAAATGGAATTTAAGTTCAAAATTGATTAGGTTAAAATAGTTAGTTCAGACTAGTTCGAAAAGTTCCTGTGACTGCAGGGCTATTTGGAATCGGCAATGGTACTACTTAGTTGATGGCTCGTCACAAAACAATTGAAGAGGTCTTGGCATTAACAACTCTAACTAATCCATCTTTTTAAGGCAGAACGTTCACGATGCGTCTTAAAGATCAGTACATAGGCTTAGCGTTGGGATCCTTTAAAAGGATGAGTTGATTCACTTTCAAGTTAGGATTCTGAACTTTGCATGAGTTTGAAGACGTTGTAGATATTCAGTGCACCATCTCGACCAGAACTTATTTCGAAGATTTTGAACAAGTTACCTAGAATGAAAAGATAAAGAATCCGAAACAGTATATGCTTCAGGAAAAGACAAAATAGCATTTCCAGTTAAAAAGTGTCCCGGTGTTAAAGGATTAATGTCATTGGGATCTGATGAAAGGGGTGATAAGGAACAGGAATTCAAAACTGCTTCAATTTGAGTTACTAATATAGTTTACTCTTCAAAGTTCATAATAGCTGATTTTGTCACTTTTAACAAAATATGTTTCATTGATTTTATGTTTGGCTCCCACAACATGCCAAAATGGAGAGAAGCTGGTAGAATAAAATTCCATTCTCCAAAATTCGCTCTTCTGCACTAAATCGTTGAACTGACGGATTTACAAATTCTTTCCCACTCATTAAGGATTTTTTTGCACCCTTAAAATTTGTGGCGTTGTCACTCCAAATGATGGTTTCGTTTTTCGTTCAGAAGCAAGTAATGCACACTTATTTAATATTCCTCTATCTTGGTTTTGACTAGATGGAATCCAATACAATTGCCTTATCAAATACAGCGTTTGTACTCCAGAATGCAAGAATTTTTTGTGAAAGTGATCAATCATGAGTTCAGTCAGATGATGTTTCTTAGGCAAAAGTATTTGGTGTTTTTGAAATTCAGGAAGTGTCGAATGTTTCAATCTTCCTCCAACCCTCAATATTTCTTTTTTGTCCAAAAATACGTTTAAGGATGATATTTTGCTATTGACTAGCTATTATAGGATGATCATTTTTTAAACACTTTACTTCTGATTAAAGTTCAGATAATTGTACACGTTTCACTAAAATTTCCGTTGCTCATTCTAATTCCTTAATTCTGGTTTCATTTTACAATTATGCACAAACTTTAATCATAAAGCTGTTATTACAGGGTGGCCACCCACCTGGAATTATCAGGGAATTTTTTTATACTGGAAGAAACCTGAAAAAAATCAGGGAAATTTGGATAAAAACCTGGAAAAATCAAAGAATTTTAATGAAAAGCTGGAAATTTTTTCTTAGATATTTTTTTTAATTTCACTAATTTAAATTATTTACTACTTTTCTTAATTCAAATTATTTCATCCATTATACCCACATTTTTTTAGATGGAAATGTATCTCCAAACAGTTAAAACGTCATCAACTTAGCTATACTTTGCTTGCATCAAAATTTGCTTCATTATAACCCTGTTAAACTAGAATGCCACATAAAATTCTCTCATGGTTGCTAAACAAATGTAGAAACCTTGTAATAGTAAATGTAGACTATGGGACTGTGCAATTTAGGAAAGGCAAAGATTGTGCTAGGCGTGGAAGAAGGGGTTAGGATATTTTCTTCTGTTTTAAAATTCTGTCCGTGAGCTGAATCCATTTATGGCTCAAGTTTGTTCCGATGCTTTTACTTAAAGTAACACATTAGAACAATTTTATTCAATAAAAACAATATGTTCTAAAAGCTAAACATATTATTTTCTCCACATATCTTAAATTTTTAAAAATTAATGTTGTACCTAAACATTAAAAAAAAAATTTAAATATGATATGTTTGAAAAAGATGACATTTTGAATTAAATATTTTATAATATAGACACTTTTCTTGTACACATCCTACACTTTATAAGAAAAAAACAAAATGCGGACCTGGAAATTTTAAGATTTTTACCTGGAAAAATCAGGGAAATTTTAAATCTGATTTGAGTGGCCACCCTGTATTACAATTAGTCTACTGAATGATGAATATCTTGCGACCAAATCCTTTTCTGCTGGCTCTTTTTCAACTGTTGCATTTACTGCAACTGATTTCTTGAACTCCAATTCATCGATGTTTTTATCGGTTTGGATTACTGGTTCTAAGGATACTGGACATTCTGCTTCATTCAGTGTTAACCGTTTTGGTCCATGCCACCATAATTCGTTGTTCTTAAGATCATTTAGGAATACTCCTTGACTTATGGGATCAGCAAGATTTTCCATTCTTATACAGTAATGCCACTTGTCGGATTTGCTCAGTTTTTGTATTTCTTGTACTCTATTCTTCACGAACACTTTGTGTCTATTCGTGTCCCCTTTGATCCAGTAACATGCTATTGACAAATCAGTCCAATAAAATCGTTTAAAGGTAATTCTAGAGCTGATAAAAGTCCGCTGATGGGCTCCAGTCTTGGGATTGATAAAGTCCTTAAAGGTGCTACTCTTCTTTTTGAAGTTACAAATGAAATAATATTTTGATCAATCAATTCTATACGTAAATAAGCCACAATTCTATAAGCTTTCTTGGATACGTCAAAAAAGCAATGCAGTTGTATGCTAATTGTGTTTCTATGTAACAATTCTTTAGCAACAAGTAGCAATGTGGAATCCTTATTTTCTTTAAATACTCTTATTTCCTCACACCATTTGTTCCAATCAACTCCTAATTGTTTAGGCAGCTTTTCATCCCAGTCCAAATCTAAACACCAAATATCTTGTGTCAAACATTCAACTCGAATAGTGTATGGACTAACAAAACCTATTGGGTCAAATAGTCGACCTACTATTTGTAATAAGTATCTTTTAGTTTCCTTTCCTTTGGAGAGAAATGTCTGTGTACTTTCTTTACAAGTTTTCAAAGTTTGTTGAACACTGTCTTCTCCGCAGCGGAAATCATTGGCATAAAGAAACTGGTTCAGATGCATGTAAATTGACTGAAATAGGTCCATGTATTTTTTCAGATGTTTAATTGTAGCTGCAAGTAGGAAAGCGCTCGATTTCACTCCAAACAAAACTCTGCACATTCGAAACACATCATACTTGTTTTCCAAATCTAAATTTTCTGGATAATCATCCCAAAAAAATCTTGTGAAGTTCCTTTCGCACTCATTAATTTCAATCATCAAAAAGGCCATTTTAATATTTGCTACGAAAGCAATTGGGGTTTTTCCTGAATTTGATCAAAACACTAAATAAGTTTGGTATGAAATTAGGACCGGTGTGTAGACATTCATTCAAACTTAACTGTCCTTTATCATGTGATCCTGCATCAAATACAATCCGTACTTTGCTTGTAGTCTTATCAGTACGAATCACTGCTCTATGTGGTAGATAAAATGTGGTTTTTCATCCCCAATCAATGCAGTGCATGTATGAAACAAAATGCCATCGAATTTAGTATTATTACCTTTTGTTTTAAAAACTGCCGAAACGACTCTATCAGTTACATTTTTCTGATTAGGTCTTTCAATACTCAAATCATTTTGTTTTCGAAAACATTCAAATATGATGGGATCCCCCGCAAAAGGAACAGTTTTCTTTAATCCCACGTTCTGCAACACTGTGACTAGGTTTAAGGCATAAAAAACAACATCCTTTCTTTTTCAAAATATCAGTCTTTTCCTTAGCATTAAAAGTAATAACATGATTCTAATTTATGTGATTTATTACAGAATAAACATTTCTCATTGCCTGGTGCTGCTGAGAGGCTCTGTTGAGATGAGATCATAGGAAAGGTGTTTTCTTTTTTCAAGGGCATGCCTGTGCTAATACGTTTAACAAACCCATATTTCTTATTTTTTAATCTTTCCTGTGGGGAGAGGAAATAAGATGGCGATGGTTTACGATTATTAATTTGAAGTGATCCTCCGTGGCTCCATATTTCTGAATTGAGAAATTTTAATAGAGCATTTAAACCAAATTTTTTATCATTTTGGGATCGATTAAATTCTAAAACAAATTCTGGAGGAATTAATTTCATTTCATTAAAATAGGTGTCGATAAATTGGAATAAAAATCACCCTTTATACCCAAGCTTTCTAAACTATGTATCTGTGTTTCAGCACTGTCATATAAATTTCTTAAAGTTGTGACATCGATAGGATATTTAACAGCCGATAAATTTAATAAATCACTCAAATGAGCGTTGATTAACATGTTTTTGTTCCCAAATCTATCCTTTAATAAATCTAGGGCTTTATCTTAATTCTCATCAGAAATTGCACATCCGTTAATGCATGCAAGAGCATTTCCACATAAATAAGATTTCAAATAATTAAATTTATCAACTTGGTTTAATTTTTCTTTATTATGAATATAACTTTCGAAAAAATTTACAAATCTAACCATCCTGCATAATTTGCCGCTTTTTTATTTATATGTAATTTAGGTAGATTTATATTCCTGCATTCATAATTATTTGTATCATTTAATTCAGTGGTTCTTGAAACTGTATCTGCTGGGATAGAAATCATTTTCTTTATTTTTAAAGAAAGTTTTGTTCGCCAAAAAATAATTTTTTCTTGGATTTTTTTCAGAATTTACAATATCTTCAGTCATAAGATTTACCATTTCATCCTTCAAAAAATTCAGTTCGCAATCTTTTGCATTTAATTGTGCTTAAAAAAAGTTTCAAATTGTTCCAGGAATTCTGTTTTGTCAATGTTCGTACAGCGGTACGCTTTTTTAATTTTGAAATGTTTTCTGCCATACTTATTGATAGTTATTCTTCTATCCAGGTAATTCAGTTTCAATGTAAATAAAAAAATTCTTACTTGGATATTTCCTTTGGCTGATTGCACCAAAAAATGGTCCGTTTTCAAATCAGTGTTCAAAAATTCAATATCAAAGTAGGTTCAGTGGTTTTGCATCAATAGTTCAGAAATAATTCATCGGCGAAATCAAATCAAATATAACAAAAACAAATATTTAAAACGAAAAAATAATTGATACATCTTGACACTTCTGTGTCTACAAGTTCACTGCTCGTAGTTGCTCTTACAGTTGCTCTTAACAAAAACAAATATTTAAAACGAAAAAATAATTGATACATCTTGACACTTCTGTGTCTACAAGTTCACTGCTCGTAGTTGCTCTTACAGCGCCGTCTCTATAGGGTTGTTTTACCAATGATATTCAAAATAAAAATATAAATAATTGAAACTAGCTATTTAAGAAAACAAATATAAAAGTTAGCAAAAAACACTAGTTGTACTAAAAAAAATTCAGTGCACCTAATGAATTAACTAACATAAAGAGAATATTAATGAATTATTTATAAATCCAGTCTATGTCCTTTCCACACCATGTTACCATAGTAATTTATTAATTTTATTATAAATTTATAATATTACAATTTAAATATCAATTTAATATGTGTATTTTAATAATTGATTTATGCATTTTAAAAGGATTTATTATTATAGATATTTAAGCATAGTAATGTTTAATTTATTGTCATATGTTTGTATTTATAGCTTTACAATTTTTGTTTCATTTATTTATCCTTTACTTTTGTTTAATACTATAATTATTTAATGATTTGAGTCTAGTGATTTTGCATTTAGCATATTGGCTTCAATATTATTCCTAACATCTTTTTCTCTTAAATGTCATTTTTTTATATCCTTTTGTGGGTGACCTACCATCTAAGACCTTTTTTTTCTTTCTTGTTTTGTCAAGACCATTTCTGTATGCCATTCTGATGCTGGTTAAACAAAATAAAAATTTCTTACAAAAATTTAGCTTTAAATGTAATATGTTAAATCATTTGAGGCTTTGATTTTTATATAAAAAAATGTAGCTGTGTTCTTTGTTGGATTAGTGTCAATTAATTGTGTTTAAATATTTTGCACATTGTCCTCCAATGCTTTTTCTTCAAAATTTCGGTCAGAGGATAACTTTCTTCTCTGCCATGTTATTCTAAACCGACTAGTTTAATAAAATAAATTTTTCAAGTTTTAGTTGAGAGTTTAGTTCAAATTTTAATTACAATTTAGTTGATAATATCAACTGATAACTTCTAGAACTGATAGATTGTTAGGTGGTCTATATACCTTAAAATATTTTATATTTTTCACATCACTAAATCACATGGAAAATTAATGCTGTAATTTTCCAATACTCAAATTTACCTTTTTTAATAAATAAAATTAGATTTTTCATGTCTGCGATTGGGAAATCTCTTATGGAACTGTTTAATTAAAATATTTTCTACTAGGAAATTCAAAAATAAATAATCAACTATGCAATGTTCTATGACCAGCAAATGCAAAGTTCAATTAATTTGAAAAATTTAAAGACTAATTTGATCTACACTTTTATTTAAAGGAGTTTATCATATTTATACTAGATTGGTAAAAGTTAATTCAAATAATTCTTCTTTTTTTTTTTTTTTTCTAATTGAACGTTCCATTTCTGTTTTACAATTAAATAAAAACTCTTCTTATAAATATCTCTGTTAATCCTTATATGTTTTCTTGACATTTTTTTAAAAAACAAATTATACCGTTCTGTTAATATTCTAAAAAAAAATATTTTTGGGTAACTTAGCATATTTATGTAAATCAATCAGTTTCGAAACACTATTCCACAATTTTTAATATATATATTCTCATAAGATTTGTGGTACAGGTGTCAGAACGATTATTTACAAAGCCTTGTTATTGTGTTGAATACGAAAAATTAAAAAATAGAAATAATTGGATAGATAGAAAAAATATCGACTTACAACATAACATACAACTGAGAAAAAAAATTTGGAAGAGAAGGACAAAACAAAATTTTTCTATTCTAAAAAGAAAGAACCTCTACCCTTTCACGCAACAGCAATGCCAAGAATCAGTCACGCTCCTGAAAAAATCGCCGGACAGGGGGGGCGGGTCTTGAAGCACGTCGATTAGATAATCGCAAACCAGAGAACGAGTCGCGTGATTGGTTGTTTTTTTCCGTGTTATAGGTCTATGGTTTCACTATGAGAAATTTCCATAAATGTTATTTTTTCGCCAATTTGATTCTTTGCGATTGTCGGATTTTTGACATTTTTAATATTTGAAATTCTCTAATATATAATTTTAATATCTAACATTGATATTCAAACTAAAATGATTTTAAAGTTACTTATTGTGAATCGTGTTTATGCAAATTTAAAATCTTGTGTAACGTTTCATATTTAAGTGATTTAAAAATTTGATTTCGTGTTTGTATTTACATTTCTATTTTAATAAGTACAGTAGTAAACCGATTATCCGGAATGATCGGGACCATCGCTATTCCGGATAACTGATTTTTCCGGTTTTCTGAGTCGCTACAAAAAGCCGTTTTTTTTTTTTTTTTTTTTTTTTTTTTTTTTTTTGTCAAACCCAACTTTTTAAAAAAATATTTAGAAATAGTCTTGAAAAAACGATAAAGTAATACACTAATGATTATTTTTAAAATGATGGTAAAGGTAAACCTCTTTTAAAAAAGAAAGAAAATCTTATGAGGAAAAAAAAAAAAATTTTTTTTTTTTTTAAATGGTAGGAAAATTTATCGAATTTCGTTCCAATTTTCTGATTTCCGGATAAGAGGTTCTGTACTGTGTCACGTATTGTATTCACGGGTGTTTAAATTAAATGTTGCTTAATTAGCTACTATAAAGGTGTAATTTTTTCATTAGTCGGTAATTTAACTTTAAATCTTAGTTTAACCCACTGGCGGTTTAGCAAATGGGTAAAATTGAGAGGTAAAGTTTCTCCCCAATACACTATTTCTCTATCTAATAACGTGGAAAAACCTGTTATGCTATGCGGAGGAGACTGCAGGTTAAGATACAACTTTTTACGTGCAGAACCGTCAATGGGTTAAAGAATTATATTACGCATAAATAGTTTCTTGTATATATATATATATATATGAAATCTTGAAAGTTTAAAAGGCAGTTATTTCTTAATTTTCTTTTTTAAGAACACCATCTTTTACATTTTAATTAAATTTGACTGTGAGTAGGAATTTCGTTATAAATTCAGGTTTGTAGAGAAATAATGTCCCACTTTTTAAAAAAAAAAAATTGTTGAAATAAAGTCTTTCTAATATTTTCAGTATAAAGACATGAAAATTTTAAATCTCATGTTTGAGTCTTTACTTTATTGTTCTTAGCTCATGCTAATTCCATTGTAAATACATGTAATGTTTTTATCATTATTTTGGCAATTATTGCTACAAAATTTTACTTGTTTTTTCTTTTATATTTTCTTGTTTTTATTAATCCCAATAGCTTTTATTGCTAAATTATAAATAAATTTGTGATTTTTGTTTTTAAAAAAAAAATCCGATATTATTAGCGAGTCGCAGAGTCGAGATCACTTGTTCATTCATACAGTCATGGGGGTCCACTCTTCAGTCCCAGGGACTGAAATCAGTCTTGAGAGGAGAATCAGTAGAGTGGATATCTTTTTTTCCCATTTGTTTTTAATATTAAAATTTTTGTTTTTCCTTAAAAATGTATCAAATATTTTCTGTTAAATAAAAATAACATTTTAATGTAAACATTGTTAATTTTCATAATTATTGTGAAATGATCAGTTAATGATGTAGCTCAGTAATGAAAGAATGATAATGAACTTCCAACGCCTGCTTGCTTAAACTAAATTTTTACTATTGTACCTAAATTTTCAAATTTTATTGCTTTTATTTTCTTCAATGTTTTTAAATCCTGTCATAAGTTAAATTGAGATTATTATTATTATTTTTTAAAAAAGGAAACAAAAAATATTAGAGATAGGACAATAGAATAAATAATGAAGTGAAAAATAAATAAATAGCTTCATGAAAAAATTAATGATTTATTATTCAGTGATTAATGTAAAAGGATGTACAAGGTTAGCTGTAATTTTTTATCTTGTTTGCTGTAAAAAAAACTAATAAAATGAAGAAAAAATATAGAGAAGAAAGCTGACTGCAGAAGAAAATAATTGATTTAATATGTGAGCCTTTATCATAGAAGCATAACATTTTGGAGTTTGTGAGCTATAAATTTCTGAAAATTTTAGTAAATCTTCAAAAAGAATAAGTTCAGTCTTGAAATACTTCTAAAGCGGCACCAATGCATACGGTATTGAAATCATTTTTTCGACAGTTATTGCGGCAAATTTTCTCATTTTACTAATCAAATTCTAACATTTTATAAAATTTTATTACATTTAAAATTCATCACTTGTTTGATTATTAAATTTTAATGTAATGTGACAATTTCCTCGTTTTTTTTAGCATAGTTTTTCCTACTTTTTATTGTTAGTGCTACCGAATTGCATCTGGTTTATAAAATTACAGTTATTTCTTAGTTAATATTATTTCTATAAGTGAAATTTAAATTATCACTTTTTGACACTTTCAATTTATGCTGAAAGTATCTTAAATCCATGTAGTGATTGTATTGTATTTTTGACCTTTATTGAAGTTGATAAGTGCTTATATATTTCAATAAATATTATGAAACAATTGTTTCCCATAAAGAAATATAAATGAATAATGAACGTTTTAATTGCTAACTGGCACAAATCATTAAAATATGAAAATTCGCATGCAATGAAAGTTTTTATTGTGATCGAATTATGAAAAATATTACCATTAAGTTGCAACTATTTCATATTCTAAAGGATGTTATTTTATTAAATTAGTTACTTTTTTTTTTAGAAAATTACTCTTATTTTTACTTCTAATAACTTATGGGGCAACATTATTTAATAACAAAAAACAATTACTGTACAGAAAAGTGATTAAAATTTCTTTTTAAGAAATATTCCTGAAAAATGATTTTGTAGAAATAAATAAAAAATTGTCTTGATTCCAACAACATTTTTCTTTATAAAATGAATTAACATTAAAAATAAAATTTACAAAAAATAAATAGTGAGTAAAATTCTGCTTCAAGTAAAATAGCTTGCACGTCAAAAGTTTTCAAAATTCAAACATAACAAGATAAGAGGAAAAAATAATTTTCAAAATAAAGAGAAAAAAATGATCTATATTAAGTACACAATAAATTTTCTATTCTGTATCCTTCTATTAATCTACGCATTAATAGCTTTTGAAATTTATTAATGGAGATTTTTTTTAAAAAAAAAGCCATTCAAAATAGCTTAAAAACAAGCAAACATTAGAGAGTTGGCGTAGTAAAACTTATCTACACAGGCTCTACGAATTAATTAAAAACATACCTTCTTGGCTAGTAAAGTGTAATTCAGAGTTTGTTGCTAAAAAAACAGAACTAATTTCCACACACTTCAGGTACTCAGTCTTACCCCGCACTCCCCTACATATGGTAAAAATGGAAATATTTCCTTTTTCGGGTTTATTCTGTATGTTATGTGAGAAATATATTGTCATAATTTTTTCGTATTTTTAATAACATCAGAGATGCCAATCGCTTCGCTTTCAGTAAAATATTTTGTGGAGCAACAGAAATTCGAAAACAAAGACTCTTGTTTAATTTTTTACCGTTTAAGAGTTTCTCTACAAAAGTATTGAAACAAGTAGTGTTTTATACAGGCTTTTTGAGTTATTTATGTTATATTATGTTGAGTTGTATTATTTATTTATGTTATATTATGTTGAGTTGTATTATTTATGTTATATTACAAGGGTGGCCAAGCTCCTTGATAGTTGAGACATTTTTCAAAATTTGAAATTTTTCACGAGCCTCAATCAAATACGTATTTTAAGGTATGAAAAAAAAAATTGCATGAATAATTGGTGACATCACTTCTCAGTAATTCTTTGAGATGCTGGTTAGTTAATACTGATCTGATCGGTGTTTGGATTTCACGAATTTTAAAGTGGAACAAAATGATTCACATAAGTGCGTTGTTCCGAATATGGAAATAATTCGACAAGCAGCCTTTTTTGATTCTGGTACAAATTTCTTAAATTCGGTAATCGATGTTGACTTATATTTTAATTGTATTATTATTTATTATTTTTTTTTAATTCTCCAGATGCTTTTTGGGTCATAATTATGTTGAAAATGGAAAACTCACCTTAAATTATGATAATTTCAAATTGATTGAGAAAAAAAATCAAGAGACTTAAAATATTTTAAGTCTTGAAATCTATTTTGGAATTACGTCAATATTTCTCCTACCTTTTTTATATACTCGTTAAGTTTTTCTTGTTTAATATTGGATCAAATTTTTTTGATTCAAGGAAAGTGATAAAATGTTTTATTTTTAATATCCTTTTGAAAAAATTTTAATTTAGTTTGAAAACTAAATATACGCCGTGAGAGGTCAGATATTAATTTATCTTTCCCCTGCAATTGTAAATTCAGTGTTTGCAAATGTTCCATGACATCAGTTAAAAACATTAAGTCTTGGAACCACTCGTCATCGTCTAATTCTGAATAGGTTATTTCCTTTTCTTTTAGAAATGCAGTTATTGGTTATTGGATCAAACAAATCTACAAAGCAATTTAAACCTTTGCACTCGAGAGGTCACTGTCAGTCACCAATTTCACCTGTAAAATATCCACCACTTCATTCAGTGATCTCCGGATATAATATGGTAAGTTTGTAAAAAAATCTTTCAAAACATAAGTGGTGGCATCCATTTTTTTAACTGATAAAAGAACTTCGAGTGCAAAGGCTTAATACGTTGTAGCTAGATAACCATCTAACAATGCAAAAGAAATTAATGTCATTTGGAAGTTCTTTCTTTAATTCTTTAAGAAAATTTTTGATTGTTGATGATATTTTGCATTGGTGCGAACGTAATTTACAATGTGTAACACTGTTTTCATAACATCAGGGTAAAAGCACATGAATAATTTTCATTATGGAATCTAATGCATTTTTAATATCGACACCTCTGGTTTACTCTTGAAGTGCTACTAAATCTAATAATTCTTCTTTAACAACGAAGTCAGGTGAAACAAAACGTATGAAAACTGCCAATTGCGGAAGATCTGTCGATTCGTCAAGGAACGATAATAATTTTTTTTTTAAATATAATAGCACAAAAATGAAAAGGTAACTCAGGTACATTTATCGAGAGCCACAAATAATCCTCCAAAGAGCCACTTGAGGCTCGCAAGCCGCGGGTTGGCCACCCCTGTTATATTATGTTAAGTCATTTACATGTTATGGTAGGCATAAATTTAAATCAAATGTACAGAACCCAGAATTGTACATAATTTTTCTGTCACTTGAAAAATATTGCTCTCGGAGCAGAACAAGTTAGCATCACTGTGGTATGTTATTAATTCTTCTGTTCCTTTGCTCACAGTTTTGTCAAAATTAGTCCAGTATTTTTTTCAATTGGGAATGCTAACTTTTAGGATAATTTCTTTGCATTCACAAGGAAGCAATCTCAAATTATAATATCCCTCGTAAGATCAACGACTGTTCATTAAATTGAACGTTGACTGTAGTGTACATTTAAAATATGCAATGTTGTAATCTCAAAATGAAGTTGCTGGTACCATGTATGGTAAATTAATAAATAGAACTGAATCATACTGTTTTCTTACTTAACTTCAATTCTAACTTTTTTGATATTTAAAGTTATTGCAAATTAAATATTTTTAATTGTTTTAGGATTATAAGGAAAACATGCTGGCTCACAGAGACAATAAATACTATTCAGATTGGGATCTGGAAACCACTGCTACCGTACTTAACAGACATTTCCCTGATTATGTGGTTTTAATTATAAAGCCCTCTAAAATGGCTCTAAAGACTTTTAGTTGTTATGATAATTTTATGACTACAAACAATTTTGGTGCTCCATCTTATTCATCTGATTTAGATAGCTTAAAGCATCTTAATTTACTTTTAAATAATGTTGAGAGTGTTTGTGTTTCCAAATTCAGTCTCAGTGAGTTTATTAGTAAACCAGTGACTTTAATTGGGTTTAGTAAAGGATGTGTTGTTTTAAACCAATTTCTTTATTCAATTCACTTCTTAAGAAATTCGCCAGATGAAGAAATGGAATTATTCCTGAAAAAAATTCATTCATTTTATTGGATTGATGGTGGTCATTCTGGAACCTCTCCAACTTGGATTACTGATAAGTCAGTATTAGAGAGCTTCTCTAAACTAGACGTTTATGTTTATTTACATGTGACACCTTACCAAGTTCTGTGTGATACAAGACCAAGAATAGGTAAAGAAGAAAAATTGTTTCGTGAGTCGCTAATTAAGTTAGGTATGAATGTAAAACGAAAACTTCATTTTTCAAGTGAACCAAGGTCTTTAGAGAATCATTTTAAAGTCCTTCATTGTTTTTATGAAAAAGAATAAATTTTTTATTTAAAAAGTTACATTGTGTAATTTTATCAGTTGTACTTTTATCTATTGATATAAGGTTTTTACATTAATACTAAATATTTTATTTTTATATTAGCTGAGTTCAAAATTACAAATTCATAAAAATCATTCTGGCAAATTCAAAATTATTTGCACTAAGAATCTATGGAAAATGATTTTGTTTTGAATTAGAACTAAATTCCATTGTCTACAAAGTGCTTCATGTAACATTAACTGATTTTATAAGGAGGGGGGAATGCTTTTAAATTGTATTTTTTAATGTTAGTAAAAAGGTTAATTACATTTATGAAAATTGAAAAACTTTCCTGCTGTCCATTACTGTCTGTTTTCATTACCAAATCAAAACATAGTATTCATTACTAAATCAAAACATAGTATTTAAGTATTAATATTTGATGCCATTTGTAATTGCACTCTTGTTTAAATAATAGCATTAATTTAAGTCATTTTTAAGTATATTACTGCACAAAAGCTGAGAATTTTAGAAAATTTTCCAAAGCTAAATTGGGGCGGGGGGTCAACTTATCAGATCGACTTTGAAAAATTCCATGAGAACATCGCCTTTACATTAGCGATAATAATTAAACATAATGAAATATATAAATCTAAGAGGAAGACTAAATTTTATTCTGAAACATATCTTATGTCGAAGTGAATGACAATACATAAAATAAAAATAACACTTAATTCCGTAGATTCTCCGAAAAGTAACGCCAAATTCCTGTTCAGTCATCAGAATGTCTGGTTGTAATACATTGTTCTCACTTTTGGAATCTATTTTCTCAAGTTCTCCATTTTTCCTAGAGCTTTGAGCCATCCATTTAGATCTTCCTGTGATTACAGTCATTTTTGTTTTCAATTCACTACACCTAGTCTTAACTTAATCAATTTTATAGGCTGATAATGTGTCCCAAACCAGCAAAGCTGATTTTTTTTTAAACACAAGCTCTTTTATTCTGTCCCATGTTCTTTATAGCCACTTGCAAGATGCCGTCCTCATCCATCCAGGCTGTGGAGGAATACTTTTTGTGGGAAATAAGTAGACGCACTTCTTATTATAAAATATAATATATTAGGCAACCTTGAATAATAATAATAAAATACGTATTAAAAACAGGAGAAATATCAAAAAGAAAACATTAGTTTTTTTTTTTTTTTTTTTTTCCTCGTTGCTATGAGAAACCAGACTGTCAGCGTTGAGTTGTAGTAGGCAGGTCCCAGTACTCCCCCTCCAGTGCTAACGCAGGGTGGCCACCCATCTGGAAAACCTGGGATTATCAGGGAATTTTTTTTATACTGGAAAAATCAGGGAATTTTAAAGAAAAGCTGGAATTTTTTTCTTTGATAACTTTTTTAATTTCACTAATTTAAATTATTTACTAATTTTCTTAATTTAAATTATTGCATCCATACTATTTTTTTCTATTTCATTTTAACCTTTTTTAACATAATTTAATTTTTAAAAAAAATTTTTTTTAAGAACTAACTATATATTAATATTTAATTTTACTCTTTTGTTGGTCAATATATGATTTTTGATTCAAAATTTTGTACCAAAACATTAAAAAATAAATAAAAAATTTCGCCAAATTGTCAAAATAATTTTTTTTTTTCAAGATATGTTAAAAAAGTAACATTTTTAATAAAATATTTTATAATATAGACACTTTTCTTGTACACATCCTACACTTTAACACCTACTCTTGTACACATCCTACAAAAAAGAAACAAAAACCTGGAAATTTTAAGATTTTTATCTGGAAAAATCAGGGAAATTTGAAATCTGATTTGAATGGCCACCCTGTAACGATACCTTCCTTACAAATACTAGAGATAGAAGCGCACTCGACGTCCCGAGCGTGTTGTTGTCGTAGCATTTGCTAAGTCGGACGTCGTGGTTTCAGTCGATGTTGATGACGCATGTGCTACAGTGGTCTCAGATTTCCAGATGAATGCCGGTTTAAGGCGGTGGATGTTAACATTAACCTCTTTTTCGTTTACTAAGATTTTGAATGTTTTTTTTTTTGTTTCGAGCTAGTACTTGATGTAGTCCTGAAAACTTTGGTGCAAGAGAAGGCTGGAGCATCGCATCTGAGAAAAACATGAGATGAGTTTCTAAGTTCTTTGCGTACGAAGACTGTTTGTTTGCAATGAGCGCTGGTCGTAATTTTGACATGCAGTTTCTATGTTGATGCATGAATGTAAAAGGATCATTGCAGTTAGGTGGATTGACTGAATGTACGAAATCCCCTGGCAAACGGAGAGCAGTACCATATACCAGTTCGAAGGAAGAGGCATTCAGATCATTTTTCAACGCTGATCGAAGACCTAGAAGTACGGTAGGTAACACCTCACTCCACTGTATTGCAGTGTGGCATCGAATTTATTGTTTTAAAGAGCGATGAAATCTCCCGACAATTCCATTGGAACTTGGATGGTAAGGACTGGTTCTCACTTTGTAAGTGCCTAAATACTTAGCTAGCGACGTGAAGAGTTGGGATTCGAACTGACGCCCCTGGTCAGTGGAAATTCAAACAGTGTAAAATAAATTTGCCACAGTACTAGCTGAAATATCCACTAAAGGAACGACTTCGGGCCAGCTAGAAAATCGATCAATGCAAGCAAGTAAGAATATATGAATATAGAGGGTGGCAATGGTAAAACCAATTCGAGATGCACATGATTGAATGCGTAAAAATTGAGCCTGGTAGGAAATCTTAAGTCCTTTACTTTAGATGGTTCGGGCGTATAGCGGTGACTCTGTCTGAAAGGGGTCGAACGTCATCAGCGGAAATTTCATGGCCAAGAGAGGATACTTTTTGTTGGCCAAAACGCATTTGGAAGGATTGAGACTGACTCCGTAACTCTGAAATCGTTCAAAAATGGTTAATTAAATGGGATAAGTGTTCTTGTTCTGAAGAGGAGGCGATTAAGACGTCATCAAAATAAGGTACACAAAAGTCCGGGCCGATTAACACCTGATTCATGAAGCGTTTGAGCGGCATTGCATAAGTTGAAAGTCATGACCGGAAACTCAAATTATCCGAACGGCGTTATAACCGCAGTTTTTGGAATATCAGCTGGATTAATGGGTACTTGGTGGTACTCCCGCTCAAGATTTCCCTCTAAGACTTGCTTACAGTCTTGAATGTGCGGGACTGGGTAATGATCTGGAATTGTAGCTGCATTTAACCTGCGATAATCCCCGCACGGGCGCCAGTTACCATTTCGTTTCCGAACTAGATGGAGCGACTGGCCCATGAACTTTTCGATGAGCGGCAAATTCCCTGTTCCATCATGTATAGAAATTCATCTTTGGCGGCTTTAAGCTTGTCTGGAGGTAAATGTCTTGGTTTAGAACCAATTGGATGTCCGGCGGTTTCAATATGATGCAGTACATCGTGCTTGGGTTGTGAATTATCCATAACTGGGCGCATGATTGAAGGAGATTCTCTGAAAAGTTGATGCCATGGAGAAGTATCCGAAATAAATTTAATGTTTAAATCTTGACTATTGCGAATTAAGGGTAAGAGGGCCGGGATAGCCTGGTCGGTAGGGCGCTGGGCCCATATCCTAGAGGTCGTGGGTTCGATCCTCGCCGGCCGAAGACTCCCCGTGTAGTAAATGGTGACTGGTGCACGTTAAATCTGTCGAGTCTCAAAGTCCTCCATGTTCCCATAACAAATCAAAACCTCTGGGGGTACTGATCCAGGAGTTTCCTTGTCTTCTGGATTGGTTCAAAATTACAAGGCTACGGAGTTGAACATTAGTAGTCGTAAACCCATGAAATTAGGTCTGCTGTTCAACGACGGTTATAAAATATAAAATTAAGGGTAAGAGCCTGGTCGGTAAGGCGCTGGGCCCATGTCCAAGAGGTCATGGGTTCGATCCTCGCCGACCGAAGACTCCCCGTGTAGTAAATGGTGACTAATGCACGTTAAATCTGTCGAGTCTCAAAGTCCTCCATGTTCCCATAACAAATCAATACCTCTGGGGGTACTGATCCAGGAGTTTCCTTGTCTTCTGGATTGGTTCAAAATTACAAGGCTACGGAGTTGAACATTAGTAGTCGTAAACCCATGAAATTGGGTCGGCTGTTCAACGACGGTTATAAAATATAATATAAAATTAAGGGTAAGATAGGTTCGTTGAAGAATCTACTAAACGGCGATTTTTAAGATCGGGTAAGACGTGCATATCGACCACGTGATGGAGAGCGATGACGCTGAAAAAGTTCACCTTGAACGGCTACTAATTGAGAGACCTGTTTGGACAATTCATTAATTTGAGCCTGTAAACCCACAATACCTTGATTGGGAGTCTGAATTGCATGTATTTGCGTTGGCATGACCAGCTCGTGTATTTTATTAGCGATTTCGGACAGCTTCGTAAGGGGCTCGCTACTGGCCGCTAAAATGGTTTGCATGTTTGATGGGAGTCTATTCATCCATATGGTTTTAGATTGTTGTATGTTAGGTTACCGGCGGATAAGTCTGACATTTTAGACAACAATTGAGAAGGCCTCATATCACCCAACTGTAAATCTTGCAATATTTGCTTAATTTTAACTGTCTCGGACTCTGCATAAACGGAAATAAATTTTTCTTTCACAGATTTGTATTTTTCCGTCGCCGGTGGACTCAAGATAATTTCACGAACTGATTGAAGTACTTTTGATTCTAAAGTGATGATCATTGAATAAAATTGAGTTTCGTCAGCAGTAATGTGACTCGATTTAAACTGCGGCTCAAGTTGAATGAACCATAACGATGGGTCTTGGCGACAAAATGTCGGAGGCTTAACTGCAACTCGCACCAATTGTGAAGAAGCATTGTTGTCAACCATTTTAGATCACTCAAATAGACACAATAACACAGAAAAGTAATCAATATACGTATAGAGCGACACAGCTTCTTGGCACTTTAAATCAGAGAAATTGGCGACTCAAATTCAACACACCATACATAGATCCGATAAAATTCTGACAGAAATATGTTGACTCACCGGAATGTGGCAAACCACGGGTAAAATGTCTTACTTGCATTTCATTACACTTGACAACTTATTGTTGCTCATGCTTTTGGCATATAAACTCCATATTCGTACAGCATTGCAGGTTGTGATTCGTAATAAATCTGAGGTCACCAGTTTGTGGAGGAATACTTTTTGTGGGAAATAAGTGAACGCACTTCTTATTATAAAATATAATATATTAAACAGCCTTGAATAATAATAATAAAATACATATTAAAAACAGGAGAATTAACAAAAAGAAAACATAAGTATCTTTTTTGGTGTTCCTCATTGTTATGGGGTACCAGACTGGCAGCGTTGAGTTGCAGTAAGCAGGTCACCACACATGCTTTTTCATATACAACTACGCTTGATAATTTAATATTTTAGGATAACGTTTTTCTTCTAAATATTGCTGGCAGTGATCTGCTCTCATCCGTCTTATAACGCGGAAATACTGTACCGTAAAATTTTCACTATCCCATCAATGATGAAATTTGATGGTGAGGTAAATAAAAAGACGTGGGTGATTCAGCCATGTTTCTAATTAGGCTCATTTCGAATTTCCGAAACTTAATACTGTCTCTCTGAAAGGCTTAAATTTTGGTTTTTAGTTTAGCAGATGATTTTAGTGCAAGCTTAGTGAGCGCTCGAATACAAAATTTTTTACAATCTACAACTTCTCATTTTGTGAATTTTTTTTTTAAAGGTTTTTTTCAAAGTTCTCTGAATAGAAAAAAAAGAACCAGTTCTAATGCGTATGAAGAAGTATTTATAACTTAACCGTGCTGAAACATGTGAAACTAAAAGGTAAAAATTTTTAGCCCCCATAAAACATCCTTGAAGTTAATGGGAAAACTGATTGAAAATGTTGAATATGTAAAGGGACGAAGTGCTTAGAAGAAATTTACGTTATTGAAGTACTCCAAAAGTGTTTATTAGGAAAACCGGCTTTAAAATTCTCTGAACTGGGACCCAATATCCAATCTCAGCCAATGCTCAATATTACTAGTTTTAATCCCGAATATCTTTCGTTATTTCAGTGTCCCAGTGGACTGATCGTAAGGATATGTTTCCCTTAGAACACCGAAGTTAAGCATCTCTGGCTGCTGTCAGTAAGCTGGTAAGTGACCGCTTTGATCAGCCTACGTAGGAACCGAGGTTGCGCGGTATCGTTCCTCATTGAACTGTTCTACCGTAAAGTGCTCGACTTCACTCGCAAGTCGGGTTACCAAAGCGGAGGCGCCCTCCCTCTGCCGAAGATCAAAATTGCAGTGGCTTGTCTTCAGATCATCCTCGGGGATGTTTCCCAGACCGTCGCCAATTGTGCAGCCCTAGAGCGACGTAAAATAAAATACCCTTGTTATTTTAAAAGCTAGGTTTACTGATAGAAAATTACCATGTTGAACTTAATAATGATGTTACGCCGTATGCTCTAACATCTCCACGTCGAATCCCGAAACCATTGTCAGAGAAAACAACTAGAATACAAAGAATGCTAGAATTAAATGTTATTCAGGTGGTATTGGAAAACGAAATGGGCTATAGGTGGCGTAGAGCAGAACTCTCTACCTATGGCAACACTTTGCATGCTTTCGCTTTCACCATTAGCATGGGGAGAGTCATAGGAGAAGGAAGTATGTCAGTTTCTCTCTTGATTTTCAAATAGATTGAAAGCTTTCAAATTGGCGATCGCAACACTCGAATACGCCATCTGGCGAGAGACCGGTTTCATGCCTTTAGCCCTTCTCCCTCCCCTCTCCTCCTCTTTTCAGTTGTAAAGAAATGTACTATGATATTTTCCCTTTTCTTAATATTTTTCCTTTTTATTTAATAAAGATATGTTTTAAAATTTCCTTGATACTTTTCTTTAGAACTATGTTTAATGTAGTTTTCAGTTCCATATAGTTTTCCAAGTTAAAAGATTTCAATCTATATGAAAATCAAGAGAGAAACTAACGTACTTACTTCCTCAATGACTTTCCACACGCTAATGAGGAAAGCATGTGAAGTGTTGCCATAGGTAGAGAGTTCTGCTCTACGCCACCTGCAGCCCATTTCTATCGCCAATCAGGAAACTATACGGAACTGAAAATTACATAAAACATAACTCTTTAAAGCCGTTTGGAAATTTTACGATAATATTTGTGACAATTAAATATGAAAAATATTAAGAAAGGGGAAAATATTGCAGAACATTCCCATACAACTGAAAAGAGGAGGAGAGGGTTAGGGCCTAAGGTATGGAACCGGTCTTTTCCCCAGATGACGTATTCGAGCGTTGCGATCACGAATTCTTCCGCAATTGTAGTACGGGAAAAAAATGAAAGTGTGTGAATATGTAATATATAAAGTTAAAATAGACCTTTTATATTAGATCATTAAATTTAATTGATCGATTTCGCATGAATTCGGTTTTAACTCTATTAAGAAAGTACATATTTTTTGTTCTGTTTATCTCAAAGTGTTTTGTTTGCTTGCATAAGAAAGAATATCAAACATTTTTCTTTTTTAAATTTAGTATGACACAATAAGGAAGAAACGTAACCGTGCTACACTGAAGAAATCTCCATTGCAACTGACAGGGTTGGAGTTTTTGCCGGCAAAAAGGGGTTTTTGCCAGGACAGTGGCAAAAACCAAATTATCTAAATTGTCAATTAAATATTATTACTAAATACTTGAAACAAATTTAAATCAGTCATAAGGAATAATAATTTTGATAGATTACAAGAGAAAATTATTTTTAAAATATTAATAATTAATATAAGGGTAATAATTTTTGAAAGTTTTTGTCCTCTTTTCATTTTAGAATCCTTAAATAAATGTTTTTTTACAAATTGTATTTTTTTTACTTCTTCATAATAACTTTTGGTATGTATTATTTTACATTATATCACTCTTACACTGTATTTAAAGAGAGATAAATTAAAATGGATGTTTCATTAGATAGATTTTGATAATTACCTCATTTCTCAATATTACTTCAAAATGAAAACAAAACCACACAATTGAAAGTTCCTAGATCCTTTTCACTCACAAACCACTCCCCCCCCCTTCCGGACTTCACAAAAAAAAGTTGGGTGGTATTAGTTCTACTCATCTTACCCTATCTGTGTCTGGCACCAATAACAGGTAACCAATCAGAGAAGAAAGTTTTTCCTTCAATCACTGAAGAGCACAAGGTTCTAGGAAATCTGTTAAACAACTTCCTTTTTTTCTACCATTTTCTTTTTGCAAATAGCCTTTAATCTTGGCTACAGCAAGTGAATTTTCAGATAGTTGTAAGAAATAATGGACAAAGGAGGAAGGAGACAAGATCCAGTTTGGGAATACATCCATAGATTAAGTGTTTATGGAAAAATTGTTGCAAAATGCAAAAATTATGATAGAATTCAAAGTAACAAAGCTGAGAGAATGAAGAAGCATGTTTGCTTCATGGATAAAGGAACTGAATGAAAACTTTATAAATAAAAGCATGAAAATATCATCCACGCTAGAGGGCGTATTCAAGTATTGTGATCGTAAATTGTTTACACTTTGTCCTTTCCATACATATTTTGCTTTATGTTTTACTGAACATTATTGAATTTGTTTCATAGAATTATCTTTATTCATCCTTCGTCAAATCACTTCACCGCTACCTCAACGATCCTCTACTAACTTGTCACTTCTCTCTTGATAATCAATCAGAGATGCGTAAATCGCATATAGCGAGAATGATTCAGGATAGTGTTTTTGATTAATTTTACCAGAGACAAATTTTAGGTGATTCTTTGGCAACAGTAAATTTTAACCTATCAATTTATCAGAAGCATGAACATGATAAGAAAAGAACCACTACTTTGGTTTAGAAAATGTGTGCTAGTGAGAAATGAGAGTCTGTTCCTGGTTACACTGCCATCTAGTGACAATTATAAAATATAAAAGTTTCCTGTTTTTCTTCAAAGAATATCGCAAATAAGATTTACTTTTTATTCAACTCACTCTCCTGGTAACAAAATGATACTATTGAACATTAGTTAAACTCCATATAATACTGCCAACATGAAAGTATCAATCTGCATTTTAAAGCAAAAAACACAATATATAAAAGAAATTTTATTCAGAATTTAAAAAAAAAAAAAAAAAAAAAACATCACTGAAAGAAAAGAAACAAACATAAATACTAAACATTTTTGCGTCATTGCTTTAAATATCTTAATTTTAATTCCATCGTCTCATAATAGTTCACATTCAACTGTGTTTACACTACATTTCTTACATTAATTTATGTAAAATATTGAAAGCAATTACTTGAAAACAAAACTGTAGCAAGCAAGAAGACTCATTTATTAAAATTTTAATTAATAAAGTAATTCATTAAAATTGGATTTCTTAGATTAAAAAATAAACTAATTATCTAAAATAGAAAACATCATAGATAGAAATTATAAATTTCACTAAAGTAAAAAAAATAAACAGTTAATGTCAAGTTAAAATTTATTATAAATACTATATAATATAGGGATAAAAAAGTTTGATTTAAATATATTTTATATATTTCTTTTTATAAAACTAAATATGTAGCTAAACAAATTTGCGATTAAATACTTAAACAAATAAATAAATCACAGTTCTTATTAACCTTAAACTTCTTTTACTTAGAAAGAAATGAAACTGTTTGATATTTTTAGAAAAAGCACTCTATTTGTAATAAGCTCAAATATTATTTTCTTTATTTTTTTTAAAAGAAGAAGAAAATAAATTAAGCAGTGCAACTATGTTGAGTAGAAAAATTCCGCGAAATTTAGGCCTACTCTTGCTACTAGCGCTACTGCGGGAGTGCAGTAATAGCCAATCGCTTTTCGCAACCATGTTGGCCTGAGTGGTTTGTTTTGTATGTATATTTTATCTCTGTCAGAAATTAAACAAGATTGCTTTCGTTTTCTTTATATTTAAGTAGTGCCTTAAAGGTTTCTAATTTTAAGAACAATGTCTGATTTGGACTTATACGACGATTTAGATGAACAGAACGAAGATGAAAATCGTGAAGATTCTAATATCGATGAGCGGAAGAATAAATCACGATCTAATTCGTTCAGCAACTTCGCTTCGCGACAATCTCGTTGTGCTGTTTATATAGGAAATCTGACGTGGTGGACAACTGATCTAAATTTAATTGAAGCTATGAAAAGTCTAGGAATAAATGATGTTGAAGAAATAAAATTTTTTGAAAATAAAGGCAATGGTCAGTCCAAAGGTTTTTGCATTGTAACTTTGGGTTCTGAAAATTCTCGCTTGATCGCTTTAGATAAATTGCCTGAAAAAGAAATCCATGGTCAAAAGCCTGTAGTAACAATATGCACAAAACAAAATTTATTTTACTTCGAATCACAATCAAAGAAAGAGGGTCATGG
Organism: Parasteatoda lunata; assembly: GCA_949128135.1. Taxonomy (NCBI): domain Eukaryota; kingdom Metazoa; phylum Arthropoda; class Arachnida; order Araneae; family Theridiidae; genus Parasteatoda; species Parasteatoda lunata. The sequence goes on from OX421974.1 coordinate 65,119,260, forward strand.
TGGAACGAATCGCAGTGAAAAGTTTAAGGATAGGCGGACTAAAGAACATGATTCTGATTTTAGAGATAATAGCAGACCGATGCACTACAATAAATCTCGCTTGTGGAATAATCGTAATGAAAATTATCCTAGACAGCAACATGGATCTAATATGCAATCTTCCTTTCAAACAACTCCTGTTTCAAATACTCAACCAGGGTACACTCCATGGCCACCAACTTCTCAAGTGCAAATGCCTCCAACAATTTATACTGGTCCACCACCAGTTACTACTGGAGGTATATCTATTGCCTTACCGAGGTTGCCAATTCCTCCTAACATAAGACTTTTGCCACCTAAAGGCACATTACCTATAATGGGACCAAGAATTATACCACCTCCTGATATTAGAGGACCTCCACCTCCCCCAGGTGTGCCCCAAAATACAAATATGCCCCATCTTGCTGGTCCCCATGTACCTACTTCTGGACAAGGATTGCCTTCTATTTCGCCGTCTGTTATGCCCGGTTCTCCTTTTTACCATCAACAACCTATTTCATCAGGTCTTCCACCAGCAACTAAACCACCTGATATGTATAATAGATCTCTATCTGATAGGGGTGCTCAATATCCTGATAATCAGTATCACTCTAATAGTGATAGAAGTAAAGAAATATCTGTTAGTGAAGCAGAATTCGAGGAAATAATGAGTCGGAATCGATCTGTTTCTAGCAATGCAATTTCTCGAGCCATTTCAGATGCTAGTTCAGGGGATTATGCTAATGCAGTAGAAACTTTAGTGACCGCTATTTCCTTAATTAAGCAGTCCAAAATTGGAAATGACGAAAGATGCAAAATATTAACTAATTCCTTACAAGATACACTTCATGGAATCGAATCTAAGTTGTATAGATCCCGCAGTAAGGATAGGTCCAATTCTCGGGAAAGAGACAGATCAAGAGAGAGATCCTCGCGTAGAGAAAAGTCTAGCCGTCGAGATCGCTCTCGTAGCCGCGATCGGGAGTATAGGGATCGCAGTAGAGAGAGAGATCGTTATCACGAGGATCGCTATCGGGAAAAAGATAGAGATCACAGAAGTTCACGTCGTTAAATATTTTTTTATATGTATGATTTTTGCATTATTTCATGATATATATTTCATTCATATTTTTAATGTTTGTAGATTAGCAAGCCGTTCAAATGGAGAGTTGTAAAAAAAATCTTTTACAAATAAATTTTAATATATTATTGAAATTTCATAAATAATGGTCTATATATATAAATAATGCATTATTGTTTATTAATGTATCGGTGAGATTTCCATATTGTGATCTGTAGCAGAAAAATCGTCAAGTCTTGGCGACTTCCTATCGGTGACCTGGGCCTGCATCAAACTTAAAAAAACCATCACAGAAAGGGACTAACTCGAAAAGTATAACTCAAAGCCACCCCTGGGCAAACTTCTACATGTTTTTTTTTTTAATTAGCATGTTCAAAATCTATTTGGCACCTTGGCGATTGTAGTTTGCGCACAAGATCACGATATGGATATATTCCCAATGTATCTTCATGTGAGAATTGTTTATATCTTTTTATTTATTATTATAAATGTATATTTTATATATCATTATTAGATGTTTAATTTTTCATAGATGAGTTTTTCTACTATTTGGCAGAGTTGCGTTTTTTTTTTCAATATAATAAAAAAAAGAAATTCCACCTTTTGAAAAAAATTCTATTTTTACAAATTTCCCCCCCAAAAAATTTGTTTTTTACTTTTTTTTCTGATCTCCAAAAATGCAATTTAAAATTACATTCACCTATTAAATGTCTATATAAAAATAGTTTTTGGAGAAAAGGAAGGTAAGCTGTTTTAATTTTGAAACAAAGCAGCACATATTTTTTCATGTATACAAATATACTGTACATGTGTTCAAATATTGTAAAAGGTCAGTTTCTACAACTAAGCCATTAATAATTTTCTTCTTGTAACTTTTTGCTTTTTCTTAAGTTAACTCCTTAAAACTTTACAATCATATTGTTTTAGATTAATGTTTAATTCAGCAATAAAACTTAAACTTGAGTATCCTATGCTTTTACTGTAGATCAATTAGCTTTATTCTCTTTTTCAATTTTTTATGGTGAAAAAAATGTTCAAAAGTTACAGTGATTAAAAAATAAATTATTATATTTTTTAATATCATAGTATGATATTTTATGATTTTTATTATTACAGTTCTATTGTATAAATGTTTACTTACTATAAGATATAGTCGCTATATATATGTATCAAAATGATAAATGAACGAATCTATAAGTTCCAAGGTTAAGTTTTGTCATAATGCAATATATTTATATATGTGCAGTGTAGATTATCTGAACGCCGATTTACCGGTTTGTCCTATTATACAGATCTTTCTAAAACCATGTTTTTTCCCACTTTAAGAAGGAAAATCACTAAAGTGCTTCTTTGTTTTCAGAATATCTGAAAGAGGATGAAAATTTGCTTGTTTTTTTTTTTCTTCTGTACATTGGTGACATTGAAAGGAAACTCACATACACATTTTTTTTGCCCAGAACTTTCAAACACGTTGTTTGTAATTAACTATATAATAGGTACTACTATAATTGCTAATTCAAATCAAGAAAAAGTGTGAAGGAAAGTTATTTAAAAACAATAGCTATATTTTAAAGTTGTCCAGTTTTTTTTATTTTCTGCTATCCGGATCGGCTCTGGTCTCGATTGGTCTGTATAGTTGATACTATACTGTATATATATTGATTTGTTGATTACGAAGACTAGTATTTATTCTCTAAATGTAGATAAATAATTTTGAGAGTTTTTTGTGTTATAATTTTAGGTTATTGTTTTTTGTGATGGATATATTTTATCAATTAAGGAGCTCAATGCCACCTTACGTAGTTAATGTAATATTTTTAGTGTATGTATGTAATAATTTTTTTTTTCTTGATTAATGCATTTTTAATAACAACTATGTTATTCAGGATTTGATTAATTTTATTTCTATTTAACAAATTATATTTAAAATATGTGATTACTTGATTTTCTAAATAAATATATATAATTAGGCTTGTTAAAAATTGTATTTTATTATTGAAAGATATTCAAGCTATCCATACTTAAAGTACAAATTAAATATGAGTATTAATATGTAAATTTTTTTGATAATGGTGTTAAATTTTTATTAATTAATTAAACAAAAATATTCAACTCCCATTACAGTATATTCAATATTATAATCTGTCAAGTATGTAAAATCATTTATTTATCATTACTGTGCTGTTTGTTTCTTCTTCAGTGTGTTCAACTTATTAATTTTTCAAAATAAAATTTATTAATTACAATTATAGAAATAATACTTTTATTATTTTAGTTGGAATTAACCATAACAGTTGACACCTTTTTAATATTCCACTGTTTAACTTGGCTGAGCAATAAACTAAAAACGGGCCAAAACTGTTTAGTTCGTGCAAATACACTTCTAGTCCACAGATGGGCGTTCTATTGCCCTCGACCTAAAAGTGGCCCTATTTAACTTGGCTTTTCAATGGTCTAAAATAATCAGTGGTGTATGCAAGGGGTTTGGAGTCCACCCCCTCTTTAAAAATAATTCAGCTTCTTTCAATAATTGGAAAGTTGAAACCCATTATTTTTGGAATGAAGTATTTTTTTTTTATTTCCCAAAAATTTAATTATGTTTTGAGAGCAAGGAAAAAAAATTAATGGCATAAGAAAGTGTTCGTGAAAATTTAATATTGCTTTTTGGGTTTCTACTGGCCTTCTTTCAAAATAGCAACAAATGTTCTTATCAACTGAAAATTGATTATAAAGCATCTCTCACCTTTCAAAAAGTAATTTGATTGCCAAAAAAATAATCTCTTATTTTACGCGATGGGTCTGTTCTTTGCTTCTTTAAATTGCCACTATCTTATCTATGCTCCATTGACGAACTACTTCTTAGTATAATATCAAGTCATAAATTGCCCGAACAGAGAATTACCTAGAATTTCTAATTCTGTGATATATTAAACTTTTATAGATATAAATAGGCGAAACTCTGGTTGGCATTTTTTAGGGTTATTCGGTCTAAAAACTTCTAGCGGGGTTTTCCTTGTAAAAGTGCTCTCACAGTTTAATGCAATTTCTTTTGTGTTTATGTCATTTCAACATTTAAATATTATACCATATTTTTCAATTTAGTAAAATAGCTTTTTTTCTTATTTTTATTTTAATTGATTATTAATTAGTTAACATGAAATTATTAATTGTTTGTTTTTTTAATCTGTTTTACAATATATTCACATTAGATTTGAACATATTTTATTACTTAAATTCATTTCATTATCCTCCAAATAAATTATGCATGCTTTTTACAATTAAAATGTTTGTTGAACATTTTAATTCAAAGACTCTTAATTCATTTCTTTAGAGATGGGCAAATATTTGTATTAAATCAATTAGTAATTCTATATTTATGTTATTAGTTTTTTAAATTTTGATTTTATTGTTATTACATTAATTTTTGATGAGCTAATTTTGCCTATTATATATTTATAGCATAAATAAGGCTTTTAAAGCAAAATTCTGCAAAAAAAGTAATCTTTATTTTTAAAATGAATCAATACTGCACAGTAAAATGTCTTTATCATGGTTATTTAAAAGCACTTTAAGGTGCTTCTTTTATTGGGTGTTTTTAAAAAGTGCTTAATTTTCCCTTTTCAAAAATGAGATTTTTTTCGTTACCATGTCGATTTTCGCCACGTATTATGCAAAAGCATGTTTTTCACATTGTTCTATTCAACGTTTTCACAATTCATTTTGGCGTACCGCCGGTCCATAGCGTATGAAAGTGACAATCATTTTACATGTTTGATGAAATACTTGTGATGTCCGTATGTGCATCTACTGAGTTGGGTTCGGTGAGATAATTGCCCTCTCCTGCATTTTGCAAGATATTCTCAATTTCAGACTTCATTTCCCACCCTCTGATATTGAACCGAAAAATCTCTTGATCATTTTAAAACGGCTAATTTAATCAAAAAAAGAGTTCTTTGTCAGAAACTAGTTATTTTATCATGTTCTAAAGTCTTTGAAAATTATTTTGCATTTTGTTAATGTATATAGTGCTTAAAAATATTTTTTGAGTCCTTAAAAGGTGCTTATTTTTTGTTAAAAGATTTGGCTACGCACCCTGTTTATGAAACCGAAATATCATTCGATTTAAAAAATAGTTCAAGAATTTAATGCATCTTCATCCAGTCTTATGATTAGTTCTTACGCCGTCAATCCTAAAAAAGAAGCCTAGATATTATGAATCACATGACATGTAAGAAATATTAACTATGTGCTGCATGTGAAAAAATTATGCACTTAACTTTTGAAAATGTATCTGTATAAGTGTCCAGTAGCTTCTGCTCTTTGTGCATTTGTAAATAGTAGTTTATTTTTCTTTATTATCTTTCTTAATAAATGTTTAATGAAAATTATAATGGAATAGTTTATGTAGTGGATATAAACTAATTTCCCATATCATGGTCCTAAAAGTTAAACGCAGATCAACGCCTGTGAATCTAATGAGATACACTAGGCATGAAAACGTAACATATATATATATATATATATTACATACTGTCTCTTAAAATGGAAATGAGTTACCTGAATTGCAGCTCAAAAATGAAGCAGTATATATGTTAACAGACAAGAGATTTAACAAAGGCTTGCTTTGATAGAATCTTGAATCGTAGCATTTATTTATGCTTTATGGATGGATCTCAATGCATGTGCCATGTTATCACTTTCTGAGTAATTCATTTGATTATCTACCCACCTATTCTTAATAATTACAGAATTGGAATATGTAAAATACCTCTCTTTCACATTTTCTCCGCACATACATTTTGAATTTATATTATAAAAGTATATTGCTCTTTTTGATTACATTTATTTAATGTGTGCAATTTTCCCTTTGCATGTCTTAAATTACCTTACTTTGTACTAAACATTTTACAGAAGTCCACAATTTCAATAGTTTCATTACTAATTTTGCTGAATAAAGAAATTTTTTCCCCATAAAATATGATCCCCCCCTTTTTTCCCGCTTTAATTAGTTCTTTGCTCAGCCAACATCAGTCTCACTGAGTGTGGTTATTAGGAAATCTACAGTATCCATACCTCTTTGAGACACATTTGTCATTTATTTGCTGATTAAGTGAGCGATCACTTTTATTCTATGAAAATAAGGAGCTGTACTATTTCACATCTTCATATTTCGCTATATTTAGCAAAATTTGCAGAATACCTGAAGCAAAAAATTACTAAAAAAAAAAAAAAGAAGTTTTAACTAAACTTAAAAATTTTTTGATTGAAAAATGTTTATTTTTTGTTTTTCATACACAATCAAATTTCGGAAAATGATTTTATACATATTCTGTTAAAACAATTTGCTACATCGCAAAAATCTTAACACAGTTTTATACATTCAGTGGTGGACAATCCCAATTGGTTTTCTTGAAATTATTGTACTTTTTTAATTGTATATCCAATTGAGTTCTTGCAACTAGTCACGTGGTTGTGCATAGAGTTTTATCGTTACAGCTTTAAGGCTTGGGTTTATTATTGCGCTGAATCAATTTTCAGGTCAGATTTAATTGAATACCTTTTTAGTTTTCATTGCAAAAAATGGTAAATAAAATATTTGGTTATCAAATATAGATATTTTTTTTAAAAATGCATATTAGTTATTCCCTGTAGTTCATAATCAAGTTTTTAATAGAATTTTTTATAAGCTCAAAAAATATTTTATTTTTTATTAAAAATTTATAAAAAATATTTATTTAAAAGATTATTTGTCTGCTTAAAAGCAAGTTAATGTTTTTTTTTAATAAATAAATTTGTTAGTCATTGTTTATGCTTATACTGCTCTATGGAGATGCTATTTGTTTGATATTTTGTGTTTTGCGCAGAAAAAAAAGACCCTTTGAACACAATCGCTAATGTATGCATTTAAATTATATATTTTGTGTTTAAATAACTAAATATTTTTAATGTACACTAACTACAAAATATAATTGAAAATACTTTGGAAAATATTATTCTAGGTTTTAAAAAGAACTATATAGACAGTTCTTCCACAGAAATATTTTTATTATTAATTATTTATAAAACTACATTTTCTAAATATGTAATAATCCTAATTGTTGCACCGTAATGTGACACATAAAGTGTACTCTGAATTTATTTAACGTTTATTTTAATATCTTTATAGTTATTTTTGCATTTTTCTTATTTTGTTTGGTACTATGATTTCATGTACCAAATCCTTATATTAAAAACAGTTTTAAAGAAATTAAATTCATTTTTTTAATATTTATTTTATGAAATAATGTGAGTTCACTAATGTAGTATTAATTAAAACCTACTTTCTTTTTAAGTGAAAATACTGGAATATTAATTTATCACCATTTAAATGTAAAATTTTGTTTACTAAACCATGTCCTTAAGAATAAAAATTCATAAATATATAATTTGTATGATTAAATAACCCTCTAATTCCAAAAAAAAAAAATTTCAATGTAATGAATAAAAGGCAATGTAGCTCTAGCACCTAGTATAAGTTATAAATAGTAGGTACAGTTCAATTTTGTATTTATATTTAATAGAATTCTAGTAGATTTAACGAACAAGCTTTTTAATCATCTTTAGAGATCCTTCTTTGAAGAGGCAGGATAAATGAAGAACAAACTTAATAGAATGAAACTAATAAGAGCCCCTATGAGATTGGGAACCTATAAATAAATATAAATTATTTATGACTAATAAGCATTTATAATATTTTGTACATTAACTAATAAAAAAATAACTTGAAATAAAGTGAGTCAACCCAAAGTTTGTTGATAAACAGTAAGGCTGAAGGTGGAAAATCTTCAAAGGTCGCTTTTCATTATTCAAAATATATATAAATCTCCATAGACAACACACGGGTGATGTTTCTTTTCATTTAGCATCTTATGGCAAGGTTTCGACAATGAAGGTGTTGTGGTTGGCTATTGGGGCCGCAGTTATTAAAGTTAAGCATCATGAAAAATGCCACGCATTTTCGGTGTGTCCTGCATTAAATAAAGGGATTTTGAAAAATTACTTGATTGAAATTTTTTTATTTTTTTTTTTTAAATGATGACTGATGTTTATATTTTGATGAACGTCACTCAAAAGGAAAATTTTTAAAGATTCTTGATTAGTTCAAAAACGTAACAAAATTTATACTCCAGGGATATTCTTATTGTCTCTTTTCCCAAAATGATTGCCCATTAACTCAGAAAGTAATCTTTTAACTGGAATATTGAATATTCATGGCTTTTTATGAGAGAGCGATTTTCTACATTAATTACATTCTGAAATTAATAAGAGAAACCTGTTTTTAGCTAGCATTTAATATAGAAAGACTACTCGTATGAGCCATATATTGCACACACCCATTAGAAATATATATACGAGGGTTGCTATTTATATTTCTGGCCTTGGCAACAGTATGTGTTGCTAGGCGACCGCAGACGATTTTAATCGAAAGTTTGATATTTTTAAACATAAATTCAGCAGACGATTTACCATTATAGCTTCATTTGTGTTGTTGACAGTAAATTGAAAAGTTCTTCTCTTTCAAAAAATGGAATTGAATTGTGAACATTTTCGTGCCATTATTTTTCATAACTTTCGACGTGGATTGTCAAGACAAGAGTGCTTCGATGAACTTAATTCTTTATTCAGCGATAAAGCGCCATCCTACAGCACTGTAAAAAATTGGTAAAACGAATTTAATCGTGGTAGATGTTCGATCCAGGACGAATCCCGTGCAGGTCGTCCAAAATCCGTTATTGTGCCAAAAAAGATCGATGCTGTGCGTGAACTGATAAAGCAAGATCGTCATGTGACATACCGTGAGATAGAGGCGCCTTTGGACATTAGTATGACAAGCATCAATAAAATATTGCATGAACATTTGAGCGTAAAAAAAAAAAAATTTTCGCGTTGGATCCCGCATAATCTGACAAACGCTCAAAAAAAGGCTCGCGTCGATTGGTGCAAGGAAATGTTGGAAAAATACGTTCCAGGTACATCAAAGGCTGTGTATAACATAACAAAACAGCAATCAACTGTATGGGTCTTCCAAGACGAGGCAAAACCAACAAAAGTTGTTCGAGGAAGAAGCACATCGAAACAAATGATTGCCTGTTTCTTCGGCATTAACGGTCATGTGGCAACAGTGGCGTTAGAGCAACGCAGGACGGTCAATTCTGAATGGTACACGACCATTTGTTTGCCAGAAGTCATCGGAGAAATTCGAAAAAAGCAGAAGAACAGGCGAATCATTCTTCATCATGACAATGCGAGCTCTCACACATCGACTCAAACAAAGGCATTTCTGACGGAGCGAAAGATCGAACTGATGGGTCATCCGCCGTACAACCCTGATTTGGCACCCAATGACTTCTTCTTATTCCCACACATCAAAAATAAATTACGTGGACAACGATTTTCGACTCCCGAAGAAGCGGTTGAGGCATTCAAAACGCATGTTTTGGAGTTACCTCAATCGGACTGGAAAAAGTGCTTTGAAAATTGGTTCAAACGCATGCAAAAGTGTATTGATCATCATGGAGAATATTTTGAAAAACAATAAAACCAATTTCGATCCTACATATTTGTTTTTTCATTATTAGGCCAGAAATATAAATAGCAACCCTCGTATATATATATAGTGACACTTGGGTGCTTGTGCTCTTCACCATCATGCTTTGAATATAATTTACACAAGACTTAAGACCTAGTTTATTTATTTATGTTAGTGTAATGTTTTTTCTTTAAATTATTTTTCCTTTACTGTTTAGTATATCTATGTTCGTTCAATCAAATTAATACCGACCAGTATGACGACCACGTTTGCAAAGAGCTAAAGAAAAAAAAAAGAAAAAAAAACATACCTGTATAAACATGTCATGAACAAGAATTCCATAAATGCACCATAGTGCTTGTACAATGAACGTGCTGAATATGATAGGAAATGGCAAGCTCTCGGAACTTTGAGATCTTATAACATCTCTCTGAAAAATTCAAAATTGATAGAAATTTTAATCAATATATACATGTAATTTTTTGGTGATTATTGTCTTATAAGGGTTGAGGCAGGGCTGAACTAGAATCAAAAAATAATTCAAAAATTTTTAAGAAACTGCTCATGCCAATTTAGTCAAAAGAGTAGACATTTAAAAAATATTTAAGATTCATTTATGGACAAGAATCCTCAAGATTTCATTATTTTTAAGTGTTTCTGGGGTATAGTCTGTTCGAGTGAGGAACTTTGTATTGAGAGTATTGACATGTTAGGAATTTTTTTTACCCATTTATGTTTCACAATTTTCGTTTATCTTTATTTATTAAGACAAATTATTGTTTTATAATTTCGGACAATGCATTAATTATATCGAACAAAACGCTTTTTTTTAAATTTTTTTATCGTCTGTTATGTTTATTTGATATCTATTAAAGAAACACTATGTATTAATTGAATGAATTCGGATTTTTCAGCAGAGCCGTATCATTTGCAAGTTTTCAAGGGCCCTATCACAAACTAAAGGAATCTAGTTCCTCTAGGAAAACGTTGACCATTCCAATGTGGAATAACATTTTTCGTTAAAAATCGTCTTTTTTTATAATATATTTTTGTTAGGTAAAATAAATGAAAGTAAAGCTTCTGATTCCATTACGTTTTGAGTTTCCCATGTGCAATAAATTTAATTTCATACTCAAAAAATTAGTCTTTATTCCGGAGTTAAAAGATAAAGATTTCTTTTGATCTCATTAAATCCTGCCCTATCTCGGGGTTTTAATATTTATGTTAGCGCTTATTTTAACTGTCGTTTTCGTTTGGTAATTTTTTTGATTATCAAGTTTTCCTTTTTTTTTTTTTTTTTTCTCATTATAATAAGGTATGAAATATATTGCGTTTTTTCGATGATCAACTTTGTTTTATATAAGTTAATTTGCTGACTTTTAATAAATCTTTAGATTCGTAGAACTTGGTTTTATTTAGTTGATTATAATTTGGCCTAATTTTAGTTAAATGAATAACATCAATTAACTTCTTATATATTTCTTAGTTTCTGTTTATGTTAATTTGGTGTTTATTGTTAAAATAAGTTTTAATATTTTTTTTATCAATTTCGCGGTTTTACCCCCTTAATTTATATTTTCTATTTATCCATCTTATTTATGACTCATTTTTTTTAAATAGAAAATCTTTATACGAGTACATTGCGTTTTTATAGTTTTTTTCTTTCTTTTATTCTAAAAAACTTTCGACAGTTGATTAAATATGATTTAATTTAATTTAAAAACAGGTTATTTGTATAATATTTTTATAAATTTAGTTTTTTTTTTTTTTTTTTTTTTTTTTTTTTTTTTAGGACGACTTAGTTGTTGAAGAGTTCTTTTATTTTATCGATAATAATTTATACTTTTATTTTCTTGCAGCTTGTTTCATATTTTAGGATATTTTATTTTATAGCTTAGGATTAAATTTATTGCGTATTTATTTATTATTTTTTGTTTGCTTGTCTGTTGATAAAAAGCATTATTTTTAGTTATTTATTCTATTCGACTTAATATCGTTGTTTTTTATTGCATTTTTGTTTACAAAAATGTTGTTGTTTCTAAAGCCACTTGCTAATACCAGCAAGTCTGCTTGGTGAAACAAAGAAAATTTAAAGCAGTGGGTGCGTTTCTAGTGACACCATCTAATGCCAAGGATACGATTTCAGTCACGCACACACGTCACAGCCAGTTTTAAGGGGTGATTTTGACTTGAACCACAGAACAATCAGTCTTCAAATCAGTACCCCCAGAGGTATTTATTTGTTATAGGAGAGATTTTTGTTTTAATTTTCATTTATATTTTTATTACGTATAAATTTAGTTGAATTTTTTTTATTCCTGGAATTTTGCGTAAATTTTCCTGGAAAAGTCAGAGAAATTTTTTTCTTTTTTGAGTATGAATTCTGTATATTTCAAGTGTAAAAAAAGCAGTTTGTTGCAAAAATATATTTCCAAATACTCTTAGGATGAATTCCGCTCATTCCAAGTGAAATCAATCAATGACCGTTAGTGTTACGTCACAGATTTTCATGAAAGTTTCTGTAGAAAAGTTCTTGATAAAAAAAAAAGGCTAAAATAATTTTTTCAGAAATTTTGGAACAAAATTGCGTTTTGGGCGCCATTTTGAAATTTGACTCAATTTAAGAAAATGGCGTAATTACAGATGGTGGGGCTCGTATGTGACAGATATCTATATATTTTTTTATTTATTTATGAGTCAATTTTTTAATTTTGATGTTATTAAAAAGAAAAATCCAATACTATGCAATTATTTATCATTGTTTTTCTTTATAAGTAGATTAAAAAAATCGATTATAAAATCGATAGTTTTTACAATCTTATGGAAGAACATTTTGTTAATATGTTAATCGTAATGATATGAGAGGATACCTGGATTTAAAAAATAATCAGTTCTTGAAAAAAACATTTTAAACTAGGTACACAGAATGTGCAACACAATAAAATGTAATGAATGAGAAGTAAATTTGTTTGTTAACAACATATTATGATAAGGGGAGCCTGGTTGGTGGGGCACTGAGCCCATGTCAAAAAGTTCGTGGTTTCGATCCCAGCCGGCCGAAGACTCCCTGTGTAGTAAATGGTGACTGATACATGTTAAATCTGTCGGGTCGCAAAGTCCTCCATGTTCCCATAACAAATCAATACCTCTGGGGGTACTGATCCAGGAGTTTCCTTGTCTTCTGGATTGGTTCAAAATTACAAGGCTACGGAGTTGAACATTAGTAGTCGTAAACCCAAAAATTTGGTCGGCTGTTCAATGACGGATATATATATTAAAAAAGAAGAAAAAAAACAAACATATTATGATAACCTTGTATCATACAGCAGTTTGAATTTGTGGTAGACAAAAAGAAATAAGACACGCAAATCCTCACCTTGAAATAGAGTTTTTTAATTTGAAACTTAATTAATCACATTAAAACTAATCTGATCTTTAAACTAATAATGAATTGATCCATAATGTGGGGGGTGTCTATTGAGATTATTTCTAATTTCTCGGCTATAAGCTGAATTTTGTTTTCTATTTTTTGTCTTTTAATAATAAGAGAATTACTTACAACGCTCGCCAATGGTGCAGCGCTAGCTAGAATACTGCCCATACTTGCCAAATAGCCCATCAAAGCTTTGCCTTTTTCTGCTTCAACAACGTGGAATGAATAGAGATAGGAAATAATTAGGCATGTAAATGTGGCGAACACTTTCTGAAATGTTGTTTTCTAGAAGGAAATTTTTTTTTATATTGAATTTAAATTGAAGAAAAATGAAAACGGAAGAAAAAATAACTTTTTAATGTGATGAGTTTTTAAATCTCGTATAAAGTTATAAAATTAGAAGAGTTACAGCATATTTCTAATTAAACACAGTTTAAACAATTGAAAAGTTAATTTTTTTGGAAAGGGATATTGGAAATGATCCGTTTTGAAAATTACAGTTTCCCAATGAAAAGTGCAAAAGCAATGTAGTTTAATGAAGTGCATATTATTATAATATATAGTATTATAATTTTTATATGCACGAATTTGTATGACTATTGGATAAAGAAGTTGATGTTCATATTTTAATATAATCACATGGTCTCAAATGAAAATTAAGCAAATTTAAGAAACGAAAATATTTTTTAATTAGAATTAAATTATATTAAAATTTGTACGAAATGTCTTAAACATTTCGCAAGTTATAAATATGTTAATACAGTCAAACTCCGATATAGTGAACCTTCAAAGGGACCGAAATTTTGGTTCACTATAACCGGGAGTTCACTATATCAGCACTGCAAAAAATTTTAACTCATTTTTCCGAACTGCTCCCTTTTATTACACATTTAAATAAATGACCAATAAAAAGAAATGCAAAAATGTTTAAACAAGTAACAAAAGATGTGTTAACTTTAATTTTTTATCACTCTCTATATTCGTTCGCTATATCCGAGAATTCACTATAAACCATGTTCACTATAGCGGGGTTTGACTGTAATTATATTCCCAACCTCACGCAGAGAGAAAAGTAGACATACCAGTAATTTATTTCATTTAAAGTTTTAAAATTTTAAATAAAATAAAATTGTTATTTTACTTGAGTGTTTAAAGAAAATTAAAAAATTAAGTCTTTATATTTGTAGAAGTGACTAAATTTCAAAAGTAACCGACTTTCAAAAGTAACGTAAGGCATTTGTTTGTTATTTGTAGTTTAATTTCTTAAAAAGGAAATACGTGCGTGTCTTATATGCTAAGTAATAAAGTTTATATATTTATTTTATTGAGATTAAAATTACCAGACTAAACATGATTTACCTCTTACCTTAAATGAGGTGTTCACATAAAAGCAGAAAACGTAGCTTAATTGAAGAAAAGCTGCTACAGAATTGACCACTTGTAACGTTGAATCTCTTGTAAATATGCTATAAAATAGCCACAGGATAGAACTGATGGAAAAATAAACAATTAGAAAAATAAGCTGAAATATATGGAGGTTGTAATAGTAATTGAAATATAGGGTGTTACACAATGACCACATTAAAAAACAGGGTGGCCCTTTAAGTACTTATCCAACTTCTTTAATTTCCAGCAGCTTCAGCTATATTTATAAAATGATGTTTGAGTATAGTAAAGTAGCTATACGTTACAAGGAGAGACCACCTAAAGCGCCATGTGGTGGACGATTGTGGAGTTTGCGTTCCTATCTCAAATTTTGTAATTACATTATTTTCTTTAACCTGGTACCGTTTTTGAAATAGAAATGCTAATTCCGCAGTTTTCACCAGGTGGCGCTTTAAGCGCATGTAACATATAACTATTAGACGCCACGTTTATAATTATAACGTAAGCAGTTTGAAAGCTAGGAGACTAATACGCTCTCAAATAGCCAGGGTTAATCAATTTCCGAAAAAAGGTAGTAAAGAAATCTATGCACATTTGAAGTAGCGGATTAATGTTATTTAACTTGAATCTGAAGAGTTTGTCTCTTTAAACTCCTGATATGTTTGTGCCAGCGTCTTGAAATTTGGACATTTGATGAAAGGGGGCAATTTTACCCCCAACTATAAAAATCGTTTAAATATTTCACAGTTCAGGAGAGACATTTGAAAGATGGAATTTTTACATTGGGTGCCATTGTTTTCATACCAGCTTGTTATTGTTTTGAATTGGGTACTAGCTACAAGAGAAGAAGTGAAGTTATTATGTCTAACCATGTGATTTAAATTAGATTTAATTGGACTTCTGTAAGCGACGTCACGCGTGTGTGTCGATCTTGATTGGCTTCTGAATCAACAAATACTGCAATTTACCCACGATGCAGGTAACTAATTTAAGTATAGATGTTTCAGCTTCATCATAGGAATCAGTCGAAAATATCATTGATGCATGCAAACTTATAGATCTCACTAATAAAAAATATATTTAGCGTTTTTTAATAATTAATTGAATACCATACCTGTAATGTGGTTTATATCGCATAGTTGGGCTTAATAATGTATTCTTCTCAAATTGCAATTATTCGTTGTGTTAGATAAACTTAAGGGAAATTCGGCAAATTAGTATTTCTAAAGTTATCTGAAACCACGTGTTCATTTCGTTTATAGTTATGTGTCAAAAAAGTGTTTCCATAAAATTAAATAATCTAAAATCAACTAAATAAAATTAAAAAAATAATAAGGTATGTGCTGAAAAGCAAAATCGATTGAGAAATGGTACTATTTCGTTTCAAAGAAACGTAAAAAATCGCCATACAATTATTGACACCAATGATCTTTGGTTTATTTTGGTAATAGAAATAAAAATATTTACTAAAAAGCAAAATTAATGTAGAAATTGTACTCAATTCATTTAGGGGAAGCATAAAAATCGCCACACTATTCTTGATTCCAGTGATGCTTAATTAATTTTGGTAATAGATTTTAATTGAATTTTTAAAAAAAAAGGCATGGTCTAAAAGGCAAAATGAATGAAGAAAATGTACTTTATTCGTTAAGAGGAACCACAAATAAACACATATAATTGACGCCGATGATGCTTAATTAGTTTTGGTAACAGATACTAATTGAAAAAAAAAAGCTAAACTTTATACCAAAAAGCAAAATTAATGGAGAAATGGTTCTAATTTGTATCAACATAGCATTATATACGCCAATGATGCTTAATTTTGGTAACAGGCACTACCGGTATTATTTCAATTGGTCTAGTTTTAAAAAGCACCAAATAAATTAACGTTGGCACAAACTATTTTATTAGTATATTTATCACCTATTAAAAGTGCACCAATACTGTACTCTTTTAATATAGATACTGCAGAAATAGGTTTTCTACCGTCACTTCGAAATTTGATCACGTGATTGTGGTAAATTTTGACTATCATGAGTTGGGCCTCAGGCAAAAGTATCACGCTAAACGATACTGAATACAGTTAATCTTTATATTTATGGAATATACTACTGAAAGTGTGTTCTCCTTAATCTAATAACGTAAAGCCAACGAAGGGCAAAAAATTATAATAAATAAATAAAAAAAATTAGCTCTATTTATGGTGTTGTGTATATCTTCCAGTTTCGGGCATCATTTTGTAATGTTGTTCAGTACGTCATAGCAAGAGCTAAATTGTTTTCCGTTAAATATTTAATCAAGCTGGGAACAGATGGTAGTCACTGAGTACCAAGACTGAACTGGAGGTTGTGCGGTGATGTTCTATTCTATAACCGTCGTTGAACAGTTTACCCAATGTTTTGGCTTTACGACAACTAATGTTCAACTCGCAATCTTGTAATTTTGAACCCAATCAAGAAGACAAGGGAACTCCTGAATTCGTAGAAATTTGCCTTCGTGGAGGACTTTTTGATAGAACTTACCCGTATTTGCGTTACACGGAGAGGAAAATCTCCCACGGTCAGCCTGACAGCAAGGTGACTTAAACCCATAATCCATCTACCACTGAGGATACTTTCCGTAGACACTGTGGTCGGTGCAAGTCGGATGCGGAATTCGTATCGACCAGCCATCGCTGGGATTCGAACCCGGTTCACCTCAAAGAAGGCGAGCGCTCTATCCCCTGAGCAATCACGATTCAGTGATGTTATATTCAAACTATTGCTGATGAACTACTCTATAACTATTATTTGAGCAGAGTTTGTCGATCGTTAACACATGTATATGGAAAATGACACATTGCCTATAAAATGCTTCGATTGTGAAGATTAGATTAGATCCTGGTGACCGGCTAAATAACCTGCGTGTGGTATGCAGCAAGGAGCGCTTTATAACTTTCACGGCTTAACTCCGCTTGTTTGTGCTTTGTTGAAGTTTGCAGTGAGGGGTGCTAGATAGTTATAGCTAGCCGGGGTTGGATGATATGTTCGCTGTCCAGAGTTTTTCTATTTTTCTTATTAGCCCTGGATTCTGCACTAAGAAGCAATGCAAGGATATTAAAATCAAGGTACGCAAGGAATACTTTTGGAATTTATCGTAAATTAACTAAGTTGATCAGATTTAAAAATATAAACGTTGCTCTGCAAAGTTAGTAGTTACAGTCATCATGTGCAAATCGTTTATGATTGAGACACTGCATCCAACCTTTTAAGACTTGGAGCATAGAAGAATATATCTACCCGGTGTCATGTTTGACTGAAGAACTTTATCCGACAGCAGCATTTAACCGAAAAAAAGTTTAGCGTGTATCTCCAATTAGCGCGGTAACTCTACAAATTTCATGCGATTTCTGATAAATGTCAAAAGTAGTTGTTTAGCTAGATACCTGTTTTATAAGTCTACCCCGTTTTGTCTAACTCAAACCGAAATACAATCATTTATTCTGAAAATGCCCAAAAATAAAAAAAAACAAACATTGCAATTATAATTGCAATAACAATTACATTGCCATTACAATCATTACTTTGTTTTTTTGTTGTTCTTATCGTAAAATTAATACAAGGAAACAAATCTTACCAAATGAATGCTGCAAGGAATGGTAAAACGGAAACATTTGAAGTTGAACGTTTCTTGAAGAAATCCAAGCAGATTGGTCTAAAATAGTTAACAAATTCATGAGATGACTTCAAAATTGCCAGGAAATAGCATTGCACAATTCAATTACATTAAAATAACAATACATTGGCAAGTATAACTTTCATATAGGTCATTTTCGAAATGGAGAGGCATTTTGAAAAATTAAATATTCGAATTACTGCTTATAAAAATTTCTGGTGCTATCGAAATGTTTCTTGCCCATAAAACTTATATCAGCAGTGCACTTTTTGATTTGGAACATAAAATAAAAAATAAAACATCAACTTGAATCTGCATCATCAAGCCCTCTATTACCAATACGTTAAAATATGTTACCTGAAACAGAAAACAATAATTTACACTCTAATAATCATATTTGCACTGTAAATCACTAAAATTACTTTCTGTTTAATTATATAAGGGAAATAAAGCTTAATAAATAGTAGGTAACAAAGCGGAAAAAGATAGCAGAGGTAAAGGATAATAATAGAGTTGAATTTTAAATGTTTCTGCATTGCAAATTATTGAATTTTTTTCATAAAAATATTTAAATCCCCCTATATTTCTTTTAATAAACTCAGTATTTAAAAAAATACTATTGGCGATCGAAATGGGCTGCAGGTGGCGTAGAGCAGAACTCTCTACCTATGGCAACATTTCCCATGCTTTCCCCATTAGCGTGTGGAAAGTTATAGAGGAAGGAACTACGTTAGGTTCTCTCTTGATTTTAATATAGATTAAAATCTTTTAAGTTGGAAAACTGTATGGAACTGAAAACTGCATTAAACATAGTTCTAAAGAAAAGTATCACGAACATTTTAAAAAATATTTTTATTAAATAAAACTTAAAAATATTAAGAAAAGAGAAAATATCGTGGTACATTCCTATACAACTGAAAAGAGGAGGAGAGGGAAGGGAGAAGGGCTAAAGGCATGTCTCTCCCCAGAGGGCGTATTCGAGTGTTGCGATCGCCAATATTAAAAGTCAATAAATAAAATTACTATTAACATGTTAACAGAGTGGCAGAGGAAAAGAAAAAGAAATTTCAAGTCAATTTTACTTAAATAGGTTCAATAGGGTACTTGCATCTAAAAAGTTGGCGTGTTAAAGTTGAGCTAAGTTTCTCCACTTAAGTTGGAATGTTAATTAATGTTAAGTTAATTAAGTACAGCGCCGTATCGCACATCAAATTTGTTGAGATATAATTCTTTCTCGGCTACGTCTTTTACTTAACGTAGATTTATTATTTGCTGATGTCTTTTATTGTAACCGTGATATATTTTTGCTTTGTGTAAAACTTAAAATTGGATACGTAGTGTAGGGTATCTACCACTACAAAGTTACAATTACAATTCCCTAGTATATAACACATGCTAACTCAACTCTACCTACCCTACTATCTAACTTAATAAGTTCGGCGAATGAGTTAAAGCCGCTTCGCGGCTGTGTACCCGGGTTCTTTCTATTTCTACCATTCCAACTCAACTCTATGTTGGGGTACCTTTTCATAGATGACGGTTGATATTGTCGATAACTACTGCTCCCCACATTAGTGACCTTCAGACGTGATGTGAACACGCCTACCTTGGCAATAACGCCCACTTCGATATGAACGCGCCTACCTTGACAGTAACACCCACTTCGATATGAACACGCCTACCTTGACAGTAACGCCGACTTCGATCTGGAAACGCCTACTTCGATGGATGGTCCACATTGAACAGTTGACTTGCTACTTGTGACTGCGACATTATCCACCTCCTCGCGCTGTTGCTACTCAGTCTCGATTAAAACACAACATCGGCCTGCATACACTCGACTGCTAAAGGCAACACAGGAGTGACTACGACCATGATCTTAATACAGCTCTCATGACTAATGTTCAAACCCGGTGACCTTAACCCAGCTCTCCCAGTCTGTCACAAATACAGCAACTAGTAGTATCCATGTATCGAATTCTATCACAGATATAATTCTGGTGGGGGAGTACTGTAGGGCATCTACCACTACAAAGTTACAATTACAATTCACTAGAATATAAGACATGTTAACTCGACTCTATGTTGGAGTACCTTTTCATAGATGACGGTTGATATTGTCGATAACTGCTGCTCCCCACAATAGTGAATTTATGTTCTACATGGTTTCGTGTCTGTTTTTGTGTTGAGTAAGAAAGATATAGTGATTGAAATCTTTGAGAAAGAATATAGAAAGAGTCATTTAAGAGAATTGATACTTGATGGGTTTGGCTTACTTGAAATAGAATGGAAAGAACAGTTGCAAACGTAAACAAATGTTATGTTTCAACAATCAATCAGGATCGAGATATCCACACTACTTTACTTGCAGGTATCCCATTGAAAAGAAAAAATGTTTATATAAAACTAAAAAACGTAATTTGATCCTACCCTAAGAGAATCAAATGAACAATTAAAAAATAAATTTAAAAGAATTATGCTAGAAACAGAGGGAAAAGAGAGTAAAACATCGATATCTAATCAAAGCTTTATTTTCTTAGAATACAGCAAATATAATGACAATTTTTAAAATCGCTTTCTTATTTAATAATAGAATACACCATCCTGGAAGCCATGTGACCTATTTTTGCCTACTCAACAGAAATAATTTATAACAATAATTTTAGTAATAGAGTAAGAAACAGAGCACTGCTTATCTAATATAGTTTTAAATTATTTTTGGTAACAGAATAGAAAAAATCCTGAGGCATCGTCTAAATCGCTGGTTCAAAGTTAAAACGACACTTCTGCACTCATTTCTCATTCAAATAACATGAGAAGTGAGTGCAGAAGTGTCGTTTTAACTTTGAACCAGCGAAATGTTCGATTCTAACTAAGAAAAAAATTTTAAAACTGTATATAAGGTAAGCTGAGCTGCATATTATTACAGGGTTTGTTTCTAAAATGAAGAAAAATCTGAAATAAAGAATATTTTATAATTTCAGAATATTACAAAATATTTATAATTCCATATTTATTAAAATTAATAAAAAATATGCACATAAATACATATTCGATGAAAGTGAAAAATCGCTTTCATCGTACTTAAATTTATATCAAGAATGCTAAATATAATATTTTTCACTTATTTTGAACTAAATTAATACAAAATAATGTTAGAAGTATGAAAAACATTCTTAATAAAAATTCAGCATCAAAGACTATGTTTTGTTATTAATCAAATATTAAAAACATAAAGCCTAAAAGACTATTTTGCAACGAGAAAGCCATTAATGCTATATATGCTGTTAAACGTTTAGACAAATCGGTTGAACATTAACAGAGTTATTGTGTCTATGAATATAAAAACGTTGATTTATCGTTCTTTTGTTACTTTTTTATCAATCAGAATCTATTTTGTTCTACTGCAATAAGGAACTTATTTTAAATAAGGCAAAAAAGAAGTTAGCAAAACGATTTTAATTCTAATTTGTTTCTGGAAAGAATAAAATATCCATGACTACCCAGATTTGTTAAAAATTATAACACTCATAGTTTTTTTTCTGAAAAAAAAAAAATCAGTAAGCGCTTGACTTTTTTTAATTAAAACTTAACTTTTATTTGTTAAAAAAAAAAAAAGAGATTAAAAAAAATAAAAAATAGCCTACTATATTTCGCGTTGTAATTTGCGATCGCAACGAACTATAGGGGGCGTTGTTGTATGGGACGAATAGCTGCTATTTCTAAATGAACAGTCATTCAGTAGCTCTGGAGACGTCTTTAATGAGCGTTTAACATTGTAACGTTCTTTCTTTATTGTGGCTCATTAAATTTAAAAAAGAAAATTTTTTAATATTCTTTCTTTTGCAAGCGAAAAAAAAAATGGTTGTATCTCTTTTTTTTCTTTAATCAATGTCACTGTTCATAAAGAAATAATGTCCTTTAAACATGCCAAATTTTAACTTCGTAGCTGCATTCCTGTGGCCTGCAGACTGGTCCACATGGTATGTTTTTTCCCACCAAGTTTTACAGTTAATAATACTCGAACTAGTTATCGAATATAAAATTTTTTTTAATGTGTTCAACAATCCGTCGAAATTTCAAGTTTCTAAATCTTATAGTTTTTGCACAGAAAGACGAATTTAACTTTGAGTCGAACACCCAAAACAGCGGCGGACCTTACGATTTTTTTTAATACGCAAGCCCCACCATAACTAGACAAAAATAATTATAAATTTCCTAATTCATTTCAAATAACAACAAGTCTCAACACAAAGACAAATCAAAGTACAAATTTAGATAAAGGTATTAATACTTACAAGCCAGAGAAGTGACTGGCAATAGTACATACTAAAGCGATATTTCCTACAACTAGAACAAGATCCATTATTAAATATCACTTTCAAATTCGTGTTTATTTACCTCTTACCTCATCATAAATACTGAAATTTATGAGCGACTGAAAAAATACGAACAACGTGCTTATCTTATCGTTGCTATATGAAGGTCGCTTTTTAAAAATCAAGGCTAGAGTTGGCATGTAATCAAAATCAGTTTGTTCTTTCTCCTTTACTTCGAATCAAACAGTTTTGATTGCTTCTTTCACTGATAGAGGTTGAATTTTACTTTCATGTCTATTTTTTTTCCGAATGCATTGCACTCGTTATATAAAAATAAATTTTTAATTTTATGCGTTATTAGAATGTATTAAATAAAAAAAACAAACTTAAAGCATATTATCTAATGAAGAAATGGACGTATTTACCCACCACTCCTATTTTATACATTTGCAAAGAAACATTTAAATAAGACAAAAATTGATTTGTTCATTCGGTTCGAGCACCGAACTGCTGCAGAGGTGGTTGACTGAATTAATTGTAGCGTTTTCAAGCATGTTAGAGAAATAAAGTAAGTTGGATAATGTCTTTTTTTCCCCTTCCTATTAGAGCACCATTTTGAATCGATAAAGTCTGTCAATAATTCTAATTTCACATGAGTTGGCGAGGACATGCCGAATGGATGTAGATAATTTACGTCGCACTAGAGCTGCACAATGGGCTATTGGCGACGGTCTGGGAAACATCCCTGAGGATGATCCGAAGACATGCCATCACAATTTTGATCCTCTGCAGAGGGGATGGCACCCCTGCTTCGGTAGCCCAACGACCTGCACGCGAAGTCGAGCACTTTACGGTAGAACAGTTTAACGAGGACCAATACCGCACACCCTCGGTCCCTACGCAGACTGATCCAAGTGGTCACCCACCCGCACACTGACCGCAGCCAGTGATGCTTGACTTCGGTGATCTGCTGGGAACCGTGTCTTAACGATCAGTCCACTGCGGGATCATGCCGAATGGGACATGTGTAATTACTTTTAATAGAATGATTTTCAATTAAATTTTTACCACAAACAATACTACAGCGCAAGAGCCTTAGGAAATAGAGCGCTCACTCTTCAATACGGTGAGCCAGGTTCGAAATCCACGACCATTGGTTAGAATCCCCTTGCTGTCTATACTAAACGTGGAGGTTTTCCTCTCGCTGTAACGCAAATGCGAGTAATTTTTCTCAAAAAGTTCTCAGGGGGATATAGTTTGTCCCGATGCTTGATCCAGAAGTTCCTTTCTCTTCTGGGTTAGGTACTTAGCCCAAGGTTGATAAGCCTTATGTTGGGTAAATAATATCGCCGTTTATAAGATACTACAGCACAATATTTTTCTTTTTCTTCTTGGAAGATATTTTTGAGATTTAAAGCTATTTAAAACAAAGATGGATGAATTAGAATAAATAGACAGCAACGGAAAATCTAATCAACTTACTAGAACATTTAAGTTGTGCATAATTTGTTTCCCTTCCGTATTCATAACTTAAACAAGCTCCATTTTCAGATGTTTTGATAATTGATTATACTTTTTGTCATACCCTTTTCACATTTCTTTCGGTTTACGCAAAGAAAATCATCATAAGTTATCTAAATATTCAGAATTAACGTAGACGTTAGGTAAAAAAGGGAAACTAAATAAAACGTTTGAAAAAAAATCGTAAACGAGTAAAATTATAACAAATATAAAAAAATGAAGAAAAAATTCCAAATCAAGTCTATTTAACATTATTTACAATGCGTAACAACGTTAAGAACTATCATAATTTACGTTAAAAAAAAAAAAAACAATAATAGATGAATAGGTCTTATTTTATAAATTTTCCCCCTTCACATTTGGGATTGCTCTGAATAAAAAATATAAAATAAATTAAAAGAAAAAGGTTCTTTTTGTAAATTATTATGGATATGGTATGACCAATCAGAATGATTAAAAACAAAATATAGCAACGACAAAATGGGAATGTGAGGAAATGAAAATATTTTAAATACAAGGAAAGTTTCTGAAGAAAACGCAACGTATCCGCAAAGTGATATTTTAGAGGTTAGATTAATAATAAAACGCAGGTCTGTTTATTACTGCTTGTAGTCTGCGAAACTAAGAATCAAAAGGAGTCAAGAGAAAAAAAAAAATATATATTTAACTTCTTAAAAATATATCATCTGTGGAAAATTAATTCTTTAACTGTAATGGTAAAAGTGTTTTCGTTGTTTTCTATTCCTAAAAAAGCTATGTGTGTAACATGAATATTAATTGCTCAATATAACGTTTTTTTTGTTGGTGTGGGGGGGGGACACCTTGTTTCTTGTATTCAAACCAACCTTTTATTTTCACCATCTTTACATGGTGAAACCGTTCCATCATATACATGGAAGATTTTCAAGTTAATGAAAGAATTCAAATTTTTCAATAAGAAAAAATAATTAAAACAGACTTTTTGAACCTTGAATAAAGCACTACTTTATTCATACTATTGTTTGTTATTAATTAGGTTTTGTGTTTGTTTTATTCTAACTAGTACAAAGTATACCATATCTTCATTTGGATATTTTTTGACCCTTTCTATAAGTCCAACCAAAAGAAATCTTTTACTAGCTCACTCATAAGGTTGTCACATATATAAGACAAAGTTGGTGGACAGTTTAAAGAACTTTTTATTTCATTCTTCAAATTAGGCATCCACATTTTTTTTCTTCACTTTTACCATATAAGCGGCTAATTGTTCTAGAATGTGGAATAAAACCAAAGTGGGTACGAATTCTTTAAAGGTCAGCTTTACAGAATGTTCCTTTAAAAAAGTTATCCAAAGTTAAAAGTGTTAGTAAGTGAGAGCTAGGTTTAGTGAGTATGAAGATAATGTTTAATTTGTGCAATGCGTAGTTTGACAAAGCCATGTAATAAAACAGGAGAGCCATCTGTTGGCGACCCTAGACACTTTTTAAAGTTTCACATCATTCAGTCTAGTTGTTTGCAGTATATTACTGTTGGGATCTATGAGCCAGATTTCATAAAAAAATAATAGCTCGCACCTGCGCACCAGGCAATTTATCTTTGTTCAAGCAAAACCGAAGCAAATTAACGATAGATCTAAAAACATTGATATTTCGGGCAAGTTCAACGAGAGATCTCATACTTTCTAAGGGTGTGTATTTCCGACCCTTACCTTTTGAATTTTTTAAAATTTAATTTCAGAGCCTACAATTTTTTTAGAGTCAAATGAGATATGTAACTTTTCAAATAAGAAATGAACAGTCAAAAGTAAGCTGTTGTCATATCCAACATTACGAATTTCATGCCTGAAGATCTAATACATATATCAACACTGGAAAAAAAAAAGGAAACTATAGTTGTACTATTACTGTTCAAGTTTTTTATTTTAGTGAAAAGACAAATTCCAAAAGAGAATGGAACTGAAGGAAATATTGTGGATTACTCGAAATATCAGGATCACAGACTAGAAAAAATTCACTTTTCATGGTCATGGTATACACTGATCATATTAAACCTCAATAATAATTGGTGATTTATTAGGGCATCAGTGATTTAAATCAAATTTTTTAAAGTAGCAAGAACAATAAATATCTTTCTAAAAAGAATCATAATTAAAAACTAGATTTTCTGTCTAAAGCAGAACAAAGTATCGATTATGCTGATGATGGAACCGAGGCTCTTTTCTGTATCTTGTAATTAAATTAAAAAAACGCATTCTATTTAAAAAAGTATTTTCCCTTTTTCAATACATGTGGAAGTGTCATAATTTCAAGATTAAGATGTTATTATGTAGCACTCTGAATTCAGTCAAATATTCTTGGTACAATAGTACTAATTGAGCTACGATGGCTTAGTGGTTAAAGCATTGAAGTTTAGATTATTTTAGTTTTGCTTTTCATAAGGAAAAAAAAAAAACTTTTTTAATCTCTCCTTTTTTTTTGATGATAGTTGAACTGAAAGCCATATTTACCCAATAATATTAACCATAATCTCCCACAATTTCCAAAACAACAATTATTGCATGTTTTTGAGTTAAAATTAAATTCAAAATAACAAGAAAAATACAAGTATAAATTTTAATTCATTATCAAATGCTTCCTTTTGGATTATTACACATCAGAAAATAAAAACTGTCCAAAGAAACATACATTAAGTACATTAGTACATTTACACTAAGTTTAAAAGCAAATAACATCCTTATTATTGACATCAAATAATTCGATGAGACAAAAAAAAAAAAAAAAAAAAAATTAAGGAATCCAGAAGTTATGGTTTTATTATTTACAGAATAATAAATATAAGCATTTTAAAAACAGTATTTGTACAACAAATAGACAGTTAGAAAAGTTAACTAAGTTTTTTAGCTTTTTTGTAGATAGAGTCTACAACTTTTTCAAGGCAATGAATGGTCTCCAACGCTGCTTCATAAGTTTTATCGCTATCAGAGGCTTCAAAAATTATAAGTATTCCTAAACCTTGATCAAGGATTCCTGGGGGAAAAAATTGAAATAAATATGTATTGCAAATGCATGCATTTTCAATCAATATAATCAATAAGATATATATCAATATTGAATAAAAGAGTTATGGGATCAGACTGCAGTTCTATTGGTCTAACCATCATCCTTCTAATTTTGTGTCTGTATGGCAACTATTATTTACTTTTTTCTAAACCTATCCTAATTTCAACTGCATTGGAAAGGTTTGCTGAATCTGACTGTATTCTAAGCCTTATTCTCTTAGAAAATTACTATGTCGGACTCAATACTGTAAGACAAGTAGAATGTTTTATTTTTAATCACTCTTTTTTGCTGTTGCAAACCTTGATTTCAGATCAACATAAGCTTTTGAGAGAGCAACTAAATGCTTCATGCTGTAAAATGTTTTCATATATCCCAAACTCAGAAATAGATTTTATAGCAGACAAATGAATGTAAACACCCCAAAGACATTGAATTTTAACGTCCCTAAATACAACTTAATATTTTCCAAAGAGAAGTGTGAACAATATATGAGGTATTAAAATGATGTGAAACACAATATATACCACAGGAAAGTGTTTCAGAGAGGAATGCCAGTATGAAGAGCCATAACATTAACTAATTTTTAAAAAAAAATAAAATATAATATTTCTTTTTTGATTACATAATATTTAAAAAAAATAATCTTCATGAATTTTAAAGAGAGAATTAATAACAACTTTTAAACAATAAATGTAAGTTAAATGAAAAAAAAAAAAAAAAAAAAAAAAAACCTATTTTAAAGCACAAAACAATGAAAATTCTACAAACCATTCAGTTTTTTATCCAAAATCATTTGTGACATCTTTTTCTCAACAGTAGGCTAAAGAAAAGAAATAAAAAAAGTAGAATTTATTTTCTGGTTAAGTACAAAATAATGAATTTAAGTAGAATAATATACAAAAATAAGACATACCAGTGGTAAACCAATTACAGAAGCTACATGCTGAAGCTAAAAAATAATAAAAAAAAAGAAGACATTACTAGAGAGCAAATAAGCATCTTGCTAGTATTTAAACTTTTAGAATTTATGTTAAATATATATATATATATTGTTTACTTGAAAAGATTGAAACACTGTTAGCTACAGTTTCTGAAATTTATTTATTTTTAATCTACTAGCAAAAGCCTATAGAGATGAGACATTCTCAATAGCCTGATAGTTTAAAGTAATTCTCAAGTTCAGTTTTTGTATTTGGAGTTTCAATTGAATTTTTTCCTTTGATTAAGAAAGGTTACAGAAACTATCTAAAAGTTTTATTTATTTATTTTTTTAATTACTGTCCACCAGACATTTTTTCTATCTACCTCATTTTTTAACACTTCTGCTTTCGTGTTTGAGTTTCAATTTGAGCTATTTCTTATTCGTTTCTCTACTTCTAGTAACATTTGGGTTCTTTTCCTAACGTTTCTATTTTTTTTCTTCTTCTATAAATAGGGGCTGCAAAAATTAGATACTAATGATTATTTCAGATAACATTAGATTACCTGGAATTAATTTACACATACCTTGACAACGAAATTTTGAAAAAAATTGAGATAAATTTTGCCTTTTGTGTACTTCTAGTGCACTCACAGTTGCAGTATTATGTATTACAGCATTGAAACATAAGTTATAAAATATTATGGTTGGTTGACAATTTCTTGTAGATGTTAAAGACTTTTTTCAGATAGGAAATTGAAGCTATTCAGTTATTGAGTGACGAACAGAAATTTTTGTGTTTCCTGATAGATATTAGAGTACCTTGATTTTGGTGTGTTTCATAAAAGTTCGATAAATTTTAAAATGATTCGACTCCTTAAAAGTGTCATTTTAGCTTTCTGAAGGAAGATCAGCTATCAATATTAGCTCTAAACCACAACTTGATTTATCAAACGCAAATCTTACTTTAATTCCAACATTTCAGATTTAAAAATAAATTTTAAATGGAGTTTTATACAATGCAATGTTTAGCAAAAATGTTAACTTTGATTTTAAAAACTTTAATAAATTGAAAGTGAGATATTTAAAAATGGTTTAGGGTAGTGTGGGGTACCCCCGTCCACTGTCAATTTCATATGTATAGAATATTTTTTCAAGTCAATGGGCCATCGGACATTAATTGTTATATTAAAAAAAAGATTATTTTCAAAGTTTCAAGTATTTATGCAGCTGGTAACATGGTAAACAATAGTTTTGAAAATATGTTGAATACAGTAGTAAAATTTTTTAAATTTCTATTTTTTAAGGTTTAACTATTCTTTTTTTGGTTTATTCTTTTTGCATTATTTGATTAGATAATAAAACAATAGAAACATACAAAAATATTGATTATTGCTCAATATTATACAGAAATATAAGCAATACTCCTTAAGTGGGCGGGGCTACCCGCCCTAAATGAAATAGTTTTTGTTTCTTAGTCAGGAAGCAATAAGAAAACTTTTGTCGAATCATGCAATTTAAAACTTGGTTGAAAATGCTGAAATCGTGACACTATGAAATACTTTTGGGTTAGATTACAAATCTTTGGTCAAAAAAGTCAACAGGACCTTGACTTTAGCAGTTTACCTCTTACAATTAAATTTTGGCAGGAAAACGCTTTTTTTTTTTGACACACAATATAATTACAATACAAATATACAAAAATAATTATATATATATATATCACTTACCTGAACTTTTGAGTATGGTTCAATAATTCTACACAAGTTTTGTTCAAGCATAGTGTCATATAAAGCATCTAAATGAGCATGAATTATGGGGTCTTCAATGAGCTGTTTCTTATATTTTTTAAGAGCCTAAGAGATAAAAAGATTTTCTGTACAGAAATGAACATCAATATGCCTGAATTTAAGGATAAAAGAAGGTAGTAATAACAGGGAAAAATGTTTTAAGATTCTCATGTCTAACAATAAGAATATCTATCCTGATAAAACATAGAATTAACAGTCAATAGTTTTTATCAGATTTTCTTAAAATAAAAAGAAAAGAGGAAATAAGATGCTGGTTAAAGCAAAGATGCACAGCTAGTTGCCAAACGTGGTCCTAAACGGTCATGCGTGGCCTTCTGCCATTTAACCAAAGAGACTATATAATTAGCTTGGTAAATTTTATAACTATTTTTTAAAATAACAATCAACCCCAAAAATGTATAGCAACAAAACTTTAAAATATAAAAGTTAAATTCAAGATGTAAAAATATTAAATTTTTTTTTGTTGTCATTTCATGTTTTTAAAAGAGTTTCAGCTCCACGAAAGTTTAAGGATTTAATAAAAAATTAAAGATGTTAGAAAAACAAAATTATGAAGATTTCTTTTCCATTTTGAAAGTAGAAAACTAGCGACAATTTATTTTTATTGATGAAGACAAAATGTGCAAAATTTGAATGCTTCTAATTTAAAAAGTATCATACATGAACTTAGTTTTTTAATTTTTAAGACAAATTGATATTATTATTACATTAATGAATAAATTATCAATGATATGAAAACTGAATTCATTATGACTCCTCAAGGATAAAGATTAGGTAACTTTTGGTTTGGTTATTAACCATTTTCTTCCACTTATGTCTGAAAACCATATAGTAGTGTGTTAAAATTTAATTCATTTAAAAATTATCTACTAAATTCAGTATTCATACAAAAATACAAAGTTCAGTATTCATACAAAAGAATATTAAATAAACGGACTTGCTGCAAATATTAAATAAATGCTTAATAATTATAATATGTCAGTTTTCTTTTTTCAGTGTTCATTAGCAAAATCAATTTTATAAAAAAAACTAAAATATATTTTGTGACAAGACTAAAAGATAAAAACAGAAAAATAGGTAAAAAAAAAAAGAAAAAAGACAAGATAAGGATAGATTAACTTATTTTTAAATCATTGTAAATTTTTTTTAAAGAATTAAGTTGTAAGAAGGTAAAACTTGGATTAGGCGCATAGTCAATGAAAATAAATTAAAAAACATATCAATTCCAAAGATCAAAACAATAAGACAAACAATTTTTTTATACATGAAAAGTCAATAGCATTAGACAGATTATAAAAATATATACAGAAGATATTTTATAATTATAATGAAATAAAAAATAAAAAAGTCAGTGCAATTTCTTTTAAGGCTGTTTTCCCCTAATATTAGATTAAGTATTATCTATATATATATAATAACATAAAGAATTTATGTATGCATGTTTGTCTACAGACTGAATTGTAAGCATATAGTAGTCACTAAAAATACGACATTTAACATTAAGCTAAATGTGTGCAATTGTAAATAAATTGTTAAGCCCGATTTTCAATTTGTTAATTTTATTTTTAATTCTGAGACATTAAGAAATGAAATTTTTTCATTGGCCTAGCAGAAGTTACATATAGTTTAATTAAACTATAGAAAATTTAGTTCAGTCAAATATTTTAAAAATAACAGTGATGTTTGCTCGCTTATATCTATAATAAAAAAAGTTATTTATTACAAGTCCTGTAAGATTTAATTATTTTCTAATTCTTGTGCAAGATTATCAAAATGATCAATGTGAGTGTGGTAGACGAACTACAACAGCAAATTACTATTTTTTAAGTCAACTGAAACCATGTGTTTAGTTTATTTATAGTTACACTTAAAACCTGTATTCACAGCACTAAATAATTTAAAACCAAGGGTAACTGAAATAAAATAAAGTTTTGTAACGAAAAGCAAAATCAATGGAGAAATGGTATTTGTCCGTTGAAGAAAAACGTTAAAAAAAAAAAAAAAAACTGTTAATATTATTTTTGTTGTCAATCATAATTTTAGTTATAGCTACTAATCAAAGTTAAAAAAAAAAAAAAGTTATGTATTAAAAAGCAAAATTAATGGAGAAATGGTAATAATTCATTTAAGCGAGGGTGAAAAATCAGCTAACTATTATTAACATCAAAATGCTTATTTAATTTTGGTAATAGGTGCTTGAAATTTAACAATAAGCTATGTACTAAAAAGCCAAATTAATGAGAAAATGTACTTATTCTTTATGTGGGAACAGAAAAAACTTTTAATACATTATCAACACCAATGATGCTTAATTTTGGTACTAGATAATAATATTGTAATTGGAGTAGTTTAAATAGGCACCAAATATACTCTTACATAGGTACAATGCATTGAGTAAACTTTGTACCGATTAAAGGTAAATCAATATTGTGCATTTTTATGATCAGATACTGAAGAAATAATTTTTTTGTGACACTTGGAATATGTAAGTGCAGGAGAAAGTAGCTTAACTGTGGTAAATTTTAAATATCACGAGTTGCCTCCAACAACAACATAATGTTAGATGGTACAGAATACAGTTAATCTTTGTTTTGATGGGATAGACTACGAAACACATGTTTTGCTTATTACAATAACATAGAGTCAAAGGGAAGTGCAATAAAAAAAGAAACATTGGAATTATTTTTGCTTTATAAGTGTCAGTAGACGGCACTTGCCTCTTAGATTTGCGCAAGACTTTGTACAAAATATATTAGTACAAAATAAATAGTACAAGAAATACTACATTTTATAAGAAAATAATTAATTACTTAAATAACACATTATCTATTTCGTAAAAAATATAGGGGAAAAAATCTAAGTTTTGAACAAGACAGTGTGCTGTACCTTTTGAAAAGGTGTGTAGAGTTGAAAGCTGATTCTATTTTCCTTTCGAAGAAAGAAAAAAAAAAAGAGAGGGCTAACAAATTAAACTTATTATGAAGAAATAAACAATTAAATAATTAATAACATAATAATACCTTTTTTTTAAAAAAATATTTAAGCTTCTTTGTGATTGTTGCAAAGTTAACAAAAATAATGTAGTTTAATATAAATATACTATAAATATTTAACACAGACATGGACTGAAAATACAGTGGAAAGTCGCGTATCCGGAATCGGCGGGACTTCCCCAAGTCCGTATATTCGATTTTTCCGTATAATAGACCCCCAAGGTAAACAAAACTTAAAATGATCTGAATCTAAGAAGCAAAAAATTAAACATTATTTTTCGGGCAATAATGTTTTAGTATTAGAATGATATCTAATGAATCAAAAACAAAATATTAGAAAATAAATAATTATTGCTATTATAAAAATAAATACAGAATACGAAAAATATTAATTGCTCTCTCCGCCATTTTGAACTAGAAGGATTCAAGCCAGAAGGGGAAATTCCAGTCATTCACTAAGGTGGGTAGGTGGAGAAGAAAATTCATTTCCTCCTTATTTCTCATTCAAGTTGAGGGCGGGGCAGTGACAAATTCTTATTTTCTCTCCCATCAGTGGCTATCAATCAAGCATAAAGGCATGGCATGCTGATTGGGTTCTCTTTATTTTTTCCTGTGTTACTAAAGGGGATTCCCCTTCCACTTTAACGTTTGTTGTGTTTACACTTTTTCACAGTACTTTTTCTTTCCCTAACACTCTAATAAAAAAGTTCCAGGAAATGCCTCTTTTACTAGCCAGCTGCATAGGAAAGAAGAGGTGGAGGGGACTCAGTTGTGCTCCTTTGAAAACAAATCTCCCCCCCCCCCGACTTTCCTGCATTCCAAAGGAGGAACTTCTGTTCCCCTTTCTGTTGATTTATGGGTTCAATGCATAAATCACTAGAAGCTAAGAAAGGAACAAACCTGTCAAAAGACCTATTTCTTTAATTTTTTTTTATTCCCCTTTTAAGAGAGGGGAAGGTGAAGAAATTTTTGTTTATTTTGATTGTTAAAAAGTGTCCCGGAAATTGACTCTTCCGGAAAAGGGACGTCCGGATATGGGACGTTACACTGTAATAGTAATCAGGATTTCAGCTACTGTTTTCTGTCCAAGAATAAATTTCATTAACAACTTAATAAAATGAGATAGATAAGAGAGAATATTGTACGAAATAAATAAATAGAATAAAATAAATAAATAAAACCTCAAATAAGTGAAAAGTTTCATTTGATAGACTGGAAACTAATTAATTACCTCTTGAAAATCAGCTAATGATCTCTTAGAACTTGCAGCTGCAATAGTTTTCATAGCATCAACATCTACTCCAGCATACTTTAGAGCTAATTTCCCCATAGTTAGAGATGGTACATCACCAGGCCTAAAATTAAAACAGCACATTTTAAAATATATATTCTTATCCTGAAAAGTGAATTAATTTTTTTTCAGATTGACAAGAATTAATTCTTGAAACTAAACAGATCAAAGTAATTCTCCCTTTTTTGAATCTTTAAGGTAATTATTGTTACAGTGAAGCCGTGTAGACCCTTTTAAAAGTTGGCACTGAAAATATGCAAATTTTAGTTTGAAGTTATTTAACGTTTTATTTTCAAAATATTTTGTTGAATCCAGAGCAGTAAAAGTATTAATATATAAAGTGCCATAATTAAACAAAAGGTAACTATTGTTTAAAAACTATCATCAATAACTGAGATAAATTCAATTTTTTATGGCTCCAGGCTTTCAAATTTACAGCAATAAATTATAGTTAAATATTTATTCAAATAAAATCTTTTGCGACTTAGTATCATAAATCTTAAATTGGATACTATTAAGCAATTCACAAGTTATAAGAGATAATTTTAATCTATACAATGATTAATTTGGATATACGGTGAAGTGACTACAAACATGTACTTTAAATGCTTATATTATAATATACAGCAATAAAATTTGCATTATGTCTATTTTCATAAAAAATTTGGAGTAGTAAATGCTACGAACACTAAATCTAATTATTTAAAATTTATATTTGTGAAGGAATATGAGCCTGTGTTGCAAATAAAGTAGAGTTCAGATTTATTATTCAATAAAACAGCATGATTTTGTAAATTGTGTTACCACTTTCTATGTCCTATTCAGACAATAATTTATACACTTAACTATCCATTAATGATTAATATATAGTACCTAATATAAAATGAAATACTATTAGTCATATATCGTATTAAATTTGCAAAATAATTTCGTTTAAGATTAACATGGAAATTAAAATATAATAATTAATTAACTATAAATATTTTTTTAAAATATAAATTTTTGTTAAAAATTATTTACCGAACACTAGATTGCCCAAGGAATTCATTTTGACTGCTTTTTAATTTCAATTAGAAAAACAATGATGTATATAATGACACAATTTCTTAGAATTTTGTGACTTATGAATTAAAAGCAGTTTCTTTTATTCCTTCTTAAAGGATTTTTTTTCCACAAAAAACTGTCCTAAACTAACTTGCTTAAACTATAGAAACGTGCAAGAATATAGAGACTAACAACTTAAGTGCTATTTATTATCAATTAGTAATTATGATATAAAACTATTGATCAGTCAAATAAAACTGTTAACACACTTAAATAATATTCAATACAAATCAAAACTATAAAACTAAATAGGGATCAGAAGAATTTCCTATTTTCAGGGCCACCACTGAATTTGGCATTTGGTATCCTCTAATAATATAAAGTAGAGATAATATACAAAATGTTCCATAAAGACCACACTTAAAGCTTTTTTTTTTTTTTTTTTTAAGAATCTTTATCATAAATGAAAACAAGAAGGTATACACAATTGTTTTACTGCGGAAGAAACAAAGAACACTATCAAAATCTGAGAAATTACAGTACAGGAAGTGAATGTGATAAACAGCAAAATTGATTCGATTTGGTGAGGAAACATAAAATGAGTTGAAGGTTATTTAAAGACGGTTGAAGAGTTGTTAAAAAAGTTATTATTTATAGAAAGTTACAACTGTCAATTAAATCTTTTTTGATGTTTATTACATCCACATGACTCTATTGTAATTTGTAGGACGATAGCATATTTGTTTATTTTTTCCTTAAAAATTAATTTATGATCCAAATGTATATACTCCTTTCTTTTTGATAAAGATTTAAAAAGTACACATTAAAGGCAGTTTTTTCGGAACATTTTACAATCTAAGAAGTTTTTAAAATGCAGAGTTAAATTGCTAGCATTTAAATCACAAAATGTAATTGCCGGAAACATTAGGTATTATAAACAGAAATGCGTATTAATGAAAGATTAAACCCCATATCAAATAAAAATAAATAAAAATTATGATTTCAACTATAATTTGCACGTTAAATTGAATAAATATTTTTTCTTACTAATGTCAAATTAACTGGGTAAATATTCTAAATTATACAAACTCTGGTATTTTACATCTATAGTTAAAACAGTTCAGAATAGATCAGTACTTTGAAAAGTTGATCCTTAATTGTATTATTTAGTTATGTTATTCAAAACTAAGACAAACACGTCTATATTCAAGGCTAAATTTTTGTTTTTAACAACGTTATAATAATTAAAAAAAAAAAAAAAAAAAACACACAAAGTATGCACACGTTCATATACCAACTTTAAAAAATTGAAGCACAATCATAATATTAGTTTCTTCTATTCAACAAGAAAAGATTTATTTTTAAGATAAAGGTAAAACTTAATTTAATTATTTATCAAAAAAAAAAAAAAAAAAAGTAATGGTATACTTACTCTCCTAGCATAATCTTCGATAGCAACATGTATTTTAAAGCTACAACAGCTTTGGGGTCATCAACTGACTCGTAGCCATCAAATGCTTCAAAAAAGTAAGAAAAAGCAGTCTTGAAATCTTTTTCATCAGCAGCATGCAAAATTCCTGATTGCAAATCTAAGGAAGCTTGTAACTTAGGAGGGCAATATATACCATTTGCTGTGGTTCTGGCAGTAGTTAAAGCAGCTCTAAAAATATAACATTTTTTAAAGGAATTATTTAAAAAACTTATAAAAATTAGACAAAAAAACTATAATTATAGATGATATATCTGCACGAACAAGAATAAGTGCTGCAGTTAAATTTTAAACCAATTGGGTTAGATATTCTTTCCACCTTTTTTTACGTAACTATTGCTTCTGCTACCTGGGTACTCGACATTGTGATATCACAGAATTCATTACGTTAAAAAATATTCAGAGAGTATACATAAGTTCAGAGAGTATACATTGTGTCGATTACAATGAATTGAAAATACTTAGTTTGAAAAAAATATTTTTTTTATGGTACAATGGCACATGATAGCAAATCGTGCCATATTTGCTATCTTTAAATATATATATATATATATATTTTAAAAAAAATATTCTATTTTAGACATTACTTTAGCAGCACTGTGAAAGTTTTAAAATGCCTATGCTATTCTATCTCCCCTACTGTGTGCTTGCATTGAACCTAATCTTTCATTTTGTCTTCGAAACTGAATAATCTTTTGGCAAGATATTCTTACACTTCAGTGAACATCATTGTTATCCTACTATTCGTATTTAGCATTGTAATTTCATCTGATTTCCACTTGCCTATTATTTACTTAAAAACACAATCTTTTCAATCTAAAATTACTGTTTGTAACAAATATTGTTTAGCAATTGTCAAGTAAATAAGAGCTTAAAACTTTTCACAATATCGATATATAATAAAAACTAATTAGAGGAGTTAATGTAGGTACTATAATTGACTGTCACATAAAAAAGTATTGGTCTATTGTACTAATATGAATAAGTACTGTTTGTCTAAGATAGGTACTGGTGTGGGGTCCCTCTTTAGGACTGGTTTCGGCGAGAGAAAAGGAGACTTCGTCATTGAAGCTACCCTCCCAAAATGTCCTCTTCTTGTTTCCATAGCACCAGACTGCCGCAGACTTAGTGGCGGTTAGAGTACCTATCTTAGACAAACAGTAAATTTTTATTTTCAAAACTTAGCTAATAACTACATTGTCATTCAATCACTTCCTAATCCAGTCTTCTAGATTTTTTTGCTATGAAACCATAAATGATTAAATTTATTCATACTTATAAATAAAGATTACTAATTAAACAAGAGAGAGAGAAATTTATTTTTTAAGCATTCTCAACTTTAAAATTTCTTGACCTAATAACCACCCTGAAAGTAACTAATTCACAGTTTCATGTCTTTTTGTAAGTCTAACATCATAGATGGTTTGTCTTTGTTATCTTTCAGGTCTTACACCAATCTTAAATTTTAATCGTGCATCTTTTCCCCCATTAATTTATTTTAGTATTGTGATAAGTATTTCAGATTTAAATTTAAAACTTCTATTTCAGTTACAGCAAAAACTTTTTTTTTTTCCAAAAAGGAACGCCATTACTTTATTTACAAAGGCTAAGCTTAAAGATAAATTAATAGCTCAAGAATTAAGTATAGTTAATATAATTGGCATAGTCATGGATCAATAACATAATAATTAAAAATTATAATTATTTCACTATCAATATCTAAAATATCTTCCAACGATACTACGAATTGGTACCTATGAAGCATTGGGAAGTAGCAATTTTATTAGCAGTTTAAAAATAAAAATTATTTTCAATAGTACAGATAAGCTATCATTTCATTTAAGTTATTGATATATACTTAGTTTATTAAAATTAAATTTATCAATTTGCAGCAAAATAGTAAATAAATATAAAATTTGAGCACTGCTTACATTAAGGTTTTGATTGTTATTGTTAAATAACTGTCATGACACTAGGATGTTGAAGAATACTTAAAAAATTGGCCTTAAAATAAAAACAATGACCTTTAATATTTAGGTTTATTAGTTTTTTTAATAAATATATATTTATGTCATAACCTTTATTTATAAATTTAATAATAAAGTAAGGTTAAAATGTAAATAAACATGTACTTTATAAAAAAAATTAAAATGTTAATAAATAAGTGTTATATATAAATAAGAATTTATTAAACCTTAGTTACACTTCCCAAGAACATCAGAATTACATTGTATTATACAAATATTTGATTTTTCTAAAATTAAAAGTATGCTCTTAATATAAAAAATATAAATAAAAATTGATATAAAATAAGTAAAAAACAAAATAGATTTATTATTACTATCGAAGCCCTGGTCGTAAGCCCTATGCTTTCTTTTAAATTCCTAAGCTGTGTTTAAAGAGATTTTTCTTATAAGGAAAAATTACTATTTCTAAGTAAAATAAAATGAAAAACATTTAAATGCTGGAACACATTACAATAAAACTGGAATAATTTAAATGTAATATTAACTGCAGATTACCTAGCTCTTGGAAAATTAGTCAAGCAGTGATATACTTTGCTTTCTAACAGTTGAACTTCTACCAGCAAATTTTTATCATCTAACTTTTTAAGTTCTTTCAATAAAGCACTACCTACAAAGAAAGAAAAACATCTACATACCAAACAAAGAAAGAACCATTAATAGTTAACCAAATAAGGATGCTACTTAAAACCATTTCAAGCTTTAAAAAATTGAATGAATTAGTAGATAGAAGAAACTTAGAAGTTGCTAAACATAAATTCTTCCTAAATAAAATAGGAATAATCTTTTCTTCATTATTTCTAACGATAAATATTCAAAGGAGTAAAACTGTAAATAATAAAAATCACGTAAACAGCAACTTAAATTTTTTTCTTTACTTTCATAAAAGTCATTTAAACCAATGACGTAAATAAGCCATTGAATGTAAAGAAAAGAATTTTTTGGAACAAGTTAAAAAATGATAAATAATTTTAATAAAACAGTAAAATCAAAATAATATTTTAAGGCATAAAATGAATATATAAAATCAAGAAATACTGCAAAAAAAGTACATATTATAATCTTATTAATATTTGCATAGCTATGAACATGAAAGGTAAAAAATCTTGTAGATTTTACAAAATAATACATATATTGCATAAAATATAATAGATTCCACACAGACTTAACATATTTTTTAAAGAAAATAAAATGCTTATAATTTTAAATTTAAATTATATACATTATTTATATTTGTGGAATGATGATTAAGAATATAATAAAATAATTACATTCAAGTGCATTTAATTCCTTATTTTGAATTAGATAATTGAAACTTATATTTTTATATCATTTAAGAAAAAAAGAATTGTAACAAAAATATATTTCAAATAGATTTTAAAAGAAAAATTTACTTTTTAGAACTTTCGAAAAAGTGAAAAAATATCAAAAGAACTGCAAAAGCTAGTGAAGTTGGCAGCCGCTCATTTAAAACCATAAAAACTTTAATTGAAAAAGATACAGAAATGAAAAATTAAGATATTCCCTTATTTTTCAATAATTAGAAACTTATCTTCTTTCTTTAAATAACTCAATGCAATTATCTAATATATATCAAACATATTAAAGTACAACATTGTTATAGTTTTCATTTCAAAAAATTCTGTAAACAAGCCGAAAAAGTCATTCTTAATGTTACAAAGAAAGCAGTTCTAATTGTAGATAAATTATTAGCCATCACAGAACTTTCAAACAGAAATAAAATTACAAAAAAATTTGGATAGTATTTCTCTTTATAGTCACATAACTCATAAGTGTGTTGTTGCTTTGATAAAATGGACACATAATACATAAGATAATCAAAGATTTATCAATAATTTAAACTGTATAATTATTTAGCAACATTTTAGAACTATTCAGGCATAGTTTTGTATTTAATAGTTCATATATTTATTTTATATCCTAAGTGAAAAAAATATTTTTGTTTTGACAAATCTTTTAAAATAACTTTTATTGCTAATATGGAGATCTACAGATGAATAATATTATAAGTACTTATTATGCCATTTTGAAATTATTTAATTATATTGTTTAATGTTCTGGAAATTAATTCCACAGTCTTTAGCATCAAAAAACATGTATTGTGAAGCTCTCAATACAAGTTAAATGATAATTTCTTCATAATGCTTCTAAGACAGAAGCTATATCAGATCTTTTAAGCACTTCAAATAATTATTACCTAAATTTAAAGCCTCTGTGTATTTGCCAATGTCATAGTACAAAGAAATGAGCCTTGCCTGAAAAATATAAAAAATATATTTAAAAGAAATGCAAGGAAATTCGATAGTACAAAAATCTATTTAAATAAATGCCCTACAATTACGCTAAATATCAAACTTTTAGAGAAAAAGAACAAGTATAACATATACAGGATGTCTGGCAATTTTTTAACTGAAACTCTAGGACTTTACAACATTTTTAGTTAATAAAAACACTTTAATTGAAGAAATGATTTTAAATAAAAGTTAGACATTTATATTTAAAAATAGGTCAAGTAAATGTCATTAAAATAATTTATATAATTAATACAATAGTGAATTTTCAGATAATTTAAATTTAATTTTGTAAATATATCATTAAAATGATATTTTTCTATTCAATGATTTTCTTATTTTTATCATAACATTTTCTAACCCTTTTACCAAAATATATGTGGAATGCTTTTTGTATTTGGACATGCAAAGTAAAATATAAGAGCTACAGAATAAAAAATTACATGTCATAGTTCTAAAAGAGGTTTGCTATTTAAGTTCCAAATGTTACATTTTTATTTTTATAATTAATGAGATTTAAACAGAAGAATATGCTAGAGTCCCAGCGAAGCAAAAACTTCCCCCTCAAATATAAGTTACACGACAAAATTTTAAACAATTAAAATAATTTTAAAAGTAATTTAGTGGCTTATTTAAAGAAATGAATAGGAAATTATCATTTTATGAAAAGTTTACGTCTATTTTATTTTATTACTATATTAAAATTTTCACAAAAAGAAATTTTAAAAATACTTCATAAGTTTTTCAAAAATTAACTTTTAAAACTACAAAAATTAATAAAACCATAAATGTCAAAATAAAAACACCATAATTCCCAAAAATTTTTGTCTTGCGGGGCCATGCCAATAATGTTAAGAAGAATTGGCTTTTCAGAGGCGTCAAACAATTGATAATTAAAATATAAAGAAAACAGCAATTCCTAATTAGTTTTCTCCTTTTAAAAGAATTTTTCCCATATTTATGATGAAATCAATAGTTTTATGATGCAGTTCTTCATTAACATAATTAAGTATAAAAATGTGAATGCTGAACATTTTTTAGAACATTAGAATAAGTTTTTATTCCAGAACCACTTTGATCCATATTAGTGGATTCTATTTCTTTTTAAACAAAATCAGTGCTTTACCTTTGCACAGGGGCTTTACCTTAGGCCATTAAAATTTTTTGGGGCCCTTAGATTAAATTTTTTCTCGTATATTTTTTATTTATTCAAATATAAAAGTATTTATATATCTTTTCTTTTAAAAAAGCATATTTAAAATTAAAATAAATAATAATAAATTAAATTTTACTTTATTTTGTTAAATTAGAACCAAAAAAATTATTGTATTTATTAATATATATTTGAAATCGATTTTTTTAAAAAAAATAATAGTTTTTCTTAATTTTTTAAAATTTATTTTCAAAATTTTTTTAAAGGGGGTCCCAGGCCATGGCTTAGTCTGGCCTAATGGGTAATCCCCCCCTGCCTTTGCATTGTCTTTTCTAACAGTTCTTGTAAGTAGAAAAAATATAAAATTTTAGTCAACGTTCAACAAATGAAAAAAGTTGGTTAAGTGACATTCTAAAATAAATTTCTTGATAGCAAAAAGTAACATTGTTGCAAAGGTTAACACTAAATCTTATGAAAGACAAAGTCAGATGCCCTGTGGCAGAATTTTTTCTGGCTTTCTGCGACAAACCTAACTAGAACCAATATTTTTCTGCAAGATATTTTTATCGTTATAAATATATGCGTAATGAATTTATAATAATAGATGCACTTTGAGTTTATAAAAAAAGCCTACATGCATAGAATAAAACTGGGCAGATTTTTTTTTCTTAATTTCATAATATGAGTTTAAATTTCTTAATAAGTTTAAATTATTTAAGTTTAAATTCGCATAATCTTCGATAATAAAGAAAAATTATAAATGTATAGATCTGCAGACAAAAATGCTTACTAGAACATAACTAAAGATTACCCAGAACCTGTAATAAGATGGAAATTATAAAATTATAGTAGATATATCAGGTACAGAAATAAACCAGGTGAAAAAATTAATATTGAAGTTGAGTAATCAAAATAATAAAATAGGATTGACTATATCCGATTTCTAAAAGCAAAAAAATTAACACAATCTTTGTTTCAATTTTTTCTCTATGAAAACAATTACAGATTAATTAGATTCGATTAATATTGTACTGACTTATTGAAAGATTTTTTTTAAAAAAAAGAAAGTAAATAAAACTTTTTTCTTGATCAGATTAAGTTCAGAGCGAAAAAATTACACAGCGCTTGTGATTTGTAACAGAAGTCGCACTGTATTGTGTACATATATAGCATTGATTCCCCACGAAGTACGCAGACGCGGTTTCCGACTCAATACGCTCAAGTCTATTCAACATCTCGAAATGAAATCGTCTTCATCAGTACTGAAAAATCGGTATTGAGCCATACTCACTGGATCGATTTTTTTCGCATGCGTATGGAAACCTGTTTGAAAGTGTTTCGCCAGTAAATATTTTCCACCAATCTGGTTTTCATTCGCATGCCAAAAAATCGTAGATAGTGAGATATCTTTCAGGCTTTATTTCATTTATAGTTAGATTGCGGAGTGTTTTTTTTTATATCGACAACTTAATTCAAAGGATATAGGCATTTTATCTTTAAAAAACATATATAGTTATTTTTTACCTTTGACGGCTTCTAAAATCTCTTGATTTGTTGGAGATGTTGTTTCATCCTTACTATCAACATCGCTACTAGTAAGAATTTTTGGTTCGAATCTAGAACGTTTTTTTATATTTTTTAATATTAGTAGCGTGGGAAGCTTATTTCCTCTTTTCCGCTCGCTTTCCAGAAAAAAAAATCTCTGACATCGCTAGATGTTTTCGATTTCCATCTTATTTCTTCTTCTGAATGCCGCCTTGAAAAATGAGTTTTCAAATTTTTTTAAAATTATTGTTGTTTTACAAGAGCAACAAATAACATTTTCGCTAGACATGAATTTTTTTTTTTTTAAAAAAAGAAAAAAGAATCTTTTTACGCATGAAATTTTCCACATAAGTGCAAAAAATATAAAACGCTTCATTCTCATA
The DNA here is from genome assembly GCA_949128135.1 of Parasteatoda lunata. Classification (NCBI taxonomy): domain Eukaryota; kingdom Metazoa; phylum Arthropoda; class Arachnida; order Araneae; family Theridiidae; genus Parasteatoda; species Parasteatoda lunata. The sequence goes on from OX421974.1 coordinate 65,163,243, forward strand.
AGAAAACACAAAGCAAATTACTGCGCCAGCGATAGAGGCCGAAGTTGGCAAATTTCCAAAAATAGCTTAATAAAAGGGAAAAAATTTCTCCCCTTTTTTATACAGTAACTGTTTGTGTTGGAGATTAACGGAATATTACGAGCGCTTTCCCCTTCCGCGGTACGCTAGAAATAAAATTATTTAAAAACTATTCTGTAAGAAAAAAATTTTGCAGAACCATTATTGCTTCTGCCGAAATTTTCTGTTTCTGTAGAAATTATTTTTTTTTGTAAAACAGCTTCTGCAGAATCTTTTTTGAGAACTTACTATGTTTCTGCCAAACAAAAAATTTATATTTCCCAAATAAAAAAATCTTTCAGCAAAACTCAGTCGCTTTCTGCGCCAATGTCGCGGTGTCGCCGTGTTTCTGCCACGGGGGTCAGATGAGTATATGGCTCCTCTTCAAGGTTGCCACAATTTAAAGGTGGTCATCGCATAAGGTTTGACTGTGTAAAGATAATTATAACATTGTAATATACAGAAATTTGATTAACTAAGCACAAATTTTGTCTTAAATACACACTAAATTAAAACAATAAAAATTTCCTTTTAACAGAATATTTAAAATGAGCTTTTACTAACCTCAAGAGCTTGTCTTAAATAATTTCTTTTTTCCTGTTTAGCCCATTCAATGCATTCAAGACACATTTCAACCTACAGTTAGAAGAACAGCCATTACTTACATAAAACTAATTTAATGAAATTTGTAACACATCAGGAACGAAAACACATCAATTATACAACCATTTATGAATTAATAGACTAAATCAATTAATCTGTTGACAAAGAATCTGCTAAAAACTCTTTGTCACAAAGAAAATTCAGATATTCAAACTCCATAGATACTAGGATTTTAAGTGTCAAAATATTTACATAGTTATTTCAATTAAGTTAAGATAGATTCTTTGTACAGGGTTCATACTGAAACTTTTTCTCTGACTATTCATACAAAACAATCCAGATCGACAAAAGTTTTCAAACATTAAGTTCACTTCTTAATACCGATGATATTAACATTTCCTAAACTACTTTCTCAGAGTTAATCAGAATGTAAATAATGTAATGTTAAAAGGCATAAAAAATACTACAAACCTCTAAACCAGTTGATGCTTCCATATCAAGGAACATATCTACCAAAGCTCTTACAAGTTTAGTAGCCTTTGCTTTGCTCACTAACCCAAGAAAAGGTCTTGTTAACTTAATAAGAGCGGCCAAATCTGAAAATTAAAAAAGGAATAAACACAATCTACATTTATATATATATACAATATTATATATAATACATTATATATAATACAATATTATATATACAATATTATATATAAACATTTTAGAATTTACTTGCAATTTATTGGGAAAACTAAAATACATTTTGTAAACCAGAAACACATTAAACTTTATCATCAGTTAAACATAGATAATTTTCTTTAGACCTAAATCGAAAAAGTTTGAATCAATACAATAAACAATTACAATACCAGGTTTATTACAAACCTTTTAAATCTGGTTAGAAATTACATGACTTTATGTAACATTAACAAGCTCTAAGCAATGTGATGTTTGGAAAAGTACATATGAATTTACAATTTTTATAAAACAAAATAATTATTACACATGAAATGAAACAATAGACACCTTTTGCTTTGCCAGTGTCAGCCAACATCTTAGCAAGTTCTAAGAGATTTTGTTCCTTGACACGAATGACTTCCTCATCAGGCTGCACATCTTTAGGGAAGACTAAAAACAGAAATTGTCATAAGTAAGAATAATCTAGATTGATAGTATTATTTAATAAATAGGAAAAATAGATCTACACTTATTTAATTTTCTGCAACTTTATAACATCTTTAAGACTGGTATAACAAATATATTTCAGCTTGATAGATAAAAAAAGGCTACAAAGGAAATATGCTAAAACAGTTATGTGACCCAGGGTTTGTTAATTTAAATCAAATGATTTATATATATATATTTTAAAAGTTAAAAAACAGTGTTTTAAATTATTGATACTTTCATTATTTTCTTTTCTTAGTTTTAAAATATATTTTAAATAAATTGCTGCATTAATTAATTTTAGTTAACAAAATTACTTTCTTTCTTATTGTGTGTTAAATTGCAACACATTTGAAATTACATTTTTAAAAATCTTTTGATTCTTGAGATTGAAAGTACAGATTAAAGTAAACATTTAATGCATTAGATTTGCATAGCTGTAGAAAGTAATTAGTAAACTAGAAATTTTTCCCCAAAAAATGTAAACAATGTTAATTAAAACTCTTTGTTTTGATTGAAAAAGCATGGAATTAAAATCTACATTATATTTTATTGGTGGAAAATGTATATTTTTAAAACTCGAGGTTATATTAAAAAGAAATTACTATGCCAAAAATATACTCTATATGCCTTTCAAACTCTATTTGAAGCAATGGGATTATTAACAGATAACTGGTATTTTTTCTCATAATATGTAACAGTATCTTTGACATTATCAGATTTTCTATGAAGAAATTTTGTGAAAATTTTTTCCAATGAATAGATAGATTTTTAAGAATTTTTTTTTAAAGCTTAACTTATCTATTTTGATATAGGATTAAAAATGAATATTTTAATATTAAAATATATAGATTAAATATTTATTTATTTTTTGATGAATGAATACATTTATAAACACAATGTTACATTTATTTTGTCATTTTAAAAATGAAGGAAAAATAAAACACAATTTTAAATTAAAATTATGGTTTGCTAATTGAAACTTTGTTTTAATAGTCAAAGAACAAAGTTTACTATCGCTTAGCGGTACCTTCACAAAATACTTTTTCTTAAAATTTTATTTTTGAGTCTCGTAAGAAATAATCAAGGCTGGATTAAGCGTACGCGGGGATAGGTCATTCAAATTGTTGGGGCCCTTAGATTAAATTTTTTTCTCGTATATATATATATTTTTTATTCAAATATAAAAGTATCTCTTCATTTAAGAAAGAATATTTAAAATAAAAATAAAAAATTAAAATTTACTTTATTTTATTCAATTAGAACTAAAAAATAATCATAACATTTTGAAAAACATTGTTTTTCTTAATTTTTAAAATTTATTTAAAAAAAAAACCATTTTATGGGGGCCCCAGGCCATGATCTAGTCTGGCCTAATGAGTAATTCAGCCCTGGAAACGATAAATTTATATTTTTACCATATTTTTGTATTGATTTCTTAATATAATTTTTAATTTTCACAAATTATGACTAAATTTTCACAAAATATGTACCTCTCAGAAAAACCTCGACAGATCCCTGAAGTATTCTTTAAATTCTTTATTTCATCTAGTCTTTAAATTTCCTGCATTTTTTTCAAAATGGTTGCTTGCTATGCATTCAAAGCTATGTATTATAATGAAAAATTATTTTTGTAAATTAGAGCCTCTAAATTAGAGCTTCAAAAATTAAAGTTCTTACAATATATTTGAATAAAAAAAAAATAAATAAAAAAATCCGATTTAAATATTAAAAAAATCTGATTTAAAAAAAAAAAAAAATCACAAACCTTGTGTGACACACAAAAAATATCTAATTTTTTCCCCCACAAAGAAACATAGTAAAAAAAAAAAAAAAAAAAAAAAAAAAAAAAAAAAAAAAAAAAAAAAAAACAACAACAACAACAACAAAAAAAAAAAAAAAAAAAAAAAAGGAAGAAAACATTAGTGCAGAATATAGTTATGTCAGGATGAGTTGAAATTATATCTGTTTTATGGCAGTACTTAAATGAAAGTGAACAAATTTTACACAGTAGATATGAAGTTCAGACTCGCTTTTGGAGGATTTTAATTACAAACCAATTTTAACTAGAGCCAGAGATACATAAGATAAGCCAGTAAAATCTATTTATCACTTACTTGTGAAACAAAAAATAAAGAGAAAATCTTCAATGTGAAAGACAATAAATTATTAATACATATAAATCATAGGCATCCTCGGCAGAGGGGACTTTAAGTATATGCCTCTCTCAATAATTAAAAAGCTTTTAAATCCCCTCTCAATATTTGAGACAAATAAAGAAAATTTTTACGAATCATCAATTTTAACTCCTGAAAGGCAAAATCAAAAAAGAGATTTATCTTTTTACAGATGTTAAAGTAGTTTTAAGTAATATTTTGTTATGTGTGAAATTTAGAGAACTATTGCAACTCTATATAGTTTAATTTTGTCCTTTTCAAAAATTGTTTACACGCCACGCTCATGATATAAATAAAACAACTTGCCTAGGAGTGACTAGAAATTCAACACTTTCAGTGATTCCAATCTGTAAAGCTATTTTAATTTATTGCAATATGCATATGCCCAGTTATTGACAAATCTCCCCCTCAAAAGAACCATGCATGTAACAGCAAATTTAACTTCCATTAAAGGCCATATATATATGCACATATTCATTTTTCAATAAAATCAGACACTTCTTCAATACAAAGTACATAGCATTTAGGAAGAAAATGTATCAGAGTAATGTGTTGAAATAAAAATTTTATGTGATTTGACATATTTTCTTTCCAAAAGCTCTCTTGGTATGAATTTTATTACACTAAATTTTTCTGGCAAGTAAATGTCTTATTAAACAGAAATCTTATTTATGAGTAGGACTGGGCTATAAATCGATTCAATGCATATACCGGTATTCCGATGCAGCGACTTTCGTTTCTGCTGATGCATCAGAGATCTGATTTACGCCGTCGAGTAGACGAGCGCAGCCTGATATAATGACTTCGTTTTAGGCGATGCATCAGAAAACTGATGTAAGCCACCGGTAGTGACTTTCGTTCTTGGCGATGCATCAGAACTCTGGTTTGAGACAGCTGGAAAAAGACAACGCTCGCGGTTTAACGATATAACAAGAAAGGATCCTTGACTACGCTAATGCTGTCGTCCTACATATGAAGGCGATTTTGATTTTGTGTAGCTGCGGAGATGTTGATAGCGTCTAGCTATAAAGACAATGTTAGTTTCGTGATGTTGAATGACGAAGAGTGAATCGAATCAGAACTCCCAGTTTTGTGCAAGGATCAGCGTTGTAATATAGAAAGCTATGCAGTTTCTTTATGCGCCATTTTTGTCTTTAGGATTTTACGTTTCTAGTAGATAGTTTCTTCAATGGAATTTAAGTTATTTTGTGACCGCTGTGCATTTTATTTAGTCAGGAATAATTGTCAGGTTCCTTGTAAATTATTTATTAGTGAGATTTTTGCTACTTAGCGATCGTTTCGTTGTGCGTTATTTCGTAGTATATTTTTTTTCCTGTCTGGATTTAACGATTTTTGTAAATTATTTTTTGTAGATCTACTGTTACTTTGCGATCGCTTTTATCTTGAATTTGCGTTCTAAACTCAATTTATTAATGAAAAGAAAATATAAATGAAAAAAAAAAAAAAACATTTATAATGAATAAAAAAAAAAGATTCTTCATTGATTCTTTTAATTATTGTTTTTCATTTTAAGTGATACAATTTAATAGGGGTATTTCGTATTTAACTTTGTTATAAGAAGTTATTTTTTAAGATTTATTTAACACAGGTAAGTATAATAATGTGATTATTTTTAAACCAATAAATGTTCAGTTCGTTTTTAATTATATATAAAAAAAAAATTAAAACAAAGCTTACCTTTATTTAATTTGCTTTTATTTTCGAGAAACTGAAAACAGAGTTAGCGTTTTTTTTTTTTTTTTTTTTTTTAAATTTGGCTATTAATTAAACAAATAATTTTTTTAATTAAATAAAAGTAATGTTTTGAAGCTTTTTAATAATTTAACAATAGTACTTAAGTATTTTTTTTCTTAAAGTTCTTTCAATACTTGTTTGCTTCATAAGCTGCATTAGATAGTCAGTACCAGTTTTAAACAAATAAATCTTTAGTCAATTTTATTTTCAAATTAGAAAGTAATAATAAATAAATAAAAAATATATTTACATTTATTGAATATAGAATTTGACTAACTTTATTATTTTAAATAAATAAATAAATAAAAGAAAGTACAATGATGTTTCAAAAACAAGGTTTCTTTCAACTAATAATTTAAAAAAATGTTTTACTAAAGTGTTTACAGAAAAATGTTTTTCAAAAGTGTTTACCACATTTCTTTGGTTTGTTTTTCCTTTTAATTTTTAATGCATGTATGTAAAATATTTTGTTACAGTCTTATTATTATTTTTCACCCAATAAATTCTAAATTAATTTTAATTAAAAAAATTAAAGTAAAGCTTGGGTTTGTTTTTACTTTGACATCTTTTTTATTTTAATTAAAAAATTAAGCAATGCTATTGATGTTAAAGAAGCATATTTTTAAAAGTAAATTTTTTTTTGTAATAGATTTATTGCTTCTATTTTTTTCTGATTGATTTAAAGATTTCGGATAGATAATTTCTGAACCTGTGCTAAATCACGATGTCTAACAGACGATGTATCACAACATAAAATTTTTACATCGCCCAGTCCTATTTATGAGTTAAATATACAAATCTTGAAGTAAAATATTTTACCTTAATGGAAAAAGAAAAGCTTTTAAACATAATCATAAAAATGAATTAACAGCCCACTGAATTTCAAATTTTTTTTTTCCAATCTTCCCAGGTATTTCAATTTAAATTCAGACAATATTTTACCCATACCATGCAATTTTTCCTCTGAAAATATTGATTTTCTTTTATTTGAGATGTCAAATATTAGATTTTTGAGAAGGAAAAAAAAAAAATCATTAGATGAGGATGGAAAAGTTTCACTAAAAAGGGCAATTTTTACAGCAAATAAATAATAATAGATGTAGAATCATTTAAACTGAATCCAGGGTTCCCACTCAATTTCAGAAAAAAATTCCCTGACTTTTCCAGGTATTCCAGGTAAATTTCAATGAAAATCCATACCATATTTTATCTTTACTACGAAATTTTTCATCGGAAAATTTGGATTCTTTCATTTGTTAAGCCAAGAATAAGATTTTTTGTGTAAAATAAATATCATTATATAAGGAAGGAAGCATTTTAATATGTCTAAAATGTAAAATTTTTACAATAAATAATTGTAATAGATGTTAGATTTATTTAATTCGTACCTCAATAACTGAGTATTGTTACTGACAATTTTAAGACAGGTTTTTTTCCAGGAATAATGAAGGAATTTTCCAGGTTTTTGTAAGAAAATAGCAACTTTCCCTGACTATTCCCTGATTTTTGGAGTTGAAATAAAATTCCCTGACAATTCCAGGTTTTCCCTGTTCTCCCTGACCAGTGGGAACCCTGTGAATCGCAATAACTAATTACTGTTATAGTGAAACCTCGGAAAGAACATCTTCAGGGGTCTGTAATGACATTTTGTGAAAGGTCCTGTTTTTGTACAATTGCGAAAAAATAACTCGTAATTTGTGAAAATAAAATAAATGTTAAGTAACATTCTTTCAACCAGGGTCCGGCTTTTGAGAATTTGCGAAAATTAGGTCCTGTTATTGCAAAAAAAAAGTTTTTAAACTGTAAATAGATACTAAGACTATGCTCAACACTGTAAAATTATAATTAAAACAAAATTAAATTTTCAAAAATAAACAGCAATTGCTGCTACTAAATTAGAGATGCAACATACAAATATTTGGTATTTAGCCTATACTGCTGAATGCAGGATATTCATTTCAGACGAATAAAGGAATAAGCGTCTGCTGAAGACAAAACTTAGTTCGATTACAATTTTGTGAATTTGCGAAAATTGGGTCCTGTTATTGTAAAAAAAAAATAATTTCAAGAAGTTTTTAAACTGTTAATAGATGTAAGATTATGCTCAACACTGTAAAATTATAATTAAAAAAAAATGAAATTTTCAAAAATAAACAGCAATTGCTGCTACTAAATTAGAGATGCAACATAAAAATATTTGGCATTTAGCCTATACTGCTGAACACAGGATATTCATTTCGGACGAATAAAGGAATAAGAGTCTGCCGAAGACAAAACATAATTCGCTTACATCTGTCTTTCTTCCCCACTCCCTTGGGAAGGGTTTATTCGATTAACAAAACAAAAATGAAGATAAACAAATTTGTGAAGGGTCCGATTAATAGATAAATTATTTTGTGAAGGGTCCATTTTTAAGTTAAAATATTTTGTGAAGGATCCCTTCTTATGAAAAGATATTTTGTGAAGGGTCCGTTAAAGGACCCAAATTTCTTCTAAACAGACTCCTGATCTCTATTAACAACCTCCGATATTTGCGACCACTCTTTTTTCTATACATTTTGCTTTAAAGAAAACCTTTAGGAAACACCATCAAAATCTTCTCCAACGACAGTGCAAACCTCTGCACCAAATGCAAAAAAGGTCAAATATTGAGACATGAAAAAATATCCACACCAACAAAATTACAATAACTGTAATTAAAATTGCTAGTGGAAAATTATGTTCTTTTAATTTCCTTTAACCTTCGTCAATGACTATTACACTGTGGAACAGAGAATGGTCGCTCGAAAGGTTTCATTGTACCTACTGCCAATTCTAAGACTGATATTTTCTAAGAATGATTTGGGAATTTTCCAGGTTCTTGTAAAAAAAAAAAAAAAGCAACATTTCCCGATTATTCCAGGATTTCTTTGACCTGATATAACAGTAAATGGGCCAAATATTTTGGCGACAACTGAACAACGACACCAGAGGAACTGGTAAAATTTCCATATTGGTATTTGTTTGCGCCTGCTACTATCACCAAAAGGTTACATTCTGGGATATTTTATTCTGCTGGCACTTCTCAGTAGTCACTGAAAATTAGTGATTATTCAGGCACTAATACTGGATTCTTCCCTGTTTTCAAAGAGTAGATTCAGATTTGTCTTATAGTTCAGAAGTTCCCACTCTGCTCCTCCTAAACTTAATTATTAAAATGTTAAGAATGAAGTTCCATTTTTATTTTTAATGTTTATCTAAAATCCTGTGTTTTAGGGAATATTTTCCTAGCGTGAGTGTTCATGCTGAATCACTACTGTGATTCATTAAAGACCCCCTAAAAACATGTAAAGTGAGTTGAATGACAAAAAATTTTATAATTTTACTCTCTATATAATTACTATATAATTGAATAAATAACAGCAATTAGTCATCATAATTGAGATCTGATTCAGAGTCAACAATAAAAATTTATTTAAATTGACACTTTTTAAAGAATAATAAATGACCGATTATTACCGAATTCCTTAGCGATATCAGCATCGAATTTTTCAAGTTGGTCTCTTGGTGGAAGAATTTCTCTCCGATTTAAAACTGCTGCAGCGGCTGCCATTTTAACTTTTTGTTTCTGCCTCTGATTCAACAAAAAATTGGTTATTGCCACTTTTGGAAAACAAAACTTTTAACAGCAGCGGTAGTCGAGAGATCTTGGCCACCAGAATTATAGTTTAGTCTTTGTATGCCAAGCGAGAGATAGTACATTTATAGAGTTTATTTTCAAGACGCAAAAATCTTCATGATGCTTGGACATGATACGAAGATTATAATTTGGGATCATTTCCATTGAATGATTCGCGTGCAGATCGTCGGGCTACCGAAGCAGGGTGCCATCCCCTCTGCAGAGGATCAAAATTGTGATGGCATGTCTTCGGATCATCCTCAGGGATGCTTCCCAGACCGTCGCCAATAGCCCATTGTGCAGCTCTAGTGCGACGTAAATGAACTACAACAACAACAATCTATTGAATGATATTCTATTGAGTAAGAGCCATTCTCACTGGATGGATGTCACGCACTTCCCATCATCATCAAGAACCATTCATATTGACTGCTGTTGCTGTACTCCGATAACAAGGAAAAAAGGTGAGTGGTTGCTTTATTTACGTTACATTAGAGCTGAATTGGCGATCGCAACACTTGAATACGCCATCTGGGGAGAGACCGGTTTCATGCATTAAGCCCTTCTCCCTTCACTCTCCTCCTCTTTTCAGTTGTATAGGAATGTACTATAATATTTTCCCTTTTCTTAATATTTTTCCTTTTTACTTAATAAAAGTATTTTTTAAAATTCCCGTGATACTTTTCTTTAGAGCTATGTTTAATGTATTTTTCAGTTCCTTATAGTTTTCCAACTTAAAAAATTTTAATCTATATGAAAATCAAGAGAGAAACTAACATACTTCCTTCCTCTATGACTTTCCACACGCTAATGGGGAAAGCATGTGAAGTGTTGCCATAGGTAGAGAGTTCTGCTTTACGCCACCTGCAGCCCATTTCAATCGCCAATAATGGGCTATTGACGGTCCAGAGGACAGAGAAAAATTGAGAGCCTGATTAGTGAGTTTTTCAAGGAAAAATAATTTTTCTCTCCAATCAGTTTCTGCATTTTTCTCTGTGGTGAACGGAAGTGCGCAACGGAATTTAGAGAGAATGTTCATTGAAAAGGTAATTTAACAGTGGAAACTAGTAATAATTTTATAAAAATTTTAAATTTTCTTTTTGACATAAACTAAAAGAAAAATACGTGATTTTTTGTTTTTTAAATTTTAGTAAAACGCTATTCGCGATCGCAATGAACTATAAGGGGCGTTGTTGTATGAGACGAATACCTGCGATTTCTATATGAACAGTCATTCAGTTACTCTTGAGACGTCTTTAATGTAGCATTGTAACGTTCCTTCTTTATTGTGGCCTAATAAATTTAAAAAAGAAAAATGTTTGATATTCTTTCTTATGCAAGCGAAAACAAAATGGTATTTCTTCTTTTTAGAGAAGGAACATCCAAAACACATCGGAAAAATATTTGTACAAAAACAGAAAAAATATGTTTATTCTTATAAGAGTTAAAATCTAATGCCCGAGAAATTATTTTACTAAATTTAATGATATAACATGAAAGGCTTATTTAAACTTTACATTCCTTAATTTTACGAATCATATTACTTCAAAAATTAAAATTAACAAAAAGTATACATAAGCCTCATAATTTTATAAAATTTAATTTTGTAAAAAAAGTTTTTGGACAAAAATTTTTATCAAAAAATTTTAAGTTTCAATAAAAATCCTTATTTAGAGACTAAAAAACGTAAAATAAAGAATGCTTATGAAACGAATCATATTACTTCGAACATTAGAATATGCAAGAAGTATTTTGACAACAATTTTTATCTAAAAATCAGAAATTAAAAAACGTAAAAAAAAGAAGAATTCTTAGGATAAAAAAATGATTTTCAAAATTCCTCATATTGAAATAAAAAACTTTCATATTGTTTCTTTTTTTTTAATTCTTAATCAGACGTAACAAACCATTCTGTAGAGAACTATCATCAAATAGGAAAACAATTTATTTACAAGCAAATTTTTTATTATAAAAATCATAACACTCACCTGATTTATAAATTCGGAGAATTCCAAAATAATATGTTCTTTTCTTGAAAACTTTTTTCTCAAATAATATATATGCATAGATTATCCCTTCATTACTTTTAGATAACATACCACACAGAAAAATTTTATAATTGTAAGATCTTGATATGAATTTTAATATGTAAAACAGAATAGCTGAATTCTAGTCGAAATTATTCTTTCAAAACTAAAAAACACTTACCAAGAAAACGATAAATATTTATTAATAATCAGCACAAATGATACTATTTCAGGTGATTTGGATGATTCTTTATAGTTGTTTTCCGAATTATGTAGATACAGAAATATATACTTTTCTATAAAGAAGAAGAATATTCTATAACTATTACAGTTCTGTACGTTCACATTTATTCATTGGCATGAAGAGAGCAATGTTGACTTCACTTTAATTTCTAATGGATTGAAGACAGAAGAAATGTATTTTACCGTAATACACACATCTGAACATTATGCAATACCGAAGTCGAAAGTTATCAGTTTCAAGTTTGTTGATAATAGAAGTTAAAAATTGAGGAATTTTTCTTCAAATGTTTGGCGTTTTCTGTTTCCGAGAGATTTACCAATGTTCTTGAGAGTTTTTTCAAGATCTCCGGCTTTTTCCTTAGGGAAATTTTGCTTCTTATTTGCTGCTAAAAAATGGCGTCTGATCCTGTCAATGATTTTGATGGAACTAAATAAATTAATGTCTGATATTTTCAGGCTCCCGCTAGATGGCGAACTCGAGCGTTGCGATCGCGAATCTGTAGGCGGAGCTTAATTTCGCTTGCAGACGTAATGGTCCGCATAAACTTCCGGAGCAACCGGAACTTATTTCTTTTCTAATGTTTTTACTTAAGCTGATTCAATCATCACTGATTAATATGAAAAATTCATTTTCAGGCAAAATACATAAAAGTTAAAAGGTTCTTTGAATACTTGAAACTTAAAAAAGAAATAAAGGTTCTTTGAAGTGTATTTGTTTTTAAAGTCTCTTAATAACTCAATATAAAGATCTATACGCTAAACATTACCTGGAATTATTACAGAATAACGCTATACACTATTTTTTTCTCTATAAAACGGGCTATATTTGTTTCTACTCAGTGATGAGGCCAAGGGCCCATGTTATCCCTCTCCTGAAATTTTGAGTTTAAAAAATATATAAAATTTCAACAAAAAGAACTTTTCTGTATATATTTCTTAAATTTTTTCCAAATTTTTTAAAATATAATGTATACATTATTCTTATCCTTTAAATTTCAAGATTTCATCAAGCGTAATTTAAAATAAAATTGGTGCTTTCCCATAATGTAATGTAAAATTTAAGGTAATATCTAAATAGAGAAACATGACTTTTAATACTAAATAATTCAGATTCGTGTGAGCCATATTTGACTTATAAAAAATATAGTTACTTTAAACCAGAGGTGGCATTTTGTGTGGCATACAAACTCGATTTAAATTGAAAAGAAAAAAAAAAATTAAAATTTTTTTTTAATATAAAAGAATTAGTTAAAATTAAAACAATACAGAATTTGTACTAGTGTTTTTATCAAGTTAACTAGTTTTTAGTTAGTACTGTTTTTATCAAGTTTAACCAAGTCACTAGTGTAAGTTTTCTCCTTATTATTTGTAATTGTAAAATTGTTTCATTTAAAAAAAAAGTAATTAAATGTAATTTTCTGTTTATTATTTTCTTGCTCATTTAAATATATAAAAATGATGAGCAAAAAATTGTGATTGGTTAAATGCTAGCCATTATTTAAATTTCACTGGAAACAATTCAATTTTTCAAGATTTTAAAGATAACATCTGTGATATTTGCTAACTTATAGCTTAAATTTGATCTAGAAAAAAAAGTTACTGTATGTGTAATAATTCAATGAACAACATTAACATGGTAGCATTTATTGACTTGACATAAAATTTATATTAATAATTGCCATGTTCAAGATTTTTTACTCTAAAAGTGGTGCACAAAATGCTCAGTATTGACCAACCCTGTTTTAAACAAATAAACTTCCTAAAGAAAAATAAAATAAATGCATTTTAAGAAAATTTGATGAAGTAACTTATCTCTTGTTTTTTTTGTTTCCGTGCGGGAATTGAAGATATTGCTTTTATTTAAGAAAGAAAGAAAAAAAAATTTCCATTGTGAAATTTAATTTTTTGAAGAAAATAAAATTTCTGTTACAAATTGACAATAAAGCCACATTTTGTACTTCTTTTATGTCATATCTAAAAGTTACAAGTTTTAAACTATGCATGTCCTTAGAATGCCATGAATAAATAGTATATCTGCGAGGTAAATATATCTTAAATTAATATTTAGCTGCTAGAGACCAGTGTCTTTTAAAAACTTAATTGCATTTCACATTTTAAATTTTAAAATAACTCTCCAGAAAAAGGATCAGACAACTGAATATTATTATATGACAATTTTTTCTTGCTATCATCATTCAACTTGTAATAATAGGAAAAGCTCATTTCGATATAATTAAAATTTTTTTTATTTCCAAACAACAGACGTTATCAAGATAAGAGAAAACGCCTACAATGTTTTGAAATCTAATGCAAAACATAATAATAAGAAGGCTATGGCTATGCAGCGGAAGTTCGCACGGACCGGGTGAAGTTACTTCCGCTTAACTAGCTGTTTGTTTGTTTATTTAGAAAACGAGGTGAATAGGTGATCGCAACGCTCGAATACGCCATCTGCGGAGAAGACCGGTTCCGTGCACCTGTCCCTTTCCCGAATATCTTGTATGTTGAATTTAATTGAATTTTTAGAAATTCCTCTTCGCGTACCTCAAAAATAGCTATTGTTATGCTTTGTACACAACTACTTTCGATATGGGCAATATAAATAATCTTTATATGAATGACCAAAATAGGTCTAAACTAAAGAATTATTAAAATAAAAATAATACAGAACAGCGGAAAAAAGAGAGAGAAAAAAAAAAAAAAAAAAAAAAAAACAAGAAGATTTTTATTTTCGGAGATTCTTATCCCCATATTATTTTGCATACAAAATATGTTACAAGGGAAAGAAACTAATGAACATAATTACTCATTGCATATCAAAATTTTTTTTGAAAAAAATTATTACATTTTGAAAATTTGATTTAACTGAAGAATTCAGTGCAGGCAAGAAAGAGTTAGAAATAAGCTTTTAATTAGTGTGGATATTCATGACGTCATCCAAAAATTGATGGAAATGACTGGAAAGAACAGGCTACAAATTTTCGTTTGAAAAAATTGCCTAAAAATAACAAAGGGGCTTAAAGAACACCAGTATTTAAAGGACCACTTATTTTATCAGCAAGTGATACCTAAGTGCAGGAGATCTCCTCACGTAATAAGCTCTGCTTTGCGCATGTTTGAGAACAGGAAAACTTATTCACCGGCCTCAGAACCGGTTTTTGAACGTATCAAAACCGGGGTACATAACTTACCTTCACATAATTTATTAATCACTTACTTCGACAACTGTGTAGTGATTTTTCTACTAAAAATATATTTGTCACTTATTATGCTCATCTTTTTTTGAAAGGAGTAAATAAATATTCTGACAAAAATCATAGCAAAATAAATCAAAACTATAAAAATTTTCATGTACGATAGAAAAATTATTTTTTACTCATTTTTATTCATATAGAATGAGAAAAAAAATCAGATTACTTTATTACATGCATTTTCTAACAGACTCTTAACACACTCATCCTAAGTTTAAAATCATAGGTAGAGAAATTAAGCTATAAAAACAAATATACATTTTATTATATATCCGTTTTATTTATCAAGGACTTTTTTATTTAGGTTTCTTATTTGTCACGTAAAATTTTTATTTAAAATTTTCTTTCTAATATAAGTCAGTTAAGTATTCTTATATTTCATGTAAGTCAATGTTCAATGACATATTGCTCAATTAAAATATAATGTTCCGCATAAGAATTTATCTTACGGACTATTATTCAACACAACCGAATTTAATTTCATGAAAAATATTTATTTCTTGATTAATTATGCAGTGATTCCACCGCATAATAGCTGGGGAATCAACATAGCTGTGTTTATTACCGCACCTACAAAATGTTAACAAAACATCCCAAGACTTTTCCAAATAGTGACAGCTGCGACTCCTTCAACCTGATAAGGTATATTTGCCAACCAGGCAAATTTCAGTGCAGATACATCCGATCAGCTTGGTCTTTGAAGAGGCTGTTGGCTGCGACAGCTAAGATAGCATGAGAATCCGAGGTAGAAGGATCGAGGATCGGATCGAAGACCGAAAGTAGAAGGACGAGCCGGAATAGTTCCTGCGCGGATGAACACCGGCGGAGGAGCACAACCAGCGGCAACGACAGGGAGTGAAGAGGCTGATGTCCAGTACTTAAGGAGATGACAGTTTGCGGTCAGTAGGGTGACCGATCTTGGAATCCGGCGAACTCCGGAATGACGACTAAGTGCTTTTTCGAAATTTCGGATCAAATTTGAGAGAGAGGATACGGAGAAGTTTGAGCCGGTCATGGATCGGAATGGAATGTGAAATTTGACGAGTAAGATCTCGGATTGATTTTGTGAATGTGGATTTTGAAGCCGAAATCGTGAAGGAAGTTGAATCCAGATTGATGTGAAAGAGCGCTACTCATATGTGTAAGTTTGATTGCTATTGATATTCACTGATAATTTGTGTTGATGACGTTGCGACAAGTGTTGATGACGTGTGTTTATGCCACGTTTACATCAAACAATTTTAAACTGTAAACATATCTTCGCGAACTATTATTTAAACCGATTTATTTGTGTTTGTGCTACAGCAGTGATACAAAGGCATTCAGTTCTGCTAAACTAATTTCTAACTGCTAAATAATCTGCTAAACAGCTTCATAGTGCGAGTTGCACTAAGACTATTTTGTTTTCTCGTCAGCATAAAGTGTATGCTGAACCACAATTTTATTTTCCTCATTATTGGATATAATTTTCGAGCAGCGGTAGCTGCATTTATTCCAAGTAAGTGCAGATAAACTGTATTTCATAAACTTTATAATTATTTCTGTACTTACAATAACATTATAATGTCTAATACAATCAAAATTAGTGAAACTGCTGTTCCCAGCTGGGTAATGGACACCATGGATTTGCTAAAACAACAACTGCAACAACAAACTGAACTCAATAAATCTTTATCTCAGCAATTAAATGACATCAAAACAATATTTGAAACTAAGATGACAGCATTGCAACAAAGTATGGATAAGCTCCAAACTGAAAATGATGAATTAAAGAAAGAAAATAGACATCTACAAAAAATCAACAAACAGAATGCAGATTCAGAAATAATAATCCCAAGCAATCCCACGATATCCATAGATACTCCAGTAAAGAGAAACAAAAATCGAAAGAAATCGTCAACAAAAGCCAATACGAATAACAACCGACAAAAAACAAACAGTGACGAAGGAAAACAACAAACAGTTACAAAAAGAACCAGATCATCCAGTTCGGAGGAAGATGAACCCACCAACAAAAAAT
This sequence comes from Parasteatoda lunata, assembly GCA_949128135.1. Lineage (NCBI taxonomy): Eukaryota > Metazoa > Arthropoda > Arachnida > Araneae > Theridiidae > Parasteatoda > Parasteatoda lunata. The sequence continues at coordinate 65,180,186 of OX421974.1, forward strand.
TTCCCTATGCAAAAAATTTTATTCCTATTCAAAAACAACAAGCCAACACTACAGCAGCTCAAGAAGGAGCCACCATACGGCAGACATCAATAGCGACCACCTCTAAGGAATGCCAGCATGGGGAAACGCCCGCTACATCCGGACCTATGAGAAACCAACTGAATCAGTCTAATGACGTCACAGAACAAGCAATGGAAGAAACAACAGATTTTCAATACCAGAGAGCAAGCAAACCCAGGATTCCACCGATAATAATAAAAGATAACAGCGTACAATGGCTAAACCTAAAAAAGAAGCATCAAGACCAGCAAATAACCAGTTTTGAAGGTAAACATACAGGAGAATATTTAAAATTACATTTTTTCGAAATTGATATGAGACGTCGTGCGATAGATATACTAGATGACTTACAGATAAAATACCATACTTTCCAATTAAATGAAGAAAAGCCAATCAGAGTTGTCATTAAAAGTATTCCGGTAGAAATTACAGAAGAACAAGTGGAACAAAACCTCATATTATATGGATTCACACCGAAAAAAGTTACACAGATGACAAAATTTACTGAGCAAGGCAGGACTAAATTACCTCTACATATTATCACATTAGACAAAACGGAACAAAATAAAGATATCTTCTACCTAACCCGATTCATGGACCTTGTTGTCTCAGTAACCAGTTACAAAGGGCACCGAGGACTCACACAGTGTCATAGGTGTCAACAATATACCCACGTCCAGGCTAGCTGCAGACATAACCTAAATGCTTGAAGTGCGGTCAGGAGCACCTAACTCATCTCTGTCAGAAAACCAAAGATACTCCAGCTACATGTGCCAACTGTGGTGGACCACATCCGGCCAACTACAAACAGTGCCCAAAATATTCTACTCTCAAGATGAACAGCTACCACAATCAAAACAACAGAATTACTCCTGGCAGCACAAACAGTTATGCAATAATCGTAAAATCAGCATATCAACCAACTACCAGCAATAATCTACAAAAGACATAACCATCATTAAGGAAGCTAAATCACTACTATCAGAATTCAAACTCTTTGTGAACTTTTTACAAAGTAATTGAAACTTTAACATGTTCAAGAAAATCCAAAAGGCAGTTTACTCAGAAGAACAAGAGGCAATAGATTCAGAATACTAAGATTAACACTCAAACCAACCCTCAATATTTATTTCTGGAACGCTAATGGTATAATCGAAAACCAGCATGAACTAAAAAACTTTATAATAGAACACAATCCTGATATATTCATAATAATAGAAACCTATCTAAATGCAACTCAAAATCTTAAAATAGCTAACTATACAATCTACAGATGTGATAGAAGGTACAGAGGGGGCGGCGTAGCACTTCTAGCAAAAAACAACTTATTAACAACAGAATATAACTCAAAAGATGATAATGGATATGGGCAAATTTCTATTTTATTAAGCTACAGAAACAAGAACATCAAAATCACAGGTATTTACAACTCTCCAAAAAATAAATTAACAGACAATGATATGAACCTCCTATTTCCATCCAACCTAGATACAATAGTTGCAGGTGACTTTAATTCCAAGCATCCAATATGGGGCTGCAACAACCTCAATCACAGTGGCGCAAAATTGAAAGATCTTATTAGCAAATATCAATTAACAGTAGCAGCACCATCAGCTCCAACTTACATTCCAAATCTGATTAACCATAGTCCGGACATACTAGACTTCACAATAACAAACATGCAAGTTCCTATGGTCGCCTGCGCTCATAACCATTTGTCATCAGATCATCTGCCAGTTCAACTGCTCGTTGGGGAAATCATAGAACAATCTGAGAAACCAAATTATAAAACTGACTGGAACCATTATCAAAATATTCTTACAATCAATGGAACAGACCTACCATCCTTGGATAACGAAACTGCAATAGAAAACTATATACAGCAAATCCAGAATGAAATAACAGATGCTTTTAAAAATGCTTCCACAGAAACCAAGTATACTGCCCATCATTATAGATTACCACCTGAAATAAAGAATATAATAAGATTAAGGAACTCGCACAGGAAATGGTACCAAAGAACGTTTGACTCAGCACACCTGGACGAAATAAAACAACTCAATAACCAGATTAAAAAACGCAGTAAAAAATATAAAAAACAACTGTGGCAAGCAAAAATCGCCTCCCTCTGCACTACCGACAACTTTATATGGAAAATGGCCAAGAAACTGAAAACAACTCCTCAAATAGACAGACCAATAAATGGACCACCAGGCACAGCGTACACAATATCAGAAAAAATCGAAATATTCGCAGATTCACTTCAAAATCAATTTTCACCAAATATCAACTCTGACCAAAATCATCACAATATCATCACAGAAGAAGTTAATAAGTTTCAAACTGAACACCTCATCCCAGAAACAATAAATTCAACCAATAATCAAGAAGTTAGCAGCATCATACAAAAACTGAAAAACAATAAAGCTCCAGGTGAGGACGGGATAAAGAATAAAATGATTAAACTATTACCAAACAACTACATCTGCAAAATCACGCATATTTTTAATATCTGCCTTGCTCATAATTACTACCCACAAATCTGGAAAAACGCATCAGTCATTTTATTTCTCAAGAAAAACAAGAACCCAAGCTGCCCTGAGAGTTATCGCCCAATCAGTCTACTTAACATACTTGGAAAAATATACGAAAAAATCATCTACAACAGAATAAAACCACTACTTACAGCCCTCCCCGACGAGCAGTATGGATTCCGACAAAAACTAGATACCACCAAACAGTTACTCCGCATAATAGACTATACTGGCAGAGCAATCATAAATAAGGAAACAATAGCCTTCCTGATGATCGACATATCCAAAGCATTTGATAAAGTATGGCATACTGGCACAATATATGAACTCATACAACTAAATTTTCCAACCGGCATTATCAAACTCCTATCCTGCTATCTTTCTGATAGAACATTTCAAGTCACCATCAAAAACAAAAAATCGACAAAAAGAAACATCACAGCCGGAGTACCTCAGGGCAGCATTCTGGGACCGATTTTATACATATTATACACTTATGATTTTCCTATAAACAAAGCCGATTATAATAGCATAACAGCCTATTACGCAGATGACACCGGTATTATTATTAAATCCAGAAACCCAAATCATGCTCTTCAAAAACTACAAGACCATATATATGAAATCGAAGACTGGTGCTTAAAATGGAAAACTGCAGTAAACGCTGGAAAATTACAAATATTAATTATACAAAAAAGAAGAATTAAAATATTTCCACAATTTCAACCAAAAATGTTCAATATACCAATGGTAAAAAAGCAAATTATCTTGGCCTTATAATCAATAGCAAACTCACCTGGAATGATCATATCAAAAGCACAATAGATAAAGCAAATGCAGCAATAATAGCCATACAACCACTAATATATAATTAGAATATGTCACTTAAACTAAAGAAGCTACTATATACAGCAATGATCCGCCCAATACTCACCTATGCCTCACCTGCCTGGAATAATACTAAAAGAGTACAATTAAAATCAAAACAAAATGAACAAAACTTCTTTTAAAAAAAATTCGCTAAAAAGCAGCAGAATTTTCAAAAAAAGAGAGAATAAAAATAGAAATAAATGTAGAAAAGAACAAAATTAAAAATATGACCATAATATTCAGTGGTCATATTTTTAATTTTGTTCTTTTCTACATTTATTTCTATTTTTATCACCTGCCTGGACAACGATACCTCAACATCTACTGAAGAAATTAAACCAATGCCAAAACAAGATCCTTAGAAAAATAATCAGTGCAAGATGGTTCATACGAAATACCAATATACATGCAGACCTCAAAATACCAACTCTATCATAGCATATATACAAGCTAAACGCAGATTTTTTCGATAATGCCATAGAATGTAAAACAGCAAATTTTAATGAGGTCTTTAAATTTGAAAATTATATCAATGATAAAAACTACAGACCAATAGCTGCACATTTTACCTCCGACGCCTCATATCATAACTATCAAAACAAATAATATCATCAACCATTCTGAAAATAACTTTTCCTCATGCTGATACAGTTCTGAACAACTCCAAAATCAAACAAACACAGTTTAGAGCAAGCTGCTTATTTTATTTTTGATTCCTTTTTAGTTATTCAAGCAAAGTGTTTGAAACATTCATAAAAGCAACTCCACTGCCTGCTTACCTCAATGCTCAACCAAAACTGTTTAAAATTCCAGATGAATGGGATAGGGGGCGCTTCGCGGCCCAGGTGCCCAATAAAATAAAAACACTAGGACTAGGACATCAGTAGGGTTGTTGTGCAGCGTCCGAGACTTCGTCCCGATATTACGTTTCTACCCGGTGACGCCCACCTGCAGTTTGAGATGATTATAATCGAAAGTTAAAGTTTTTAATTGATTTTTATAACAACTTTTAAATGTTTTTAACAAATCATCAGTTAATTGTAGTTTGTTAGTTTCTTGATGGTTTTGTTATCTTTGATTATTAAAGAGGATGTTTCATTGCCATATTGTTTCATTTAACGTCTTACATTCCCATCACCGAAACCTATACAGTCTTGCTCTAGTTTTATTAAACCTCGGCAAAACTACGTTTAAAAAATGAAGTCTTATTTTTCGTTTAGACCGGGTTTACGTAAAACCACCGAGTTTAGACTGCGTTCTGACAATTCAGCCTATGATAACATTTTATGTTTTGGTCTTATGATCGGTTGACAGTTAAATTAACTACATTACAAAATGAAAATTTGACTAATCGTCGTGCAGCAAAATTTCGTTTCCCTTTTCCCACTACGAAAGCATTTTACCCTGACTGCTTTTTGTTACAATAGAACAATGCTAGTTTTTATACTTCAAAACAAATCACAAAATGGATTGATAATAATTAAATAGATATTTTAAAGTGGCCTGTTTCCTCCCCGGACCCGAGTCCCACTCTCAAGTCTTTCCTTAACCAAGACGGCTTCAAATAGTTATTAATGCTTATGATCGGTTGACACTTAAATTAACTGCTTTACAAAATGAAAATTTGACTAATCGTCGTGCAGCAAAATTTCGTTTCCCTTTTCCCACTACGAAAGCATTTTACCCTGACTGCTTTTTGTTACAATAGAACAATGCTAGTTTTTATACTTCAAAACAAATCACAAAATGGATTGATAATAATTAAATAGATATTTTAAAGTGGCCTGTTTCCTCCCCGGACCCGAGTCCCACTCTCAAGTCTTTCCTTAACCAAGACGGCTTCAAATAGTTATTAATGCTTATGATCGGTTGACACTTAAATTAACTACATTACAAAATGAAAATTTGACTAATCGTCGTGCAGCAAAATTTCGTTTCCCTTTTCCCACTACGAAAGCATTTTACCCTGACTGCTTTTTGTTACAATAGAACAATGCTAGTTTTTATACTTCAAAACAAATCACAAAATGGATTGATAATAATTAAATAGATATTTTAAAGTGGCCTGTTTCCTCCCCGGACCCGAGTCCCACTCTCAAGTCTTTCCTTAACCAAGACGGCTTCAAATAGTTATTAATGCTTATGATCGGTTGACACTTAAATTAACTACATTACAAAATGAAAATTTGACTTATCGTCGTGCAGCAAAATTTCGTTTCCCTTTTCCCACTACGAAAGCATTTTACCCTGACTGCTTTTTGTTACAATAGAACAATGCTAGTTTTTATACTTCAAAACAAATCACAAAATGGATTGATAATAATTAAATAGATATTTTAAAGTGGCCTGTTTCCTCCCCGGACCCGAGTCCCACTCTCAAGTCTTTCTTTAACCAAGACGGCTTCAAATAGTTATTAATGCTTATGATCGGTTGACACTTAAATTAACTACATTACAAAATGAAAATTTGACTAATCGTCGTGCAGCACAATTTCGTTTCCCTTTTCCCACTACGAAAGCATTTTATCCTGACTGCTTTTTGTTACAATAGAACAATGCTAGTTTTTATACTTCAAAACAAATCACAAAATGGATTGATAATAATTAAATAGATATTTTAAAGTGGCCTGTTTCCTCCCCGGACCTGAGTCCCACTCTTTCCTTAACCAAGACGGCTTCAAATAGTTATTAATGCTAATGGAGAAAGGATTTACGACTAATTTATCTGTATTATGTTGTATAAAGATAAAACATATTGAAATGCATTTTAATTTCGCTAATTTTATTTACTTAAATAAAGCATTTTTAAAAATCTCATTTTTTTTTTGCACCGTACTATATAATAATATGTTTAATTTTTTCTAAATATTTGATTGGGGTTATAATTCTCTGAATATATATTTCGAGAGGTATTTTACAAATTAAGACAATCTTTAGTGTAGTTAACTTTTTTAAAATTTATTTTCGAGTTTGTAAAAATAAAAGAGGTCTTTGCAATTTAATCTTATGATTGCATAACATTATATTTTATTAAAACACTTATGATTCTCAACTTTTATTGAAGTTTAATGTGCAGTTAAAAATCAGTCATATATTTTAATGGGCAGATGTAGAAACGTTTTATATGAAAATTTATAAAAAAAAACGTTTTATATAAAAATTTTATGGGTTTCGTTTTATTTCATTGCCACGTCATTGAAGAAAATTGAGAAACTTTTGGATAACCTTCAAGAACGGAACTATGCTATTATAACCATCCTATAAATACTTGACGAGCATTTAAAAATTTTGTATTTCGATTTGCCAGTACGGCTAGTTGCAGCATATAATAGAAAAATTACACTATTTGGAAATTATTTGAATTTAGTATCATGGTAAGTATATTTTACTCTTTAATTGTCCCTTATAAAACATTTTTCATTTTTTTGAATAAAATGTTCACTTTTTTCTATATATTTTTTAAATGAGTGAAGTCTATTTTAACAGGTTTTAAATTGACTATATCTTTCTTTAACGCAAAACTTCTGCAATCATATATTCCAATTGAGAAAATTTTATTCTGAATAAAAATATTTGAGCATTTTTCTTATTCGGACTACAATTAGGTTTCTACAGACGAAAAGAATTAAGTTATATCTGTAATTATTGGCGTCTTCTAGAGTAACTGAATAAGTAAGGATGGTAGCTGTTTTTCTTAATGCCCTATATTAAGTAGCGACACGCCTCTATGTCGGTGATTGCAACTCTCTAGTGATCGCAACTCTCGCCTGAATAATAAACTCTCGACAAAATAACTGAAATATTTACAATTTCTTCTTGAAATTCTTTTTTTCTCTCTGAAATTATGTGTTATTTTTATTCTATTCAGTGAAAATAATACCTTATCTATAAGTTAAAACTTTCTCATTTCGTCTTTCATAATCTGCAATATATTTTTTTTTCTTTGAAATTTTTTTGCAATTGGTTTTTTATGAGGTTAAAAGGGTGGTATGATTTGGGATTTTAATCATTATGGGTATTATTATCAGGGTTCAAAGAAAAAGTTTTTTCCCTAATAGTTCAGTTATTTTTTTTTTTTCTTAATCAATACAAATTGTTATTTGGTCTTTTACAATAAACAATTGCTAAAACTTAAAGTACAATTAACTAAATTTAAAATGAATTTAGGTATTTAAATTGTACTTAATTTGATTCTTTAATAATTTTTTATTTTATTAATAAATAATAATGTTAATGAAACATCTCTAAAGGGGAAAATACTTGCCATAACTATTAGTTCCTTGAAATAGACACATTATTCTTTTATAAAATAAAACAAAACAAAGCAATTCAAATTTTCAATATCGATATTTTTAGAGAAATTTCTTTAAAATTTAAAATATAATGGGACAATTATTTTTTTTAGCATTTTTTTAATATAAAATTTTAACGTTCTTAGCATCGTTTCTTTTTATCGTTTCATCGTTTAACGTTCTTAGCATCGTAAAGTCCACTTATGTTTGCAAATTTATTTATGTCTGCCAACGACAGCATGGTTCTACTTTGTAGTGTATCTACCACGACAAATATACAATTCCAATTCACTAGTATCTAAGACACGTTAACTCGATTCTATGTTGGGGTACCTTTTCGTAGATGAAGGTTGATATTGCCTATAACACTAGCCTCTCGTTGGTGACTTTCGGACGAGACGTGAATACGTCTACCTTGAAAGAAACTCCCACTTCGATTTGAACACGCTTACTTCGATGGATGGTCCCCATTGAACAGTTGACTTGTTACTTGTGACTGCCACATTATCCACCTCTTTGCACTGTTGCTACTTAGTCTCGATCACACACAACTTCGGCCTGTATACACTCTACTGCTAATGGTAAAACAGGAGCAACCATGACCGTGAACTTAATACAGGTCTCGCGATCAGCACTCAAAGCTACGGTGATCTTAGTACAACTCTCCCGGCTTCTCACAAAACGAAAATGAATCAACTAGTGGTATGCCATTGATCGAATTCTATCACCGATAATATTCTGGTCGGGGAGTACTGCAGTGTATCTACCACTACAAATATACAATTTCAATTCACTATTCTATGTTGGAGTAACTTTTTATAGATGAAGGTTGACATTGTCAATAACAACTCTCCCCCTACAACTTTAACAAAAGCGTGGTTCATCTTAGCACTTTATTGACACTGCATGAAATTTGCCATGTATTATGCTACAAAGTGTAGGGATTATGGCTTAACGTCAAACCAATTCTTAGAGATTGTAGAAAGTAAAATTTTTGACGAATAATAATTTAATAACTTTTAAAACGATAAATGAATTCTTATAACTTAAATTTGATAAAATGTATCAGCTATATATATATATATATATATATATATATATATATATATATATATATATATATATATATATATATATATATATATATATATATATATATATATATATATATTATATATATATATATATATATCAGTCTATACTTCTTATTATGTACTTCTTTTTCTAAACCTTTCTACATTTATGTGTTAGATTAAAATTATAGGGCAAAAGCATCACCAGCCGCAGTGTGACTAAATAAAACAAATGGTGATTAAAAGATAGTCTACCAATCACCACCCGATCGCCACCTTTTTTTTTGTTGTCAAAATTCTCCCTGTGTTCATTTTATAATTATTTTTTTTAATAAATATGTAATTTTTAATATTTTAAATTATTGTGAAAATTATTTTATTTCGTACTTGTATATAAAAATCTTTCTTTATTTCAGGAACGAACCATGTTATATTTACCATATTTTGAAAAATGCTTCAGAAGAAGTGCCTCCTATTATAATTATTAAAAATTTTTTTGATATCTTCAATTTCGGAAAAAAGTGATTTAATGTTTTGAAACGTGACTACTGTTAAAAATGCAACAAGTCAATGACCAGTAGCATTATTTTCTTTCTTTAGTAACTAAAGCACTAAATTCCGTCGCTGGAATGCAGAGTTTTGTCAATGCTAAATTATAAATTGTGTTTTTTTTAGAATATAATTAATTTAGTATTTGTAAGCATGATGAATTCGGTATGAAAATTTGAAATAACTGCTTCTATTTTTTTGCACTTTGAAAACTAAATTAATTTTTGTTAAATTTCAGACTAGTACAAGATATAATAATGGACGCAGCAAGTCAGAAAAAAAGCGCTTAAAACAAGTTAGGGTTGCAAAAGAGACCACTTTCTTCCAAAAAGAAGAAAAAGTGCAAAAATTGATATTGATGCAGAAAGCAATAGTGAATGAAGTGGATATATAATTAGATCAATATGATAGTAAGGTAAGTGCAAATTAAATGGACAAAGTGCAAATTGAATGCAAAGGAAGTGCAATGAATTGAATAAAAACAGGTTGAGAAAATAAGATCATTTAATATTTTAACGCATTTAAAAATGTACTTTATTATGACTAATATTAAAACAGTGACTTCATTTATAAACTTGCTGTTGAACTGTGCTTTGCCCTGCAGAAACAGCACACTTTTGGTTAAGTAAACTGTGTGCACAATATGAGCAATATAGCATGATATATTTTCCTTTTCAGCTAAGTGAAAAAAATTTATAATGTTAAGTTCACGAGATTAGTTACATAAATGAAAACTGACAAAATTTTTTAAACAGCTTTATTATAATTGTCTTAGATTATTTATAAGCTTATCGTTACCAATTATATTCACTTTAAATAATGGTTCCTAAAATTTGAGCAAAAATGCTCCGAAACAAGGATAGTCGAATTTGAAAACACATTATTGAGTATAGTGACGTGCTCAAAATTCAATAGTTTAAAAAATGACACATCATCATCAATTTTGACGAAGATCAAATTTTATTAGTTTATAACTATCAAATATTCTAAACGAAAATCTAATGAGGTAAAAGTTAACTACCCTTACCTTCATTCGAAATTTGTCTCAAGAAAAAAGAATGTCTTTAGGTCGTTAATCAACACTTCACTACCTTCCAGACATGTTTATTGAAAATTGAAGACGGATTCTCAGAGCTGTTTCACTTTTAAACATGTCACTATACTCAATAATTAGTGTATTGGTGTTTTCAAATTCGATTATATTTGTTTCGGACGTATTTCGCCACATTTCTGTGCAATTTTGACAAATCCTTTTTTGCAGTGTCTACAGGAGATATTACTGCGCGTTTGAAAATAGCAAATCCTTCAAAGCAATCATGCTATTCATAGAGAAGAAATATGCCAGTATTCATGAGTAAAAGTATAAAAATTAAAAAATATATAGTTAAAAAACTTTTAAAATATAAGTGCGTTTTTAAGGAGAGGCTCACTGTACCCAGCTTTCACTTATACGAGGTGTTTTATAAAATGATTGAAGTATAATATGCCATAAAACTTTTCTATCATTTTTTTTTATGTGAAACTTGTTTGTTGAAATATAACGAAAATATTCCACTGGTTTCAAAACGTTCTAGTATCGACAATTAACCCTTTCGCCGCGACTATCAAGCAGGAAATACACTATATAGCCATTAATGACCGGACGGTGGAGGAAGTTCGGCGGTGGAGGAATTATGGTGTGGTCCTGTTTCTCATGGTTTGGCCTTGGACCCTTGGTGTTAGTGCGCAGAACCCTGAACGCAGAAGGGTATAGAGACATCCTGGACAATTCGGCGCTTCCCACCCTGTGGCAACAATTCGGTAATGGCCCGTTTGTGTTTTAACACGATAACGCTGCCATTCATAAAGCACATGCCATCACGGACTGGTTTGATGAAATGGGGGTGCAAGAGCTTGACTGGCCATCCCAAAGTCCCGAAATCAATCCAATTGAGCATCTCTGGGATGAGTTGAGGGCCGGTTGAGGGCCAGACCACAACGCCCCAAAACCACCACTCAACTCTTCGCCATGTTACAGGAGGAATGGCGGGCAATACCTGCCGCTGTGTACCGACACCTAGTGGATAGCCTTCCTAGAAGGGTTAAAGCTGTGATTCGGGCGCGTGGCGGCCTTACGCCCTACTGACTTGATACTAGCACCTCATGTATCCGAAATGAGGGATGTCCGGTCATTAATGGTCAGATAGTGTACGTGCAAGCAGGAAACCCTTTCTCTTCCCGGTCAACAAACCGGCGGACCAAAGCGCTTTCTCTCCCGGTCGTAACGTATTCGTGATAGGGTTCTAAAACGTTTTACGAACAATAACTTTATGCACCAAATAGCATTGCATCTCCATAGGATTTGAGATTCTTTTAGATTTGATATTTTACTCGAAATGGGAATCATATGACTCATATGCACATGGTGTTTGATTAGATGTATAAACACGGGGGAAAAAGATGTTTTTAAATTATATGCTTTATGACGACTTTTTAACATTAACACGTGGTACAACTCTGATTCAAATTATTGGAATAATTGAAAAGTTCTGCGGTAAAATGCCTCTTATTTTATTTTATTTATTTATTTATTTTTACTTTCTTTTATTAAAATATAAATTTGACAAATCAACCCTGCATATTTCACTGTATTTTTAAGCATCGAAAAAGTAAAAGTCAATAATGTCAAAAGTCTTTAAATGGTAAATAAATCCTGAAAAAAATTATTCAAAAATATAATTAAGAAAAAATTTAAGTAAATAAAGCATGTGAATAAAAAATATACGTAGTATATGTTGTTTATTTACTTAGTACATTATTAAAGAGCATTTAATATTAAAGTACATTTATTATTAAGTACATTATTAAAAAACTCTTTCATATTTCGGTAATTTTGTGGATTTATGCTAAGCAGCAAAAGACCCTCCGGTCCTGGACACAGGTGCTCACAAAAGAGAATCCAGGCCTAAGCAATAAGCGCGTTACCGTCGCGAAAGTGTATACTACTCGAAAATGGTGAAAAAAAGTGTGGGATACAGAATACACTCTATCTTCAATGTATAATATTTCAGAGTAAATGCTTAGGATTTTTTTTGATACTTAATACTTTTCCCCCCCACTAATACCGGAACTAACATTATTATTTATATTTTTAGGAAACAACACTGAGAAGAAATCCTCCATCTGCTACTTGTTTAATAGATGTATGCCAGATGCTAAAAATATAATAAAAAATGCAATATAAACACAATATAAAAAATCATAGTTTTGTCTAAAATTTGTGTGTTTAGTGTTATTTTGAATGGCAGATAATATTTGACCTCTAAAGTATCCTAATAAGGGTTTTAGAAATAGAAAAAAGCCCTCACTATAATCGCAAAAAGAATCAAAATTTAGTTGTTTGAAACATCTCTTAATAGTTTGAGATGTGTAGGAAAGAATTTAGAACGCGTTTTGTAACCTTAATAATTGGATTCAGAGTGAGATGTAGCAATTGATTATTGATTAATTTTTGATTCAAAGATTGGATTTTGTCTAATTTATTTTCAATATTAATGCCTCCAGCATGTTAATTAAATTATTGAATAATAATAACTGTTTCACTTTAAAAAAAGAATCATTTTAGTTTATTTATTTATTTTTTATTAAAATTATGCTTAAAAAATTTATTGATAAATATTTTTATGAATTGGAGTTTTTCGAAATCAATAAAATGTTACAGATTTTTGCTGATAGAAATATAAAAAATCAAATTTTTTTTCACTTAAATAATTTATCGATGATAAAATCGATGAATCGATGTTAAAATTAAAGAAAAGCATGCATAAAAAACTTATTTTTTTCTGTTTTGACAAGGGGATACATTTTGTTTTGTAAAAAAAAAAAAAAAAAAAAAAAAAAAAAAATGTTAGGCCATTCAAAAATATATTTCAAAATTTTAGATTTTTAATTTCTTCACGTATATGATGGTTCCATAAAATTACTTTATCTATTTAATATCCCTTTCAAATTTTTTTCCTAACAGATATCCTTAGTTTCCATCAAAATTCTATTAAACTGATAAAATATCTTCGTTTTATTATAAGTGTATATTATTATCTGTCTGAATTTTTCATTGGCGTATAATTTGTCTAAAACATGTCGTGTGTTATCACAAAACAAGAACATCATTCATTATTTTCAATGTCATGTTAGATTTTCTAAATAACAAAATGTCCGCCAACAAATCTTATCACACAAAAAATTTTATGAAATATTCAGGCCACTCCAAAAGATTAAAGAAAACAAAATGCTAGAAAAAAAAACCTATCCATTATTTTGAGAGAAAAAAAAAACCCTTACTATCACAACTGACTAACATGGTCACAGGTACAGACTACAGGTATTGTAAGTAGTTGAATGCTGAAATAATTAGAGGAAAGCTAGAAATTGTTTTAATAGTCGTGGTTCGAAACAAAGATGGATACCTGCAGTTTTCTTTCTCTCCGGAAGTGAGTTCCAGTCGCTATCTTGAGTATTTTGTATTTTCACTGTAGCGTGGGGGAGCTTAAAAGGGGGAGTTATTAAATTTCACTATTTTCCCAAGTGAGATACTGTTTTTAAATGTTTTTTTGCTGAATCGAATATCCCTAAGATCAAGTCGATAGGGCTAATAGTTCAAAAGTTATAAGGAGTTTATCAAGTAAAATGCATAAAAGATTATAATTTTTTATTGTACTTTTTGGGGAGGGGGGGGGGGGTTGAAATACCTATCAGTACAAATGAAGTATAATTTCTTATGTAGTTTTTATATGTTGAATCAAATGAGGTAGTTGATAAAATAGCTCAAAAGTTCTTAAAGTCTTCAGAATAAATAATATAGTTTTGTATTTATATTTATCTATACTTCTAACATTGCGTGGCTTTGGGTCTAATGTTTTTGTTACTTCATGCTGAATCGCATGAAAGACATCAAAACCAAGTCGATAGAACTAATATTTTAAGAGTTATGAAATGTTTAAGTATTGAAAACATATATTTTTATTCCTACTTTTTTTGGCACACAAAAACCTTATAATTCAAAATAACTAGTTCCATCTATTTATTTTTAATTTTAGAGAATTTAGAGTAAAAAAATATCTACATTATATATAATATATATATATATATATATATATATATATATATATATATATATATATATATATATATATATATATATATATATATATATTCCCGAACGCCTTAAAAAATGCTATAAACTGCAAAAATGATTTTTTTAAAAGAAAAATAGTTTTTTTTGAAGGTCAAAATTTTGCTTCTCCTCTGTTGCTCATTGATAGAATTTAATAGTAAAGATAAATAGATTTAATTATTCTAACTAGCCATCAAAAGTGAGCAGTTGACTCGCCGACACGAATTTACCGAGTTGTTGTTCCACAATGATACTGCTGCATACGGAGAAGGCTCAGATTATATGGCACTGGCATTTTGGAAAAAAATTAAAATGATGGGGTTAAAACCATGCACGGACTCGCCAATTTGCTTCTCCTTATATTCGAGATATTCCCTATATTGATGAAAACAAGGCAGTGGAAAAAAAAGAAAGTAGTAGAAGCTTCGTTTTAAAAATGTTTAAATTTCTACATAAGTCTTCTCGGCTTTAATAGTAACATCAAACAAATACGGTTATCAGTTGAGGTTCATAATTAGACATTGGAAAAAGAAATAGAAATTTTAAAGTCAGTGAAGCTTATTCGAAATTTCAAAGCTTAGTTTAAAAGTTTTTTTTTACTAATTTTTTTTTTCGTTTCTCATTCAGAAATTTAAAGCGAAACTTAAGAGGCAAGCGTTTTAAAATTAGAAAATGTATCGAAAATGGTAAAATTAAGACAACTTTATACACCTACGCATACTTTATTTTATTATATGCATAGATAGGTCATGTAATTAACGATCTAGAGGGATAAGATTATAAAAATAAATTTATTTATTACATTGTAATTAAAAATAATATTTCAATTTGAATTAAGTTATTTAAATAATTTTATAACTTAAAATTCAAGCCATTTACTTATTTTAAAAGAAGTAATTAAGCAATGATCTAAGGGGATTATACAAATAAAATATAATCTATTCAATCTTGAAATTGAATAATTTAAAATTTATTTGCATTAGCTTATCTTTGTTGTATTACTAATTTAATCAATGTTTTCATTTCCTCGCAACCAAAGGAAGAAGGAGAGATATGCCTTTAGGAAATGTTTAGTGCACGAGACACTATCCATACTCTAGTTTCAAACTGTTAATCACAATTTCATTTCACAGAGCACAGTTACTCGCTCGGAAAACATTCAGGGATAGAAAAGAGAAAAATCATTGGGAAAGTAAACACAATTATCCCTCCAAACGTAATTAAAATGGGTTCTATGTCTATAAAATGGGTAATTAAAACGTAATAAATGGGTAAAATGTCTGCTTGAGGAAGTGAAATGAGTCACGTAAATGACACTGGCCATGTATGGGAAGAAACGTTACAAAAAAATTATTGCACTTGTAAGACTCCTGTTACAAGGCAATATTAAAATTGAAAAAATTAATTTTATAAACTACCTGATGTCAAAATAATTCAGTAAGGAAAGAAATGAATGCTTATAAATTTAGGAAGAATTTATGAGCGTCAGTTTTCATTATTACTTCTCTCTCATGGCGAATTATTAATCTTTAATTTAATATTTTAATTGATATTTTTAAACAGCCATGACCTATAACGATATAGGAAGATGCTTAAATGCGTAGTAATGGTAATAAATTTGCGTTGAGCTAGAGCTGTAAAATGGACTATTGGTCACGGTCTGGGAAACAACCCTGAAGGTGATCCGAAGTTATGCCATTATAATTTCAATCCTGCGCAATGGGGATAGCTCCTTTGTTTTGGTAGCCCAATGACTAGAGCAAAGTCGGGCACATTATGGTTGAATAGTTTAAGAAGGATCGATACCGTGCTCTCTCAGTTCCTTCGCAAAGTGGTCACCAATACACTCACTGAAAGCTACCAATCATGTTTGACTTCGGTGATTTACTAGGAACCGTGTCTTAAAATCAGCCAACTGTAGAGCGATGCGTTGCCGATCATTGATTTGTAACCTTGTAGAAGTTCTCGGAAACAAAGTACTGAAATTTCCCGAATTGTTTAAGTAACTTTTAAGTAAGTCGTTAAAGCTGTTTATTTGGAAAATCCATCATCAAAGAAATTTAAAAAATTCACAATTTGAATAGGTTAAACTCAAAGTACATTCTTTAATTTTATTCTATTATCAACCATTTTGTAAAAAAAAATTAAAGCCGAAAAAAAAAAACAGACAAGTATTTTCGATATATAAATATTTTTTTATAATTTTTCAAAAAATTGATGATTTGTGATATTTTTCACATAGATTAAAAAAATTGTAGTAAGTTAAACTCATAATATTTTATTATTTTTACAACTGTAAACATCTCGTTTTATTATTAAGAAATTGAAATTGATATTGAAATTTTGCGTCACTTTCATTATTATCACAGAGAGCACTAACTGGAAATGAAAGAAGCTTAACCAAACTTTTAAGAATAAATTAAAGATAATGAGTAAATTAAAGATAATGTTTACCCATGCGAAAAAAATACAAGCGTTTAATTAATTATTGCCATCCCTTTGAACCATTAGGATTGCATTTAGTACTTGGAAATCATTATTCATCAGAACAAAAGTTATTTCATGTGAAATTCTTTTGGTTCACTCTGCTATGCTATTTTATTATCAAATTTTCGTTAATAATAAAGAAATACCTAGGAGAGAAAGGGAGAGAAGACGAAACTAAAACATTTACTCTAAAATTGAAGATGGCAAAGGAAAATTATTTGAATTTTAAAAAAAAATATTATAATTTAAAAGAAACTCCAAAATCATATCACAAAAAGAATAAATTAATAAGTTTGAAGCTGGTGAGTAGGAGCTGAATTTTGTGGCAGGCTTCACACAGTTTAATTCAGTTTATAAATTGCTTTTACAATAAGCATTTGAGTGCGGTGCTGGGTTGCTTTATAATTCTATAACTATGCCTCTTTGGCGAATAATTAGCTATAAGGTGTTTACTTTAAAGACGATTTAAATTACGAACCTAATTAAATAACAGCTTTTGCAAAAAGTCTTAATCGAATTAATTAATGCAAGCGTTATTAACAAATTTAATGAGCGATGATAACACCTATTGTACTAGAGTTAGCGAGACATATTTTAATGTAACAGCAAAGAGGTATTTATTCTTTCAATTTCAAAACGGAAACTAATATTTGGTTTTATTTTGAAGCAAGAAATCGTTTTCTGCGTTCGTAAATAAGTTTTTAACTTTGGTTCAAGTAATTAAATGTTTCATATCTTTTTGAAGCGCAATTTACCATAAGTGCTTTCGACTAAAAGCTGAATTTCATTAAACCGAACGCATTTTTTATAATTTCTTTCACGAAGGTTACTTGATACACCATTAAATCGTGAAAGTTTACATTTTCCGCTGTAATTATCTACAAAATAAAAGTTTACCGCGTGTTGGAAAATGTAATTAACTATAGTTCTTTTTAAATTGAATTCTAGTTTATTTCATATAGTTGCTTATATTAAATAAATTACGACTTTTTTTACCTAACTATATTTTGATTTTTAAGTTTCTCAATAAATAAATAAATAAGTAATTAATTAATTAAATAAATAAATAATTTAATAAATAAATAAATAAATACATAAATAAATAACGATACAAACTCCTAGTAGTCATTATATTTAAGTTTAAAAATTTTTTATGTAAAAAATTAAAAACGTTTAGCTTTCAAAATTAGCTAACTATTGTTCTTAAAAGCATTTCATTGAAATTTAAAATAAAATTTGAAATTTTAATTAAATAACATTGCATAGGGGATGGAGCATAGGAAAAGAGGTAGACCCAGGCTGAGATGGCTGGATTTAGTTGAGACTGATTTCCTTACTCTAAACGAGAAAAACTGGCGAACAAGTGTCAAAAGTAGAGGGAAGTGGATTCGAATTCAAAGGAAGGCGCAGGCCCACCCTGGGCTGTCTAGCCAGATATGATGATGAGGGGATGAAAAACTTAAGGCAAAATGACATGGTTTTTTCCTTTAAAACCAGACTTAAGATTCAGTTTTCTTTATTTATATAAATTAACATATTGTACAATTATGAATATCTTACATTAAAAAAAACTTTGTTGGTAAAAATAACAAATAAAATTATTTTTTTACCATACTAATTATGGTCATTTGAGAGCTTTAAAATCTTCATATAAAAAAGTAAATTGAACCAGTGTTTAATATTTCTAGCTATGTGAAATTAAATTGAATTTCAGTGATTTGATTTACATTAAAATCGATGTGAAATTGAAGCAGCTGTTTCAATGTTATTGATGAATATGATTAATAAATATAGGGAAGAGGGGACACCTTTAAACACCTTAAATTTTTTTCTCAAAATTAATAATATTTTAGATGTAGACGTGAGTGCATAGTTGTAAATCTAAAGCATCAAGTTGAGTTCAGCCATTTTCTTGAAAGCAGCTTTCTAAGCAAGGCAAGCGTTTTGTTTTTAACTTTTGAAACTAAAATCATGAAAATGAAATTGTAATCCCACAGCTAAATTAATAAATTTTTTGCTTAATATCGTAATTAATATTTGATGGAATACTGTAGTTTTTAATTATTATACTAATTTTATTAAAGTACGAACCCACAATAGAGATGTTCTTGATAAAACTAAACAGTATGTGATTTGAATAAAAAATCTTTGAATAAAAAAGCTGGGGCACCTTTGAACACCCAGAAATACAAAAGAAACACACCAGAATGTCCACAATTTTATTAGGTTTAAAATTTTTTAAAGTCACATTTCGACAAAAGAATGAAAAAGGAATTATTTTAGCTAACTAATTTTTGAGTTTATTAAATTTTCATCGAAAATTGAAGTTTCATATTGTAGGTTACAAAATGGACAGATGAAATAAAAACTAAATACATAAACTAGCGTAAACTTATTTCAATTTATTATTGCTATCATCTTTAAAATCTTCTTTTATTTTTTATTGCATATAATTCGAAAACGCTATGGGTTTAACTTGAAAAAAAAAAAGAAAAGAAACACCGAAGAGTCCCGAAATAATAGAAGATGTGGGGAACGCAGATTAAAAGTTGGACAAATTATAATTAAGACATGTAGCACGTATATTAAGAACAACATAAGACATATGTAAAGAGTTAAATTTACACCATTATTATACCAAGTAAAGAAAGAATTGTGTAAAAAGGAACAGTGAAATGGAGTGATATTAAGGATGCAAAATTTTCGCCACTACTTGACCACAGGACCTGAAGATTTAATAAACGAATACATTTTATATTATTAAAAAATGATTGTGGAATAAAATACACATTAATCATGCAATTGGCACATGATTATGCAACTGACTTTGTTCCAAACAATAGATACCAAAACTAACATGGAAACAATAGAACAAAACATGGAAAGATTACAGTGTTTTTGAAACTGCATAATAATTTTAATTCTACGAAGGAATGTGAATAAAACCTTTTCACGTACCAGAAGGAAAAAAAGAAATATAAACCTTTCACTTATACTAGTGAAGACGACTCTTTATTTTCTATACGCCCCGAGGAAACCGTTATTAAAGAAAAAAAGAGGGGGGAAAAAGTAATTCTTCATATGATGGTTTAAATGGTACCAATGAATTTTAGTTTAATTTTATTCAAAAATATTTACTTGTTAATGAAAGAAAATTTGAAGGTATTGCAAGAAAATTACTTCAATCAAGCACATTTGGCACAGCATTACTTCAATCAAGCACGATGAGCTGCTTAAATGAAGTGTTATAAATCAAAATTTAATTAATAAAAATTTAATTATTTTTTATATTAGATAAGTTTAAACATGCATATTATTTATAATTTAGTTGTTCAATTTTCGTTTCAACGCATAATTTATACACATACTATGTACTTTTAACCGCTGAGTCTTCAATCAAAACTATTCTTTAGTAAATGTTTATTCAGTAGGACAATGGTGCTTCAGTCTTGTTCAAATCATGGGACACCTTTGTGCAAAAGCTGTTTGAAAGCCTTATAATTTTTTACTTATGCGAAAAATTTTATTTTTCAGATTTATGTGTTGAAATAACCTATGGAAATTTTGGATGATCTTTATAATTTGCAATACATTGATTTTTAATATGAAAAACATGGAATTTTTCAAAAAAATAGTTTAAAGGTTTCCCTCTTTCTCCTAAGCATAATTGTTAATTTAAAAACTAATAAAAATGTTTATTATTGTTGCTAAGCAATACGACTTTACAATCTGGAATTCATTTATTCATAAAATACGGAAATAAGAGGGAAATTAAAGAAAAAAAAAGAACAATCCAAATAATAGTTTTTGGATAAAATGATTTTTTTTTCTAATCTCAAAAATAATGAAAATCAGAAGGGTATTATTTTTGTATGAAGAAGGAAAATGTTAAAATCGCTTGATATATTTTGTTTTCTAAGATAAATAATTTTTTGAAGCACTAAAATAAAATTTGAAAAAGTTTTTCACATCAAAAATATAAAAATAAAGTTTACCCGAGGGAATAAATTTATTATATTGCTCTTATTTTCTTTTTACTATTTAATTTTACATCGTAGGACAATTAGGACAAATAAATAAATTTCCTAATAATTGTAATAATATTCCAAAAAATTGCGTTCGCGGAATTAATGCTTGATTGAACCTTTTTCCTATTTAGTAAATTTTAAAGAGCAATTCTGAATGAAATGTTTGAAAATATTTTCATTTTATTAGAGAAAATGAAAATTAATACTTTTCGTAGACATTAATCTCGTGGAAAGGAAATTTTAACTATTAGGACTAATTTTTTGTTCCATTAAAAGAAGTTACTTAGGAGGACTCTTTTTATTTCGATAAAATGTCTTTTGGAGTTACATTTTTTTGCTAAAACATTTCATTTATTTAATTTAGGTAATTTGGTAACATCTTTGAAGTTAAATAATTTAAACTGAGGATAAATGCTTATTATCATACTAGTTCATTATTCGCAAACTGTAGTGCATTTTGAGGCATTTGATTTTGTGATTAAATTTATCTGTGGTTTCGTTGTTTTTATTTTTGGTCAGGTTTAATATGAATTTTCCTAAAAAAATAAGAAGCTACAAAAAAAAAGAAAAAAAAAAAAAAACAATATATGTTTGATCGTAATATCATTCAGCACAAATTGTCAAGTCTTTTTTTAAATAATATATTACTAAATGCTGTGAAATCTTTTGGGAATTCCCTGATAGTATCTTGAAAATCTATTATTTGTTTAAAGAAGCTGAAAATTCCCCAAATCAAGAAACAAAAATTCGAAAAAAAAAAGAGATAAGATTTTGTTCTATTCTTACAATAATAGTATATATGCTAAAACATTTGTTGATTATCAGTAAATTACCTTATAAATAATCAAACAAGTTAATATTTTTATTTCGAACTAATATTGAAAGTTGTTTAAAATAAAGGAAGCTAAATTATTATTTAACATGTTCCACCATCAACAAAATTCAAAATAAAGAAAGATTAAAAAGTAATTTATATTAAAAAAATAAATTCTGTAAGCTTAAGATGCATTCTTAAAATCTAAAATTAAGCGAGGAAGCGAATTTTTTAAAAGTTTTTTTAAAGTGCACTTAACAGTAAATAAAGATTATTTTCGAAAGTGATTAATGAAAAATAATTAAAATAACTTATAATGTTGATTTTTGTTTTGAAAAAATAAATCTTTTCATTTCATTTGTATTTTAAAATTAACTTATTTTAAATTAAATTCTTAATTTTATATTGTTTTATTTAAGAAAATCATTAAAATACCTCTCTCGAATACATAATTTTAAAAGTGAGAATTGTTTTAAGCAATAATTATTAATATAATTTTTTATTAATATAATTTTTTATCAATACAGATGTTAATTTTAAGTAATCTCGTAAAACTTATTGGATTTATAGAATAATTTTAAATTTATATTTACGTAATTTGATGAGTTATAGTGCATTATGTAATAATAAAATAAATAAGTTCAACAATAAATAAATCAACATGAATAAATAAACATAGATACAACGCAAAATAAATTTTATTGGCAAACTATGCGGTTTGACTATGTCCTGACCCCCCGAGAGTCCTAAGGCATACATTAATATTCTGTTGTTTAACCTTCTGCACACGAAAGGAAAAAATTTTGTAACATTACCATACTGCTTGGTAATAGCATTTCTGGTAAAATCTGGTGAATCAAGCCAACATATACCGTATTTAAGTTATTTATTTTGTAATATTTCCGATCATATACGGTTTACCGGTAATTTCAGTTTTCAAAATCATAGTACCCATTACCACACATTTAGCAAAAAATACAAAACTGAAAACTAAATTTAACCGTATAAATAGTTTTTATGCCATGTTCTAAGATACAGTGATAAAGTTACCAAATTTTACCAGATTTACTCATTTTTATCGCATGTTATAAACCCATATTTTGTTGTTAATTTCACCAAAATCTTTACCAAAGCTCCTTGATAAAAATTAGTGCTTTTTAGTGTTCCCAAATAGCCAGAAACACGGTAAATTTTACCATATTCCAGTAGTTTTGACTATACCTTTTTTCTCAGTGCATCGATGATATGTCTGGGGAAATGGAGGCCATCGGTATAAGAGGCCATAGATTGGAGACTTTAGGAACTGATTTTCAGGTGTTCGTCAGAATTGAATTGAGTGCTGGTAGTGAGGATGGTTGTTTCATCTGACCCTTAATCTATGCTTTTATTTGTTCCAAAGGTTTTCTATGGACATTAGATTGGGACTCAGAGAAGGCCAGTACAGTTTTTGAACAACCCATTTCACGAAACCATGGATTCGCAAAGTGTGTGAAGCAGTTATGTGCTGGAACAGAAAGATGCCTTCACCGAAAGTCCTTTTTTGTTAGGAGCGCAGCATTATTCAGAATATTAACATACAACTTAGAATACATTTTTTAACCACAGGAACTAGGGGTCCCAAGTTAAACCATAAAAAAAAACTCCATACTGTGATGCCTCGTGTGGGTGTCTGGATTGTTATGGCCAGATACATAGAAAAGAAATATCCGATTTTTGAAATTCTTTTCCAGGTTTTAACAGTTTCATTTTTACAAAAGAAAAAAAAAGCAGGAGTTTAGGTTTTCTATGGAATTCAGACTGGGACTTTGAGAAGGACAATTCGAGAATATTTACATACAAATAAAAATACATTTTTCCAATATTAGGTACTCAGGCTAAACTATAAAAAACACCTCCACACTCTAATGCCTCGGGGGATGTCGGATACTTATGGCCAGAGAAAATAAATTATTACGGCCGTGGAAAATAATTATCTCATATTTGAAATTTTTTTCCAAGTTTTAAAAGTAGCAGCTTTTTAAAAGAATAAAAAATGCATGATTAGAGTTAATCTGAAAGATAATGTATATGCTATGAAAGATAACATGGCATTAATCATACCACATTATCTTTGCTTA
The DNA here is from genome assembly GCA_949128135.1 of Parasteatoda lunata. Taxonomy (NCBI): domain Eukaryota; kingdom Metazoa; phylum Arthropoda; class Arachnida; order Araneae; family Theridiidae; genus Parasteatoda; species Parasteatoda lunata. Next base: position 65,204,162 of record OX421974.1, read on the forward strand.
TACCATACTGTGTAATTTGTATCTATAAAACATAAACAATTGTTTATTAAAGAAAGCGAAATTTAAACAGGCATGAAAGTAATGCAGAAAGCCAATAGAATAAAAATTGAAAGAGTATGGAATATGAAGAATATCTTCATGAATAGTGGACTGACTCACGAATCATTATCAATAATATGCCTTTTTTTGACATATATTTCTTGTAGTAAAAAGTTCCAAAATCATTGTTAAATTAAAATAAAAGTTATTAATATATGGTAAATTTAAAAATTACTTTTTATTATAATTATTTTTAACAAAGATTATAATTCCACTATAAAGTTTCTAAATTCGATGAAAAAGATTTTTAATGAGCATCAAAAGAAAAAAATATTAATTTAATTGCAAGTAAAAATTAGTTCATTTAGCGATAACGAATCATTTTGTATGTTATTAAATAAATTTTGACACTCGTTCGTATTATTAAATATTACAAGTTTTTTGTTTTTGTTTCAGTGCTTATAACTTTTTGTTCAGTGCTTATAAATATCCGAAACCCTCTTTAAACTAAACATGTTTCATAAATTATCCAAATATCAGTTACCTGATACGTCATTAAGTCTTAGTATATATACTTTGTAATTAATTTTTACGGAGGTTAAAAAATAGTTTTTATCGGTTACTGAAGATTGATGAAAACTCAATAAATGTGTAGAAAATAAGTTATTTTCTTATTTTAGATTTAATGCTGGTTTTTAATACATAAATTCAAGGTTGCACCATTAACATTCAAATAATGAAAAATATGTAATATATTGGAACAAACAACCAGCGTCGGACAGGAAGTTCGGGGTTCAGTGAGACACTTGAATTTGGTACTCCTTGAAAGAATGAAATATATTTAATTTTTTGCTAATAAAACGTTATTGATTTCGCTGAGTAACTTTGTTAGCAAAATTTTAAAGAAATTTTTAACATTTTTAAATCATAAGAAATCATTTTTTAATCATTTTAATCATAAAGAAATGCTTAACATTTAATAAAAAGAAATTTTTAACACTTTTTTAATGAGCTAAATATTTTATATTTAATTTCAAAGCATCTACTTTTTAGTCGCTTTATTTTATTTTAGAATTTATTGTAAAAAATTTAAAAAAGTAGTTTTCTTAGACCTTAGTTTAATTATTATCAACGAAATGTTTGGAGGCAAGTTTGTTCTGTTTCAAAAAATATTTTTTTTATTTTTTCTCGACCCCTTAACTGTTGGAAGAGTTTCAAACTTCATTTAAATTACCCAAACCCGAAAAAGTTCTTAACGCATTTTGACTCAACCAATATTTAAATTCCCTGAAAAACAAAAATGTTCGCCATAAATTATTCACTGAGGGCTGCATTTCAACTTTTAAGAACTGATATGTGTAAAGAATTTTTTGTAAAAAAAAGTATAGACAATAAAACCAATGATCTTTCGAATCAGCAAAAATATTGAAATGCATTTATTGTTATAAGTGTAATGAGATGTTAGCATTTACGAAATTAATTATGATTAGATAACCAATATGAAATCAGCAAAAATCAGTAGCTCAACTTATTTCATTATTTCGAGATGTAGCAATTTCAAATTAGAGCTATGATATTAATATCAAGTCAAAGAATAAGTGTCAAAATTTCTAAAAACTGACATATATTCATATGCTAAAAATTTGTAAAACATTTTTTAACAAATTTTTAATTCTCCTTGTCTCCTATATAGTTAGCACAGGAGTAACTATAATCTATGATGATTAAAATATAATATGAGGCAGGTAAAACAATTCTGTGTATCCTACATTTAATATATACTATTGTCTATTTCGGGTTTCAAGCATTGGTCTCCTTTGTTTTCTAATTATTATTAATAGCAGTGTTAGAGCTCGTCATTTGACAGACACTTTTATAATTTTTGATTAATCGATTTGGCGGACACTTTTATAATTTTTTGTATAATTTTTTGGATCAAAAGAGAACTTTGATATTAATAACAAGTTAAAGCAGAGGTGTCAAATTTTCTAAAAACATATGCATATTCCAAAAAATATTCATAAAATGTCTTTAAAAATCTTTTTATTTTGTCATTGTCACTCTATAGTTAGCACAGGTGTAGTTAAAATCGATGATGCAAATATGATATGAGACGGGTTAAAAAATTCTGTGTAGCCTAGGTTTTATGTATACTATTGTTTATTTCAGTTATTGGTTTTGCTATCCTTAGTTTTCTAATCATTATTAATAGTTGCATTTGAGGGGGTCATTTGGTGGACACTTTTATAATTTTTGATTAATCGATTCAGCGGACACTTTTATAATTTTTTGTATAATTTTTTGGATCAAAAGAGAACTTCGATATTAATAACCAGTTAAAGCAGAGGTGTCAAATTTTTTAAAAACTTATACATATGCCAAAAAATATTCATAAAATGTCTTTGAAAATCTTTTTATTTTGTCATTGTCACTCTATAGTTAGCACAAGTGTTGCTAAAATCGATGATGCAAATATGATATGAGACGGGTTAAAAAATTTTGTGTAGCCTAGGTTTTATGTATACTATTGTTTATTTCAGTTATTGGCTTTGCTATCCTTAGTTTTCTAATCATTATTAATAGTTGCATTTGAGGGGGTCATCTGGTGGACAATTTTATAATTTTTTTAATAATTTTTTGGATCAAAAATGAACTTTGATATTAATATCAAGTTAAAACATAGGTGTCAAAAAGTTCAGAAACATATACATATGCTAAAAAATATTTATGAAATATTTAAAAAAATATTTTGTTTTTGTTCTTTATATAGTGAACCCAGATGCCAGTAAAATCGACGGTGATGCAAATATGATATAAGGAGGGTTAAAAAATTTGTGTTGCCTAGATTTGAAGCATACTATTGTCTATTTCGGCTTTAAGCATTGCTCTCCTTTGTTTTCTAATTATTAATAGCTGCATTTGAGAGAAACATTTGGCGTACACTTTAATGATTTGTAAAAATTTTTTGGTTTAAAGCAGAATTTTGATTTTAATATCAAGTCAAAGGATAGGTGTCACAATTTCAAAAAATATATACATATGTTAAAAAATATTTATAAAACAATGTCAATTTTTTTGAAATTTCGTCCTTGTCCTCTATATAGTCAGCGAAGTTGTCTCTAAAATCAATGAGGATGTAAATATAATATAAGACAGTTTAAAAAATCCTGTGTTTATATCGGTTTTTGCATTGCGATCCTTAGTTTTCTAATTAGCCGACCGGCCTGTGTAGGGGGCAGGGAACTGTCCTTGCATCAGAAAGGTTCTGGGTTCGAATCCCAGGCAAGCCATGGATGTTCCTATCTCTCTATCTGTGTTCTATGTCCTTTCTCCTTTGTGTGTGAATGTGAGAATGTGACCCGCCCTATAAACGGGTTGTGGTAGCGTGACGTGGGCGACGCTGCTCCACCGCCGTGGCTTCGCCACAGGTGCCCACTGGGTAACGAAAAGAGAATTAGCAGTTCTGGCACTTTCTGTGGCCAATGAACAATAGTTCCAAGTGGCCGCCATTAAAACTAAAAAAAGTTTTCTAATTATTATTATTAGCTGCATTTGAAGGGGTCATTTGGTAGACACTCTAAAAAATTTTTTTAAAATTTTTGGATCAAAAGAGAATGTTGATTTTATATCAAGTCAAAGGATAGGCGTCAAAATTTTTAAAAACATATACATATGGTAAAAAATATCTATAAAACGCTTTTGAAATTTTTTTATGTTGTTTTTGTCACACTATAATGTTAGCACAGGTGTCACCGAAATCGATGATGATGTAAAGATGGCATGAGTTGGTTTAAAAAATTTCTTGTAGTCTATGTTTTAAGTATAGTATTGTTTATTCCTTTAATTAGCATTCATCTCCTTTGTTTTCTATTTATTATTAATATCGATTCATTTGAGGGGATTTTTTCCCAGGACAATTTAATTATTTTCTTAAACATTTTTCGGTTCAAAAGAGAAATATGATATTGATATCAGGTGAAAGGATAGGTGTCAAACTTCTAAAAACAAATACATATGCTAAAAACTAGTAATTTTTTTGAAATTTTTTATTTCGTTTTTGTAATTTTATATAGTTAACACAAGTGTCGTTAAATTTAATGATGAAGCAACTATGATATGAGTCGGGTAAAATATTCCATGTATCCTACATTTAATGTATACTATTGTCGATTTAGGTTATAAGAATTGCTCTTCTTTGTTTTCTAACTTTTATTAAAAGCTGCGTTTGAGGAGTCATTTCCCGGACAATTTAATGATTCTTATTAGAATTTTTTTTTCAAAATAAAACTTTTTTTTTTAAAAAAAATATTAACATTAAGTCAAAGGATAGGTGTCAAAATTTCCAAAAACACATACATATGCTAAAGCATATTACAAATACGTTTTTTTTCTAAAAAAATTATCCTATCCTTGTCACTTAATATTGTTAGCATCGATGTTGATGCAAATATGATATGAAGCGGGTAAAAAAAATTCGGCGTATCCTACATTTAATGCATACTATTGTCTATTTCGATTATAAGCATAGATCTCCTTCGCTTTCTAATTATTATTAATAGCAAAAGGTGATGGCTCAGAAGATAAATTCGAACCTGCCAAACCAGGTTCGAATCCCAGCGATGGCTGGTCGATACGAATTCCGCATTCGGTTTGCATCCGACCATAGTGCTGACGTAAAATATTCTCCGCGGTACGTGGATCATGGGTTAGAGTACCTTTCTCTTCAGGCTAACCGTCGAAGGTTTTAGTGGTTTTCCTCTCCATGTAACTCAAATGTTGGTTAGTTTCATCAAAAGTCCCTCACGACGGCAAATTTCTCCCAATACTTGATCCAGGAGTTCTCTTGTATTCATGATTGGGTTCAAAATTACAATGCTACGGAGTTGAACATTAGTAGTCATAAACTTACAAAAAATAGCGTTGGCTGTTCAAAACAAATTATAATACAATATTATTAATGGTTGCATTTGAGAGGGTCATTTGGTGGACACTTTAACAATTTTTATAATTTTTTGGATGAAAAGAGAGCTTTGAAATTAATTTCAAGTCAAAGGATAGGTGTCAAAATTTCTAAAAACATATATGCTAAAAAATATTTATAAAAAGTTTTTAAAATAATGTTATTTTGTCCTTATCCCTCTATATGGCTCAGGTATATCTAGAATATATGATGATGCAAATATGACATGAGGTGGGTTAAAAAGTTATGTGTTATCAAAAAATGAATGGAAGAGTGAATTGACGAGTCATTTTCTCTAGCAGGTCCAAAAATTGCCGATTCATTGATTCTCAGTTTCAATAATTCAGTCCTGCACTGATTTTCTGACCCATTGATCCGATCTTTCATGGATTAATTGATTTACTGATTCTTTCATTAGCTTATTGATTGGTAATAGATTCACAAATTCGTTGATTTCTTACATAAAATTATAATAATTATATTTTTTATAGACACAATGCTTTGAAAAATACAAAATTTTAAGAGAAAAAAATTAAGATGCAAAAATGTAGGTTGATGAACGAAACAAGCAAAGATGGGAGAGTTTACTAGTATTTAAAAAAATATTAAAGTTTTTAATGACTCGCGACCGTAATATTTTTGTATAAATGATTTCATTTACTTACTAGCTATTGCTTTGTTGTTTTCATGCTATTTATCTAGCACTCTATTTAGTTGACGACTTCAAAATAATCCACTTATTTTCTTTTATTGAAGCATTAGACTTTAAATGCATATTTGTTATAAAATCTAATATAATCTTTGTTATAAAATTTACTGCATATTTGTTATAAAAGTAAATCGTAAAACATCTATTTTAATAATAAAAAAAAAAAAAAACAAGAATTCTTTTTTTCTAAAATAGTAACTTTTTCAGTTCTTCTAAAACTTAATTTGGTATTGAAACGAGCTCTTCAGTTTCTTTTTCTTGAAGCTATTCAACGTTTTATTACATATGTAATAAATTCTTTAATTTTTTTTTCAATTTGATTAAAAATTCAAAAAACGATATTTAAAAATACATTCATTTTGAAAATGAATTTTCTTCGATAAAAAATAGTTTAAACAAAGAGCTATATATAGTGAAAAAAATGTAATTTTGCTTTAATATTTTTGTTTTAGTATCTGATACATGTAGCTCATTCGAAAACAATTGTGAGCTGATTACAATTTTATCCTTTTTTTTCTTCATTTAACTGAATTAGATTGAAGATATTAATATTTAAATATAATATTAATATTAATATTTTCTTTTCAATTGAATGTTTTTTTTTTCAAAACTATATTTGTTTCTCTCTTGAAAGGAAATATAGGACAATGTTGGACAAAACTTGGTTCTTAAAGTTTCTTTTTTTCACTAAGCAGCTTCGTGAGAAAAATTGCTTCGATTTTTTTTTAAATAATAAATTTTACAATTATTAAATTTCCAATTATTAAAATCCAATCATTATAAAAAATTAATTATCGTATTATTAATCATAGGATAAATGAATTATTTTTTAGAACACAGCGGAAAAAATAGTCAAACCTATCAGAATACCAGAATACGGTAAAATTTACCGTGTTTCAGGTTCTATAGGAACACATTAAAGCTCGATAATTCTTACCGAAACGCTTTGGTAATAAATTTGGTAGCATTTAGAATAAAATATGGTTTAAAAATTTTGGTAAATGCGATAAAATTTACTAAATGCATCACTATACTTTAGAGTATAGCATAAGAAGAATTTATTAGGTTAAATTTACTTTTCAGCTTTGTATTTTTCACTAAATGTATGATAATAAAAAGTACAGTTTTAAAATACAAAATTTTCAGTAAACATTTACCATATAAACTGAAAAATATTTTACCAGAATTATGAATTTTTAAAAAAAATTATCATTACCATGCAGTTTAATTTTTCTTGAATTTTTTCTACATGAAATATGTCAGCACTTGGATTTTTTCAACATGGTTGTATAAAACTGGACTTCTATTGAAATCTGAAATATTTTTTTTAACATTATTTTTATTACAATAACCTTTCTACATTGAATAATACATAGGGTTTTGAAAACAAGGAACAATTTTATTATCTTCGTATTATTTGGTAAATTAAGTTAATAGATTATATTTGAAAACAAAAAAAACGATTAAATCTTTTTTAATGCTTTCTTTTCTGCTACTGGCTTTATATGCCCATCCATTACCTGTTGAAACACTGCATCTAACCTTCTTTTTATTTTGAATTGGCATAGCCTGTAGCTTACAGCTTTTTGAATTACTCAATATTGTTTTATAGACCAGGTCTTTAATTTATCCAACACTGTCATTTTAAAGAAGAAAAGATTTGAACATTTTAAACGTGATGCAAAACCTGTTTTAATAATTAAAAATAATAGCTAGAAAGTGTTATTATATGTTGAATAAACAGAAAATAAAACTTCAAAGCAATTATAAACAATGAAGTTCTCTCAATAAAAAATTATATTTTAAATTTTTAGTAGTAGCAGTAATAAATAGTTTTTCTTTTGAGAAAAAAAACTAATTAATCATTAAAATAAAAATGGAAAACAATTTTATTCTCTAAGTTGCTTAAGAAAAAAAAAAAAAAAAAAACTTACAGACGTGGTTTAGTCATCTTTTCCCTTACATTCATTTAAAAGATTCATTTTATGTTTTTTCAACTCAACCTTATTATGATTTCCCTTCATAACTAAGATATTTTTTTAAAGCATAAAAATATATTTCGAGTAAGATATAGAAATTAAATTAATAATAAATAAAAATTTATTCTGAGTTATAAATCGAAAAATGTAAACAGAAGTTAAATTGAGCAAGTGGAGTTATAGCCTTTAATTTTATACAGTTTTTATTGCTTGAATGTGTTAGACAAATTTGATAAAAAAGGTGAAATTAATTCTTGTCTTAATTTTTTTAAACAGAGTAAACTGAACGCTTAAGTTAGAATTAAATGTTTGAATAATGTTTTTACATTAATAGATTGTCTATGGGGAATTATAAACAGGAATCTTTTAAAACGTGCTTAAGCTTTTTTTTTAAATCATGGGTAAAAAGGGTAAAACATGATTTTTATTACTTTAAATTCAATTTACAAAGTAATGTAATTTCTAATAGATATTTTTTCAAAATCTGCGATATTTTAATAAAACTTTTATAGTTTACTTATAGAAAATTTTAGCTTTTTTGGAGTTTATTTTAAAGTTTTTATATTATTTGCCTTTCAGAAGAACGTATCAAAATTCCAATATTTTGAATTCAAAATATTTATGTTTCATATTCAAAAGTGTTTTTTTTTGCTTAATTTTAAGATCAAAAAACATATTAATATAGCTGTAATTGTCTCAGTTGGTTTAAAAGGAATCACAAGTGTTATTTTTTCCAAATTTTTTTTCCTTTAGTATGAAGTATCGTTAGAATAAAGTTTTGTTAATATGTTATTTAGCACTAATTAGTATACTACATACGTACGTTAGATATATATGTTCAAAATGTTCATTCGTTAGTGTATATACGTTTGCTAGTTAGCATTCGTGGACACTTATGAGCATTTAGCTGAAAGTGTTCAAATAAAGAAAGAAACTTTAATTCAGACAAACAAGATAAAGCAACATACTTTTACTTAATACGATTTTGTTTGGATTAAACCTTTTAAAATTGAAAATGGCTTTTATTTTGTACTAAAAAGTATTTGATACTCGTAAACTAATAAACTTCGTTACTTTTTATTCAGTTGTACTTCCTCGTAAAATTACTTTAAAAAATTTTGATTGGCTACCATTTTTTAATAATGAAATAATGAATCCTGATTTGTAAGATATTTGGTTTTAATTCAGTTTAAATAAAAAAAATTAAAAATAATTTTTGTTTTGTTTTACATGTTGTTCTATCCATATCATCCTGGAAAGGTATGCTGAGGGAATTAGATGATCTCAAATATGTAATTATTCATTGATAACTATTTATTAAGATACGAAATCAGACACAAAAACGTACTCTCTCTCTGAATAGGCATACATTTTTTTTACATATTTTGATCCCTGAACCTCAAAATATAGGAGGTAGAAAAATTTTCGAAAAAATTGGACCATAAGTTTGGGTGCTAGGAAGCTATATATATTTGGCGCAGTCCCAAAAAGTAACCAAATAATATCGCAGTAGTAGGAGTAGAGACTTAAAATAGCCTTAAGATCTATGTGATCGACAAGAGAGAAATATCTAGTGTTTTCTCCGCTGCTAAGCATCCAAGATGGCACCATAAGAAATAATGAAGTAAAAATTTAATCTGTTTCATTCATGGTTTTCAGTTAGCTCGGGAAAGATTATCCTTTAATAGTTACTGGAAAAATATTTCGTTAGTTTCTAGGTAACAGACATTATTTTGAGCTGATTTCTGACCAAAACGCTAAGTTTGTTTTCTTTTTTTCATCTTTTTTGAAAATAGAATTTGAATGGATTGATAAATTATTTATGATTTTCGAGATTTTAGAGTTTGAACAAAGAGCTTTTCATATGACATTATATGTGTTATTTTACGCTGTTTTTAAAATTTTTAAGTTGGTAGATTTTATACTAAAACCTAATTTCCAAAAATCATTTTAATTCTTTTATACACAAAGTTATCAGGTTAATAATATTTACACTTGTCGAGTCTTCTAGGCAAAAAGGTTTCGAAGCAAAAGCAGGAAAAAAAAAAGGTTTCGGAGAAAGAGTATAGAGTATATCGAGGAGATCATAACTATTATACACATTCACGAATTTTTACATAGATCATGATATTTCTTTTTTCTATTGTTTAAAAAAATAGTAAACATTATTTGACATTTTAAATACATTGATGCATGTATGTTTAAGAATATTGTATGGTTCATTGTTGTAAAAATTGCTTTATTTTCCCAAATATGTGAGTTTCATGGTTCTATTTGGTGAAAATATTTTGCTTATATATAGCTTCCCGATGTTTCTATGCATTCTGAACGGATTTTCGCGAATTCGTAAAATTTAAAAATCCTACAATGTCGCTCAACATCTTCTACAATTACGATCAGCGCTACATACATAATCAAACACCGCTACTATAATTTCCTTGCTTAATTCCTTTTATTACAAATATATATATATATATATATATATATATATATATATATATATATATATATATATATATATATATATATATATATATATATATATATATATATATATATATATATATATATATATATATATATATATATATATATATATATATATATATATATATATATATATATATATATATATATATATATATATATATACATATATATTTATATACATATATACATATACATATATATATATGTATATGTATATATGTATATATATATATATATATATATATATATATATATATATATATATATATATATATATATATATATATATATATATATATATATATATATATATATATACTGGCTTGCAGCTGGATACATATTAAAGCCGAGAGGGCTAATCTGTCATTCTCATGACCGACAGAATGGGAATGCGAGTCCCAATGTTGACACAACCATATTTCTTCAATTCCTTTTTACAAACGAAGGGCTTCCAGTGTCCTGCACTCTCCAATTTGTAATTCTGAACTATTAGAATATGATATTCTCAATCACGCATAGATGGCAGCACCATGAAGCTGCTTAACACAAAAAGTCTAGCATTTACCACCTCTTACGATAGGGGAAGGGGGAACAACCATACAAACTAATTAAACCACATCCACGGTTTATATAGCAAAACACAACTCAACCGCAGCCTGATTTCAATGCCCATTACCTAACGAAAAGCCTAGCTCCAATGTCCAGTTAAAATGTTTATGGTTTTGAAACCACACTTGTTGTAAACGGTTTCAAAACCATGAAGCAAGAAATGCTCCTTATCTTAAACTTTACTGTTAATTGGATGGACAATCAGCTGCCGGCTATTTTACAGTAATATTTGACAGAAAATCATAACAGTGTTTGATTTTAAAATATAAGAGACAACTCCCTTTTAGAAAATTCGAAAAAAATGAAACGACACGATTTTGCTCTTCGCAACGACACATAAAATATTCGCAGTAAACTTTTTCCACTAAAAATCCACTTTTCCTATATATAAAATATCCAATATAGGATTGATGAAAAGAAATCATCAATCATAAATTTAATATTTCTCTCAGAAGTTGGAAGTATGTTTTCATAAAAAATAAATTACGCAATATAAAAATTAAAAAAAATCTTCCGACTTATATATTTTAATATGTTAAGAAATTTGACGGAAACCTCTACATTGTAAAGAAGAATCTAGATGGATATTGGAAGGAAAAGTAAGCAATATATTTGATGAAGGATAACTACATCAAAAATATGAGCAACGTCTTCAGACTTATCGATCCGCGAATTTTATCTTTATACGAAATGAATGTATGAAATAGAGAAAAGAGAAGATTTTCTTATGAATGGTGGATAGGTATTCTTAAAAGGAATCGAATAGATTTAATCTTTTCAGAATTTTATGTTCAATATTATATATTTTTAGAGTGTTTTACACTGTAAAAAATTCCTAATTACGCTGTGAAGTACCGGAACTTTGGGTGCCTCATCTGTAAAAATTCATTTTTCCATAAAATATTATACTGCAACTTTTACAGTAATATTTATTTAATTAGAGTGATTCAGTGATATTGCTGTAGTTACTGTTAAAGTATCGGTATATTAGATATTTTGTTTCGTGATATGTTCCGGTAAAGTAAGTTTTACAGTAAAAAGTCTCGTAACCTTGAGTGTCGGTACTTTTTACCTTAATTTCATTTTACAGAGCTAACAACAACATTTTATTGACTAACAACATTTCAGTGACATAAATTTTTATTTTTTTAAAATAATGTGTAACCATGGGAATAAAATTCAAATGATCATAAAATGATTTATATACGGAAGTGAAAAGTTGCGTCTTGTTAAAACTTTAAAAAAAGTTTTATTGAATATAGTCAAGTTTGATGAATTGAAGTTTATGATGAATGGTGAAGTTTATTGAAATCAAGTTTTATTGAAATCTTGATACATCAAGTTTTATTTGACAATTACTAAAAAATGCTCCCTTAAATGTGTTTTTATTTGTTTTAAAATTATTCCTTTAATAAATAATAATTAAAAAAAGATTTTGGAACTTAAATTGGAAGTATTTAGTGGAAGGGTTAGATAGGTAGGCATCATTAACGCAAGAGCTTCTCGTGGTCTCTAGTGTATGCACGGAATCTTAATTAAGATGTAAATACCTTTTATGATTGATAAATACTTAGTCAGCCTCTTCCAACATAATAACAAATGATTGAGAGTTTTGGTATATAATAGACCACTTTAAGATGAACGTTTTTATTAATTTTTTTAAAAAGCTTTTTTTTTTTTACTGTTTTCCGATCTTAAATTTTTTGAGACTATAAGTAATTATTACTGCTTACTTTGAATTTGCAAGTTTTATTCAATTTGTGCAAAAATATTTGATACAAAAAGTTTTTGATGTAGAATGGGAGTATTTCAAAATGATGGGAATAAATACACTGTTAGAAGTTTCATTCTGAAGGTGCTTTAAAATAACCAGCAGTATGCTTATCTATTTATCGGCAATAATAATGACTAGGAACATTTTTTTTTATCTTTACATGTTTAAAACCGCTTGCAATTCTTATGGTTAGAAAACCGTGAACTAGAAAATTATACAGTTTTGCTTTAAGATGGTTAAGCCTAACTAGCATGTTTTGAAAAGCGAAAAATATTGAATTTAATTGGATATTTAAGTAATGATATGTAAGGCTTTTTATTATATAATGGTCATTCGAGTCATGTGGTGGTTGAGTTGTGTTCTGTTTAGTGAACTGAAAATTGTGGGCTAATTAGTTTGTTTAGAGAAGTCATCTATTTTGAGAGATGGGAAATACTAATTTTTTTTTGTATTAAGCAGCTCTTTGGTTCAGCCATCTATACCTGAATGAGAATTTCGTCATCCAGGATCCCCAATTGAGAACTACAGGGCACAGGAAATTTCTCACGTGTTAATGGAATGGAAGAAATATTGTGGTGTCAATGCTGAGATTCGAGCTCACATTCATGACACTCTTGCATTTTCTTCTAAGTTATGTCTCCAGGCTGCAAGGAACTAAGTAGCTTCATAAGGTGTTCGATACGTATTGATTACTGTAAAATTATTAAGCACTCTTTGTCGTGTTGGAAAAAAATGTGATTTCGTAGTTTTTATTACATGGCTTAGCTTATAGCATTCGAAGAACATGTACTTTATTCTCATTGGTTGTAGGCCAAATTGGCGCTGATAAAAGTCTGGTTGTTTAACCGAAAGTGAAAGCAGCCAATGAACGATTTTTCTCTTTGTTGACAGCTTAAATGTCATATTTTTTTATGGTTATGTAAATGTTTTGGTTAAATGTGGCAAAATAACAAATAAATACCATTTTTTTTCGAGAAACTTCTATCAGTGCTTCATAACTGGAAAATTTATGAGATGAACATGAATTGAAAATAAATCCAAAGAAAAAATACGAACACACAAAGAACAAACTTTAATTCCAGGAAAAAAAAATTACAAATGGTAACATGTTCAATACTTTTTTTTGGAATTTTAAAACTTCAATTATATAATTTATATTTGACAACATTCTGAGGTTTCAGCTTTACAGTTCAAAAATATTTATTTACACAACATTTCTTAGTCATTCCATAAAAACATTTGATCATGTGATCAAACGTGTGTTAAATTTGTCCATCTTTCATATGAATTTATCTTACACAGTGGCAGTCGCTAGCTGATTTCTTGGCTTAATTGTGACAAGAGGATACAAATCGTCTTTCTCTCAAGTTTAGGAGTAAGGATTTTTTTTATCACAGGTAAGAAGCATTTAAAATTGATTAGCATTAAAATTTTGCACTCTGCTGCACAAAGTGTTCTCAATTAGTCAGCAAGAAATTAGAAATGGACAAGTTTTTCACTTAAAATAAAGGATTTTATGTTTTTACATTTAAATTGGTAAAAAGTACGTGTTAATGGGTAAAGGGCTTTTATACATTTAAATGGGTAATGATTTATTCCATTAAGGACCAAAGCTCCTACATTATTATTTAAAAAGATGAATACATTTTCTTAGAACTTATTTTAGTGAAATAGGGTATTAATATTTTCGAAAATGCGTAAAAAATATCAGTATTAGTAATTTAAAATCAAATTATGTAATAAAATTTAAAAAAAAAATTAAAGTGGTAGGTAAAACTAAAAAATATCAACTTAATTTAAGTACAGTTCAGTGGAGAATGGGTTAAGATGATTTAGGAGAGCTAGTAGATGAAGACTAATAGATAAAACAAAAGTTCAAATGGTTAAAATTCGAAACAAATGTGTAAGAACGAAAACTACTTAGGTTTAGATTCTTTATTTAAAATGACTGTAATATATAAACGTTATGTTAATATACGAACAAGAAAAATTTAATAAAGGAAAATAAGAAAACCTTTCAAATAAAAAAAATATCTCTTGAGTAGATTCTACTAAATATTTTAGTTCGACTAATTGTCCTGAAAACAAAGTTATACAAAAATATAAGAAAACAAAGAGAAAAAAAAAGGTTTGCTATTTTTAATTAAATTAACTACAGACTATAAATGAATATAATGATTAAAAACTAAATTAAATGTTAAATTGCCTTAAATTCTTCATTCAACATTGGAAGGAATTTTGAGTTACTTTATTAATTAACAGTTTATTTGAAAGAAATATGCATGAATAGAAGGAGTTTGGAAAAATAATTTATTAAATTTCATACCTTTTCACTAATAGCAATTTCACAAAAATTGTTAATATCTATTTCTATAAGAAATGAATTTCAAATTATACTTTCGAATGACAATAAATATTTCGACATAATTTTTTTAAATATTGTACCAGTATAATTTCTTTTATTATAATAAATACTGCTGATTCTTCGAATCTAAATCTTTTGTATGTTTCGGAAAAAGTTAATCTACTTAATCAGTATGAATAATTTATATATATATATATATATATATATATATATATATATATATATATATATATATATATATATATATATATATATATATATATATATATATATATATATATATATATATATATATATTGGTATTGGCTGTGGTTAAAAAAAGTAATAAAAATAAAAAAGAAAGTTGTTATCAGAAGAAAGAAAGAAAAATTGACTCTCAAAAAATGTTTTAAAATCACAATTAGAAACAAGCAAAAGGTTGCGTTATTTGATATTATTCAATTTTATAGGAGAGTCGAAAAATTATATTAAAGCATAATATTAACAATTTAAAAAATACTAATTTTATTTGTTGATTAAAATTTTTTTTTTCAAATTTCAATTTATAACATGCCGATTCTTACGAATTATGTTAAAAAGCATTAAAAACTTTAAAACAATTAATATTTTTTATGTTGTAGAAAAAAAATTAAACATTAAATAAATACTTATAAAACTTTAGACTGAAATTTGTTTTTTTGCAATAAAAAAGTTCAAAATATTAGATCAAGTATTATGTATTAAAAAAAAGTAAGGAAATAGGATTTTCACAAAAGTGTAAATAAATTAACTTATGTAATGAAAAGAAAAGTCTCCAAAAACGCTACGCAAATCAAGCAAATCAAGTAAAAAATTAATTTAATAATAAAAATCTTTTAAAATGTATTTTATAGTGTTATTTTAAAAGCTTTATAAAAAACATAAAATACACTTTTAAATTTAATTTTTATGTATTAAAAATACATATTGATCATTAAAGTGGAAATAATTTATCATAGCTAAAAATGGAATTTAAATTTAAAAATAACAGTTAGTATTTTTGAGGGTGAATCAATTAGAAATACAGCTAACAAGAAACTCCAACTTTTATGAAATACAGTGAAACAACCCGACAAACACCTAATCAGTACATCAAACATCAATATGAAATAGCACCAAATATTATCTTATTTATACTTTGATGCAGTTGTTCTAATACTCAAATAGTCGTACAGATCTCTATATTCAGTGAATACAAATAAACTGTTCGAGATAAATTTTAGAATTACAGGTGTCCAATTTTAATTCAATTGTGAGCGACAATTAATAACTTATAATATAGCAAAAAAATATATTATATAGACAAAGATAACACATATATTGTAACATTTATAAAAATATAGCAAATAAACATAACACAGGTAAATATATAACAAAGTCCTAGTCGGATAAAAAGAAAATTTATACAGCAAAGATAAAAATATATGAATGGATATAGAATAAATAAAAAATATAAAATTTGAATAAAACTTATATAAAAATACAACAAAGCAATATAGCATAGATAAAACAGATAACAGTTATAAAATAACACACATAAATCCATAACAAATTTCCTGTCGGATAAGAAGAAAAATTTAATGCATGTTTTGGTACATTAGCAAAATTAGCTTAACAATGAGATTATATCGATTTTTACATTTTAATATTTAGATTGAAGCATATATGAAGGTCTTATTAGAATAACGAACTAATATACTTTTTTTAAAAAATAAGGTGTAAGCTTCCCTTTCAATGCAAGTGTTTGTTCTATCTTATTTTGAAACTTATTATGTGTTCAGCCCATTTTTTGTACTAAACAGAGTGTGATTACCATATGAGAAAACAATAAATTCATTGGACTTAAAGGCAAAGTATCTTCAAAGGAAGAAAAATGTAAAGCCTATTTGAATAGAAAGAGTTTTACTGATCAAATAGGCATTCATATATTAAAAATGTTTTGCTTAATTTGTGAAATGCATTAAAAATTTTTTACATTCATTCGTGAAATCTATTTTTCAAGCATATTTCAGAGAGAAGTATAATGTTAATTTTGATAATTTTTCTTATCTGCTGAATTTTAAATGTCAATTTGTACACAGAATAAATGTGTATGAAAAGGAAATGTTTATTTGTTTCATTATAAAATGTTTAAAAATTGCTATAGATTCTTAAGTCATTAAAAAGTAAAAATGTAAGAATAGTTATGTTTTCTTTGAAACGCTGTGGTTCTCAACTCTAACCACGAAGTAAACTAAAAAAAATAAAAATTCCATTAAATAAGTTGTTCTACTAGAGCCAAATTAAAATAATTTTAACGAATTTAAGTGTTTTCTTTGTTTCTTAAAAAGGCCTGCCCCTCGAAGAGTTAAAAATTTTCTAATGTCTTAATTTTTGTAATAATATAGGAACTATTGAAACTATTTTTAAATTAAGATCAGTGTTTTTAGCAGTAAATGTCTCTCAGAGTTTCCTTTTCTACGTTTTTTTAGGATTATGATTACCCAAAAAAAATTTTATGTTACATCTGTTAACATTTTGAAACAATTGTTAGTATTTTTAGTGACAATTTAGTAACCTGACGGTTACTGAAATTGCATACTCTGTTATAAAATAATAATAAACATTATATCGCTGGCAAATATTGCTTGACTAGGGGGCAATTTTAAAACTCGTAACTTGAAAACCAAAATCTCATTTTAGATTATTGAATTTTACAAAACCATGCAGGCAATTTTTTATGCTTTTTTCCTCGTTTGCGCTCAAAACTTCAAATTATATTGCATTATTTTAATTCTTAAAAATATCCCAGTTAAATTTTAAAATAAATAATGCTATTTGTAACTGCGAAAAAGGGTAAACCGGAGTTATCCATATAATAAGATAACCTTCACCACAAATAAGGAAGACAATGTTATTTTTTATAATCTCATTGTTACATTAAATAAAACTTAAGAAAAATTTAAAAAAGGTATATTCGATAAAATATCATATCTTATTATTGGAAATTTAAAAATTTAATTTTGAACTGAAGGTAAACAAATAATAAAATAAAGTACAGGACAATTTAACTTGCTATTTTAGAACACACATTTACAAGAAAAGAGCGTATTATGTGAAATTATAAAACTTATTAGATGAATTAAAACTTAGTTGGAACAATAAAATATCAATAAATTGATAAGATTTGAAAATACGTATTTGAATTAAAATAATGAAATAAAGGACACACCTTTCCTGATAATCTAATTTTGATTTAATGACAATTTTTAAAAAACAAAATTATTTTAAAAGTGTTTCAAACATATTAAAAAAACACATGTTACAAATTAGAATAGTAAAAAATGCACATGGTATTATCCAACATACTTTTAAGATATTTTTTTCATTGATTTTCCGATTCTTTTATGCATATTAAAAACAACAAATGTTATTTATCTAATATCTTATAACTTTATCTTCACTTTCTTATTTTATACATAATTATTATAATTCATTAAACTTTTAAAGATTTGAATCATATGCATGCAAAAACAAATTTAACACTTTAAACACATTGCATATTTTTGCATTATGAAATACAGAAGTAAAAAAAGTATGATCTTTAAATAAATTCAGAAATCGCGCCAGCAATACATAAAATTGCTCAAGAATTTACTTCATTAATAACTAAGAAAATATTTTATTCTAAAACATTAATACAGTTCTATTTTATTTATAGCATTTTGCAAAGATGCGGTGGGCTACGTCCGTAGCGCTAAAAGCGTTCGTAAAGTACGATATACTAGTAAATAAAATAGGATAAAAAAAATGATTCATAAAATATGTTAATTTTGGAAATTGAGATTTTGTTTAAATAAAAAGACTACTTGTATACAGAGTAATAATTTAAAAATATGTAACACATAGTATTTATAATAAAATAAATATTTTATCTTTTTTACTCTTTTATAAATAATGTTTATAAATTAAACTTGAAATTGGTTAAAATATTTTGAAGTAATGGATACTTATCAAATAATATTAAAGATATTTTAATAAATAAATAAACAATTAGTAAAAAATATATATAATTAAATAAATAATAAAATTAAATAAATAACTAGAAAACTATTACCAATAACTTTGTATATACATTAGACATTCATAAAATCTTAATAATAAATAATTTTTAATGGTTTCTTTAATAATCAACATTACATCAAGTTTTTAACTACTTTTTTTTTAATGTTATCGTAGTTGTATCAAAATAGGTAGCAACGACACATTTTTGCTTTTTTGTGGCAAAGCTCAGCATATTTGGCATTTTAATCAATAAGAACTTTTTTACTTATAATAGCAGATAAGCTTTCATTAATTTGAAAACACACTATTTTGTTTTTCTAAAAAAAAATCAGTATTTTTTTGCTACAGTACAACATTTTAAATGCTTAAAATATTGAATACTAGTTTTCAAAAATCAAATAAAATTGATAAAAAAAATACATAAATGACAAAAATTCCTATTTTTTAAGGAAACTGTAATTAAAAAACTTGTATCTCGCAATGGTTGTATACATCAGTAATCCTTAAATAAAAAGTATATTTTGGAGCAAAAAATTTATTTAAGATAACTGATAACCCGTCTTTATTAATGTTTCAAAGATTGTAATAGTATTTACGAAGAATGTACCTAAAATGACACCTACAAATACAGTAGCATTTTTTCTTACAAAGTTAGTTCTTTATTACTTAGGAGGAGGAGAAATCGTTACTTAAAATTTGTTATGCCAAATGTAGAATCATGCTGTAACTGTGGATGGTATGTTCAAGTTTATTGGCCCTAGAGTCAGAGGTGGCTATACTGTGTCAATCACTGTAGTGGAGCAGGAACTTTTAAAAACGCAGTCATTAAAGTTCCCGATTAAAAAAAAAAAGATTAAATTAGTTGAACCTTTCATTTGTTCAATGGATAGAACTTGGTGACGTATTTAAGAACAAAATTACAGTTTGATAATTTATAACTTAATATTGGCTTCAAAATAGGCAAAATAAATTTTTATACTGGTTGCTGATCTTAAAAAAATGCATGATTGGTAAGTGACAGTTCGGATACTTTCCCTGTAAGATTTCGACGAGGAAAATATGAGTTTAGATATCGGGAAAACTATTCAATGCACTCAACTCTCTTAAGTTCCTAAAAAGATTTGGAAACTAAAAACTCGAGTATTGCAAATTTTATGGGACTTACTACTGCTTCAATGTTTTCATTAAAAATGAAAAGAATACGGATTTTTATAACATTCCATCAATAAATAGCTTTAGCTCCAGAATGAATTTTAAATAGATTTTTTATGAGGCTTGTAGTAATTTTTATATAGTCATGCATTTCCACATTTTGGCACAAATTACGAATGAGAAGCTTATGAATAAGTTTAATTGGGACAATAGCAACTTAATGCTACATCCCTTATGATGCCAAGGAATCATCAATAAACTTTAAAATTCGGAGTAATTTTCGTGACGTTTTAATTAAGTTATAGTTATAAGAAGGTAAATAAAATATAAAGTTATCGCGTAATGGATGATTAAGATAATGGAGTCAATTAACACTAAAGATTTTTGAAAGAACGAAACAAATATTATAAACATAAAAAAATTATTCATAACAACGTACAAGATTTAAGTTTATCAGAATTTTCGTTAGACGTAATTTATTTTAACAGTTTAAAATATTTTCAAATATTATTCCTTACTAATTTCATAGTTTTGCCACTTTGTACATTTTTTCCATAGAGTTTCATTCCATTCATGTTGGTTATAAATTGTAATATTTTTAAAAAAAATTAAAATTGATCTTTCAAGAATAAGCGATAAAATAAATCGCATGATTAAATATCAAAAATATTTAAATTGAAATTATTTGAAGATACTTTCATGTAAAATTCTCTGAATTTGAACTTTATTTTGGAAGATATGTATTATTTTCGTTTTTAAAATTTCAATCTTTGGGGTTTTAATTTATAAATAGCAGTGTCTTTCAATAAAACTATCTACAAACATTATGAATCTAAATTAAATGGTTATGTGAATTTATTTAAATATTTTTTAGATAAAAATAAAATCACATTTCCAAAGTTGACAATATAAAATTTATACTAATATTCATGTAATAAATTTAAAATATCGATGCTCATACAGTAAAATACACAACCAATTAATACTAATAAAAGCATATCAGCTAATTTTGGTAGTCAATATTTGAATTATATAATTTTCTTTCAAGCTGCTTTGTTTAATTTATTTTGTTTATTATCATTTACAAAGATTTTTTATTTTCGAAGTATTTTTGTTTGTTTACTGAACGTAAACAATACTATTTCACTGCAATAAGTGAAACAAAGCTTCATATTGTCTATAATGAACTAACTTTTATAAAAGTCTTACACAACTATTCTGAGGATTTTAAAAGAAATCTTCAAAGAAAGTTTATGTTATTTGACTGCTATATCCAAGTTGTGAAAATTAAATGCATAGATTTAAATTTTTATTTAATGTTTTTATGTGAATTACGTATACAAATGAAGGAATGGGTTAACTTTGTGTTAAATAATAATAATTTATTAATTGTGTAACATAAATAAAGTTGTAGTGTCCCTCAATTTATTTTTGTTGTGTGTGGGTTTTTTTACACTGTTTCAGCTACAATTAAGCATTATTTAAAAAAAAGTTATATTTTTTCGAAGTATGAAATGCCATTTTGGCTGATATCTTGTTGAAATCTATTGTGTTCTAGAATTATGGGCATAATTTTGTTCAATATTTTTTAAGATATTCATTCTGAAACACAGCTAGTTTTATTGTAACATTTATTATTTAAAAACAATTCAGCAACTTATTGAAGCTTAAATAGTAGTTTTTGCTTTATAGTTTCATTTTGGTTATAGGGTTTGAGAATATGCTATAAATTTTACTAGTATTTCTATTATGTTAAGATTACTCTAAATTTAAAATAATATTATTAGTAACCTTCCACATTATTGTTTTTAAAAAGTAAAAAAAAGATATAGTTTGTGTTTGCTAATTATGTCTAATACATAAATAAAAAATTTCCTTTACAAAAACGTAGTTAAAAATTTTGAAAATAAATGAAGACCAACTGGAAAGAACGGTTAATGTCCATTTAAAATAAAAGTGACGATTCGTTACGTATTCAAGGCCACTATCTGTTGCCATCCCCATCTGTTGCATTTTGTGGATTACTAAGTTTTGATAAATCAATTACGTGAAGAATTGATTCTTCTCGAGAGTTATTACTCAGTGAAGATGCTCTGTATTGTAGAAAGACCCTTCTTTTCCCAAACCTTTTGAAAAACTCTTCTTAAAACCATTTCTTTTCCAAATCTGCTTTTATTATCAAAAACCGTTCTTTCACCGCTGTCTTCAAATATAGTTAACAATTTTACAAAAAAGAAAAGAAAAAAAGATACGAATAAAAGTTTAAAAGCTATTCAAAATTTTCTTATGTTTAATAACATTTATGAAACTATTCACTTTATTATTCATTTAATATTTAATTAATTTCAATATTTAAAAAAAAATCATTCTGAAATATTGTTAGTTTTATTGTAACTTATATCATTAAAAAATAATTCAGTATTGTATTGAAGCTTGAATACTAATTTACGTTTTATTGTTTGATTTTGGTTATAAGGATTTAAAATATACTAAACATTTTATCATTTTTTTATTATATTAAGTCTACCCTAAATTTAAAATAAAACTATTAGTAAGCATTCACATTTCTTTTTCAAAAACGAAATGTATACTTGACATTGTTTCACTGATATGACTATATAAATTCAATTCATAACATTCATCTGAAAAGCTCTCTAAATGATTTTTACTAGAGTATCTAAATTACTAGTGTTAGTTGACTAGAGTATAAGCACAACAGAAAACTAGATAACATATTATCTATAATAAATAATTTAGTTGAGCCGGTTGAACATTATCACATTATTATGGGTCTTTACGCATAACAACTAATACTGAATCAGTTCGTAAAATGTGTATTAGATATACACAGTTCCAGTGTCTATAAAAATAAGAAACTTTTTCTGTAGTAGCCCAAAAACATTTATTTTCTAGAACTACACAAATAGTTTTTGTTCTTATTTGGCATTTGGCAAGTAGATAGTGACCAAAATCGAGTTCATAAATACTTAGAGACACTTAATAAGATAAATAATTATTATCACATCTCATTCTTGTGAATTTCTCTTAAACACAACTGTGTATCACCCATCTAAAAGGACCAAATAGGCATGGATAAACTCATCATAAAAATACTGAAATTATGTTTTTTGAAACATTTAAAACTGTCTAAGAAACGTAAATATACTCAGCACCTTACAGTACTCCTACAGACGTTTTATTCAGTAATTTTAAATGATGAAATTATATGTTTTAAAACATGAAAAACAATCTAAGAAACAAAAGTATATTCAGCACCTTAAAGTACTCGTACAAATATTTTATTTAGTACTTTTAAATTTAAAAAAACAATGAAAAAAATTTAATCTCATATTACGCACTACTCATATTATAAAACAAAAATTCCGTATTAATTTTTAACAACTATTATATCATAAAAATGTATATCTTAAAGTTGTTAAATTATATTTTGATTGTTTCGAAAGATAAATAAATAGATATAAAGATGATCTGAAGAAGCTATCCAGTATTCACTGATAATAAATTCAATTTAATTATTCAATTAATAAACAGCTGGGAATATTCACAGCTAATTAATTAAATAAATATCAGTAAAAAATTGAATTTCTAATAAAAGGAATAGCTTAATTCTTTATATACTTCTTTATATATAAAATTATAAATATGAACGAAACAATATGCGAAAAATTATTTGATGAAATCTGACCAAAATATATTGTAGTCAAAGAAAATAAACATTTACCTATTAATTGTTATGATAAAAACAAAACTTCTAAAGCAACGAGTGATGTAACAAAATATTATAATTTTTCATGTTTTGTAAGGTGATATAAATTGATTATCAAAGTAATAATAATATATATAAATACAATTAAATTGTATTTTTGTATTGAGTGCTAAATCTGAACATGAAGAATTTTTGGTTAAATTTATGAATTATTAATTGCTTTTTATCAAATGCAAGTTTTGTGATACAGAAAAGTATTTAAACAAATTATAATAAATTGTTAATGTAAATGTTAATAGTTACCAGCATATTATAAAATATATAACTTAAGACAGAAGCAGAGAATATTTCCCTCCTTAAACTAATGTGCCAATGATGAGAAGAATGATTATGAACTAATATAAATTGAAATGGAAATTATTTTTGGAAAAGCTTTGTAAATCTATACACAATACAAAAAATGAACTGAATAAATTATATATTGTTTAGAACATTTTTTTGAACCCATTAATGACAAGTCAAATTATATAGGAAACTATCAGTAAATAAAATAAGACATTACCTTGCTTTTTGATTGTTAAATTACAGTAGTCACAAGTGTTTATATATGAAATCGTTATCCCTATTTCAGATGATCAGTTGACGAGTTTGAGAAGTTACACCCTTTCAATTCTGTGAATACCTCTGTAAAATAGCTAGGCTCACTATTTATTCTCAGCATTTTTGCACTAAGTAGATTGATAATCAACAAGCACCGATCCCAAAATCTTTCCTTTGAATCATCAACAAGAAATGGCTTTAGAGGATAGGATATTTCGTTCCCCATGTACGAATAGCTTAGGTATAGGCATGTGAGCACAACGGATTGTAGCTCTCTTTCACTGTCGATATCTTCATTTACTAGTTCTCTTATTAACAAGTAGAGAAAGACGACGTTGGCCGGGTTAATGAATGCAATATCCTGCCATCCTTGTAGCAAGAGACTTCGATCTACAGATCTGAGCCAGAGAACAGCATCAGCTGGTTGTATATCTCTCAGCTTCCAGCACCTTTTGCACAGGAATTCTCCAAGGCATCGAAGCAACTCTGATGTTGACGCCTGTATCACTGTCTTCTTGTGTTGTTGGCTCGGACTGATGACAGAGTTGCTTTTGCTGTTGACATTGAGCGAAGCACCATGATGGTAATGCTGGTTATGGGATTTATGGCTGCTGCCGGAAATGTGGCTAATTAGGGGCCTCACCAAATTGTGAGCTGCTAACACTGATGGTTTGGATGGCGGTAAAGATGGTGGCATTTTATGGTGACGGTCACCCCCGACCGCAGTATTTCGAACCACGACATCCAAGGCCGCCACTGTGGAGGTTTTAAGATTGTAGCACGACACTGATTTTTGAATGTTCTTTTTATTGTCAACCACATTGTTCAAGTTGTCCAGTGGCTGGCGGGAAGAGTTTTTGTTTTTGTCCAATTTCCTTCGAGTGGACGATGTTAGAGTTTTCCAACTCAACGCGTTGATAAATAAAGAGTGCTTTTTAAAGTTCGAATTGTGAGTGTGATTGAGATTATCAACAATATTTCCGTTCTTTTCCTTCATTTTGGCATTGTTAAGTTGCTCATAATTGAATCCATTGTGAGTAAATTCCCCGTAAGTAGGCTTGCGATCTCGGGGAGATATGCTTAACACAGTCCCCATTTTGTTGTTTCGATTTCACACGCAGTACGAAATCAAAAGAATCAATCACAACGAATAGCCACTCACCTTAAAAGCCAATCGACCTTGGAGGTCAAAAGTAAGAGTTTCTGGTTCGATAATGAGAACTTTCATCGTATAAAAGAAAAGTGCTGTTATTTTTCACCAGATTCAACAATCACAATAGATGAAACAAATTTCGACAAGGAAACAGGATTATTCTTCGAATAAACACAAATCTTATTTTCCTGGATGATGCTTCAAACATGTCTGCTCACGTTCTCCTGGCTCTCCGATCGCTTGATCGAAGAAGATTTGCATGGAACAGTTGCCATGGTGATGCAGAGGGTAGTGAATGGCAGCCGCATGTGGGCGGAGTTCGTGACGTATTCACTCTCTGATTTGTCAATATTACCCGTACTACTGACGATTAAACTAATATTTAAAACATATAGAGAATAAAATTTTTTTTTGGGGGGGGATATTAATAGTAAACTGTGATTGAAAAATGAGAAAAAAAGAAAATGCAACTACTATAGAGGTTTTGAAGATTGCAAAGAAGATAGGGTAAAAATACATATTTATTAGAAAATATACTTTTAAAATTGAATCAAATAGTTAAATTTTAAGTTTTTTTTGGAAGGGTTAAGTTTTTTTTGTTAAGAAGAAATTATACTCTTTTTTCCTTCATTTTTGTAATAAAACATTCTAAAATAATAAAAAGGGTACTACATTTAGTAGTGAAATAACTTTTACATAAATAAATATAAATTGTTCTGAGAGAAAGAAATGACGGAAAAGTTACTTGACAGTAAAGTGAAAATAAAATAGTTTTGTAAGTACACAAACAACATTTTAAAGTTAATTTTAGTTTTACAAGAACCCATTGAAATTATTTAAATTTGTCATAAAGATGTTTATATATTCCTCACAATATATTTATGCAAATTTAATATTTTTTCAAATCTATAACTTTAAGTGTTTTTAATTGCAGTAAATTGTAAATAAAGTTAAAACCTTAAAAAGGAATTATATAATATTTCAAGTTTCATATAGAGAATTACACAAAGGGTTTTATTCTCCAAATTACTTAAAAGGTTAAATTGTGAAATTTTATTTCCCTTAGAATTTTCGATCAAAAATGCTATCTATAATGTGTAAAAATTTTAAACTTTGCTTATATATATATATATATTGAAAAAAGTCATTCTTAATTTGTAGGTATTATATGAAATGTAGTTGCAATTCTAGAAACAAATTTTATGAAGTTCAATATTATTTTTAAATGCCTAACTACGCTTACACATTTTTCTTTAATGTTACATTATTTCTTGTACTTATATTTAATTATTTTTTTTCTCGTACATTTCATTTGTAACTCTTTCTTTATAATTGTCATTGGAATTTGATTGGAGATCCACAAATTCAAATCCTAAATTAAATTTGAATCAATTCAATGATTTTAACTTATTTGTTTAATTAATTGTTCGAGTGGCAACGTTACAAAAGTTTGGGTCATTTTATTATTTTTCTTTGAGCATTGACAATGTGCGAGCTACAATGAAATGATTGGTGGGAAAGCTACAGATCAAGCCACGATGGGTTGAGAGTTAAGACTCAAATGTCTTAGAATCATCCCGTTAGAAGGTAGACAAAGTGAAAACAATAAGAAATAAATATAATTAATTAAACTATTTTTTTTCTATTTCTCCGAAAGCGCATCATAATTTGTTTGACATAAGAAAATTTTAATCTTATTAAAACTATCTTTTTTTTTACTATATGTCAAAATTTTGTTTCGCTTCAGGAGAGATGACAGATATTGCTTTTTATTAATTGTACACATTAATTTGAAAATAATATTTTATTTAATTTTAAATTATTTTCTAACATTTACACTTAGTCTGTTATATATTAACCTTAGGTCGTATGGAAAGAGCAACGGCATGTTTGATTTGTGTATGTATGCATGTCTAAACATGTATGCATGTTTTTCACAAATTAAAACAAAAAAACATATGGACTATGGACCCAATGTCTTAGGTAAAGAAGGAAAAAATGAAAAAGACATCAAGATCTGATAGCTTTATCGTTTAACTGTTGAAAAAGGAGGATGTATAACAAATCAAAACCTGTTTTAAAACCTGTAAAAATTTAATGTGTTTCTAATAATTATGTTACAACTTCTTTATTTCTTTTGACGGTACTATTTGGTTGACTTATATATATCGGTAGACTTATCGGTACTACGTACCATATATTGAATATTTTCTGCAACCTCAATAAGAAATTAAAAACCAATACTGTAAAAAATGTAGTGTAATATCTCTCTAAACTTGATGCTGAACAAATCAGGAAACTGTGTGAGGAATACTTTATTTCAAGATATAACTAAGTTGAGCTTCCATATGCAATTCAGAAATTATAAATAAATTTATACACTAATAATGGAAAAACTTTCACCAAGATCACGTGCTTTCTCACTATACGTGAATTATTTTCCCTTCCCGAAAACACCCAAGTTACTATACAAATAAAGAATCATGTCACCGTTAAAATGTATATTTATGATTTTAGTTGTCTAATAAGATTGCTTAGGTAGCAATCTTATAAGATTGCTTGATTTAGTTTTTGAATTTCAGGAACTGTACTAAATAAGTTTATAATATATATTTCCTATCCCGCTTCTGTTCTGTTAAGTCTAGTTCAAATTCATTTTAATATTCCGTCCGTGCTACGCGTATGTTTGATTTGTATTCTAATTTTATTTTGTAAATTAGTGTATTCATGTATTTTCAGTGAACTGTATTAGATAAGTTTATTACATGCATTTTCTATCCGCTTGTGTTCTATTAAGCCTAGTTCAAATTCATCTTAATATTCAATCCGTTCTACGCGTATGTTTGATTTGAAATCTAATTTTATTGTATCGTAAAAGTAACTTTATGTCTGTCATATCTTATCAAAATTATAACTTGGTAAAAAATAGTAGTAACTATTTTAAACCAAGGTGAGCAAAAGAACACTGTAGGTGTTTTACTATACAAGGAACTATCTTTAGATTTTTGAGGAACACTACTTTAGGGTGCAGTAATTGCTCCTATTTTTGGTGTTAAGATGCTCTAAATTTTTTACAGTATATATTGAATAATAGGTAATTAAGTTGAACAATATTTAAGTTGCAGATGGCTATATGGATAAACATTATATTAAGGTTACAGAAAATCTGTTAGAACAGCACGATTGTTTAATCTAAAATTTCTAATAGTGTAGAATAAGTGCAAGTAATATAAGAAGTGTGATATTTAAAATATTTAATGTCTCTTTAACTTTTGAACCCGCAACTGAAAATTCTCTCAAGCTTTTAAGAACTTTCTAGATCAAAGGTGCCTTACGATGGGTTACTTTTATAAAAGTATGGGAATAAATGAATTAAAATTTATTAAATGGTAATTTTTAATAAAAAAATAGATGCTGTTAACTACGGTACATGTGGAGATCTATTATGCTTTTTTTCCCTTTTAAACGATCCATATAACGACAGTTTTTTTTAGCATTATGTAGTTTGTTTCTAACAAAGCATTCTGGTTAAAGAATATTGTGTCATTCTCCTAATTAGCCAAAAACGTCATTAAATAATGAGTTTATGATCTTTAAAAATGAATTCTTCAAGAAAATATTTCAGTTCTGAAGTGAAGATTTGGTGAAATTACTGAATTGAAGAATAATTAATTTAACTAATATAATTAGAGTCATTATTTTGTGGCTTTATAACCTGATATAGCAACAATGTAAATTCAACTCAATATGTTTTTGCTACCCGTCTAAATGGTAACTCCGGCACATTTTTTTAACTGCATTTCCCGCAGGTTTTTTAAAAATTAGATACATGATTCTAATACACGAAGGGTTACTATAGGGTTTTCTTGCATAAATTGGACCATTCTGTCTTTGTTTTAGCAGCAATGAAGAACAGAAGAAAATAAATTTATAAATAGCTATAAAATTGATTTAAGATAAAGTTAATTACTTTAATATTATTTCGCAGATATTATTTTGTAGATTTTCTTTAAATTGTTGAGGAAGCATGATTCTTAGCACTATTGACGTGATTCCTCTTGAAGTCAGTGAAAAAAAAAAAAAAAAAAACAGATCAGTGGTTTTCTTGTTCAAAGAGATGTTAAAAACATTTTAAATAAAACGACAGAAGAATTAATAAATTTAATATAAGAAATTATATTTATATTGTAAAGAAATTTGAAATATAACAAATCCAGGTTTATGTTTAAAAAAATTAAACATAAGTGAAAGAGAATTAAAAAACAGCCGGTAAAAACACTTGGTCATCTATTTCGACAATGATTCGATGTTGGTGTTTTAATATCTTGAAACCATTTTTTTTAAACTCAAAGCAATAATTAAAACGAAAACATTTTATATTAACCGAACATTTTTAAAAATAACTTCAAAAAATTATAATGTTATGATTTTAAACTGTTTTATAGATTGTTCAAGTTTAATTACAAGAGTTGTGACCATTGAAGTTAATTATAGTTATTTTATATCCAACGTTGAACAGCCGACGAAATTCTGAGTCCAACTCTGTAGCCTTATGATTTTGAATATAAAGCCATGAAA
This sequence comes from Parasteatoda lunata, assembly GCA_949128135.1. NCBI lineage: Eukaryota > Metazoa > Arthropoda > Arachnida > Araneae > Theridiidae > Parasteatoda > Parasteatoda lunata. The sequence continues at coordinate 65,234,359 of OX421974.1, forward strand.
AGTCGCAAAAGTATAAAGTCTTGAAAAAGTCATATTTTTAAAATTCGATTTCTTAGGAACTATTCGACCGATTTGTACTTTATAAATATTTACTAACAAGTATTTTACTTTATAATTATTTACTATTATATAAGTGTTTGCAAAAAGTTATATTTTGCATGCAATATTCTTTGGATAAGCAAATTTTATAATGTGTGCAAAAAATGTTAAATTCGCTTAAAACGTTTCCGAGATATGGTGAAATATGTAAAAAGAAAACTAGCATTAAGGGGTTAACTTTAGAACGATCTTCTGATCAAACTATGGGGACCATATTTCCCAAAGTGAGGCTATCCCCTATATTTTTTTGGGGGGAGGGAAGATATTTGAATCCGTCAAAAAAAGGGATGTTTACTCAGAGAAGGTGCATTTTGTCTGATTTCCTAACTTAAAATATCGCCTGCACTAATTAATTAGAATATTTAATATCATTAGCTTGACCCTGTAAAACGTGAATATTCGATCATTAGATCAAAAGTCATTTAAGGTGGTCTTATTATTAATTTATTTTTTTCTCCCGGTTGATATAAATATTTAAATCAATATATATTTACGAAAATTTATTATAATTACTGCATATTTCATCGGGAAATATTCTTTTCTAAGACTTTTCAATAATGGTCTTCACCCAGTTGAATAACGTTTTCTTTTAATAATATAACATTTCATTTTTCTGGCACGTTTAGATTGCAATTTCGCCATTTAAAATTAACTCTCAAATTTAAATATTCGTTTAGAAAAAGAAACAATCATGAAGATGTCTTTTCATTGCACTTCTTGTATTGCTATCGGCTTAGTTACAATTTTAGCCTTTTTCACAAACAATGGAATAAATATTGTACTTTACTGAGTTTTTCCTCAATGTGATGAAATCTAAATGAATCCACAGCTCCGAAATATATTTTAATTAACGTGATGACTTTTGTATCCTTAGAGCACAAGTTTATTTTGTCTTATTTTAATTATGCTTGAATACTTATTGAATTTTATTAAAAAAACCAGATTGTTTATCACGCAATTAAGTTAATCTGGATATTTGTCACTATTAAGTACTCCTCAAAAACAACCTTTTTGTAACACATTTATTTCTAAAATTAGAGAGGATTTAGAGAATTTACTGAATTTTATAAAATGAGAAATTCTTTTTAAATGCATTAATTATATTTATTTTATATATTCTTTGGAAAAGCAATTCACATCTATGATAAAGTATTTCTTTCTTTCCACAGTATATTGCTGTTTATGCTAATGAAGTGATATTTCTTAGAATTGTAAATTGCTTTAATAAAATTAGTCTATTAATAAGTTATTCATTATTTTTCAATTAATTTAATTAAGTGAATTGATAAATCAAAGCGCAATATTTATTTCTAGATATAATCTTTCAGAAATGATAATTTCATATCATCCAATTTGACTACAAAGTTAAAACCATTTAACATTACACCTATTGCACGTAGAATCAAATTTATTAAGATAATAATTTCTGATTAATTAAATGATTGACTCAAAAAATAAAGTGTTTCATTGCAATTATGAGTTGCTAATACAATTGCATCTTTTTTTAATTAAAGTTGCAATTTATGCTTTTAAGGGTTCTAGAGGGTATATCATAAAATTTTTTCGATCTTTTAAAAAATATTTTTTATGACTTCCTTTATTTTGAGTAATCTAATACCAAGTACAAGATAATACTAAAAACGCTTCTAAAATTACAACAAAATTACCGAAACCCATTCACTGAGAACAAAAAAAAAATTACAAACCTACTGGAATCGTCACTGAAATCGTCAGCAAACTCAAAAAATTTTGCTTAAATTTATTTATTCAAAATTTCGTCTTTAATCTGTTTTTTCTTTTTCATCTTGCTTTCACATTTTCTCGACATCTAATAAACCTATTAAATTAAAAAATTCAAAAACCATTGCAGAACCAAGATGTTTTGAAACATTAATTTGTGAATTATTTTCAATGTTTTCTGGTGTGTTATACAACAAATTTTCTTAGAAGCGTTTTTTAAATTTGAAAAGAAACAGAGCTTAAAAAGTTTAAATAAACTTAAACTTTAATTGCAAGGTAAAATTAAATCTAATGATTAATTTGTTAAGTAATGAAGATGCAGTAATTATATTTCCTTAAATAAGTAAGTTCGCAATATTTATTTTTGTTAATTCTTTTAAAATTCGCTGCTGTTGCAAAATTATTTGAGATTCACTTTTTAAGACGAAAAAAAAAAAAAAATGTTTTGACTTTTTTTTCTTACGTTAAAACCACTGGTTGTCTCGCTTTGCAAATAATTGAGATCTGCTGAAACTATAGGCCGCAGCAATAAATATAAATGAGCTCCGGTTGATGTTCCTTTTGCGTTAAGAAAAAAAAAGGTCATTTTCGTTGCAGAAATGTTAAGAGATAAAAAAGAAGATTTCTGGTTTGTCAAATTACTTCTTAACGGAATACAAGTGGAATAAATATTTTATTCTAGGTTGTTATCTATGGCAGCAATCTAGAAATTTATCATATCTAAGAACTTTTATTCTTTTAAAACTTTTTTTGATGAAAACTAAAATATGCATTAATGATAATTAAAATCTTTATTTACTTTTACATGTTAATGCACTTATCATTTTAAAACTTTTAAAAACTTAATATATTTTGTTTACTTATGAGAGAAAATTTAACTCTTGTCTTTTAGTCTTTATGAATAGTATACTAAATTTTAGTTTGTTTTTTGTACTTTGCTTCATTTATGCTTTATGTACTGTATTTTCTATGCTTTATTTTAAGGAGTATTCTTAAATTACTTTAATTCAAGCTTTTTGTTTAATTTTGTTTTATTAAACATGCAATATTTCGACCTATTTTTTGTACTCATATTTTGTAATTTTATTTTAATAAAATAATGAAGATAAATAAAATAAAAGTGAACGGAAAATGTTTCAAATAAAATTACCGTACTGTATTGTAACAACATTTTGGTAAAAAAAAAATTATTCTAGTAATAAAAACCAAAATTAAAAATATTTGAACCATTCATTTGATAATTTTTCCGTTCATATGGTAAAGATTCACCGGTAATTCTGGTTTTCAAAGTTATACCTCTTATTACTACACACTTAGTAAAAAATAGAAAATTAGAAAGTAAATTTAACAGAGTAAGTGGATTTTAAGCCTGGCTTTAAGGTATCATGAAAAATTACAAAAATTTATTACATTTATCATATGTTGGTAGTTTTGACTATATTAAAGTTGTTCTTCGATGCAATGACTCTGTCGACAAAAGGACTGGTCGATAAAAAGACCGTGTCAATAAAATGGTCTTGTCGACCCTGTCGTTGAAATGACTTGTCTAACCAATAGCATGTCGACGACATAACCTAGTCGATGAAATGATCTGTCTATGAAGTGGTGTCGACGAAACAGCCTGTCGATGAAGTGACTGTCGCCGAAATTAATGAAACCCTGTAAATTCAATTATATCTTAATACAGACTATCGGTCAATAAATATATATAAACAGAAAAAAAAACAATAAAAATATTATTGTTTTAAATAATAAAATTATGACAAAATATTTTTCAATGTATTGGACTTTTGCATTGAAATCAAAAGACGTTACTTTTATTGAGAAAGGAAAGAATTAAAATGTTTACGTATGCTATTTTGAAAATGAACAAAAATTAATAAACTATATAAATTATTTCGAAAGAGATCAAGAAGAATATATTATAAATTTAATATGAAAATAGATTTGAATATAATATGATTGTGAAATAAAGAAAGTTCAAAACTAGGAAATATTTAATATATATAAAGGTATAGCAGTATAATAATATTGCAAAAATAATGATTTTTTCGTAATAAATAAATAAAAATAAAAATAAGCTTTCAAAAAGATAAAAATCATTTTCCCACAAACATCTTTTTTCAGAAAGCAATGATTATAAAACATGAGATGAAAACATTCGTCCGAGTGTTTGCGAATGGAATTCTGGAAAACAGTTCAATATTTTTACGGAATTTATTTTTTGTTACGATGTCTTTGAACAAAATACGGATTTTTTAGCCAGTTTCCATAGAAATGCTGATTCGAAGAGATAGAGTTATTTTTAGTCACTTTTATTATTTGAGATTTGTAATCTTTAAAAATTTAAATTTCTAAAAAAAGGGAATAGAATACATATTTTTAGAATACTTTTTTGAATATATATATATATATACATACATATATATATACATACATATATATATATATATATATATATATATATATATATATATATATATATATATATATATATATATATATATATATATATATATATATATATATATATATATATATATATATATATATATATATATTGGCTTGTTTGGAAAGTAATTTCGATTTTTGGGGTGAAAACGAAAGACAATTTTCCTAATGAATAAATATTTCATTAAATTATATATTGGCCATTATGTTCCAACACCTTTTGCCTTCTTTCTGGTAGTAGCATGATTCCATGCTCATAATATTTTTGGTCTTTGCTGGCAAAAACTGATCTAGGTGATTTTTGACCTCTTCATTTGAAGTAAAGGTTTTACAGTCCAAAAAATTTTGCAGTGACCGGAACAAATAATATCCGAAGGCGTCAGATCTAGAGAATATGGTGGGTGTGGCAGTATATCACATTCAAGCTGTAAAAGCCTTTGACGAGTGACCAAACTTGTATGAGGTCTCACATTATCTTGGTGGAACACTATACCTTTTCTACTGATTAATTCTAGCCTATTCTGTTGAAGTGCCTCATTCAGTTTGACCAGCTGACTACAGTAGACTTCCGAACTAATTGTTGTGTTATCCGGTAAAAGCTCAACAGAAAAAATTATTCCTTTAAAATCCCACCAATCAGACAGCATCACCTTTTTTTGATGGATATTGGCTTCGAAATGCTTTGAGCCGGTTCATCTTTTTTGCTTCATGATCTCTTGCGTCTGACATTTTTATGAACAATCCATCACGTCAACGCGACGACGCAAGTTTCTCTCCGTGAGAACATGGGTAACCCATGTATCAAGCTTCGAGGTAAATCTAGGCCTTTCAAGAGGCAATAAACAGTTGAATTCGATAAATTTAACCTCTCACCAATCTCACGCGTTGTTATTCGCCGATTTGCATCAACTAATGCCTTTATCGGGTCTTTATCAGCTTCAACCGGCCTTCCAGAATGTTGTGCATCTTCGACATCAAAATTGCCGGAAGGAAATTTTGCAAACCAATTCTGGCACTGGCGTACTGTCAACACGTCTTCTCCGTACACATCGGTTAATTTCTTTCTGGCATGAACAGCATTTTTACCTTTTCTATAGTAAAAAAGTAAAATATGACGAAAATGCTGCTTGTTGCTCTCTATATTTAAAAGGGCACCAACCAAAAACTATATCAAAGCCTTGCTATATCAGCTCTCAAAACATATAATGATAAAGCGGCTTAATTGCGTGCGAAATTGGGTTTGAAAAAATACAATTAAATCCTCTGTCGGAAAAACGAAATTACTTTCCGAATATATATATATATATATGTATATATATATATATATATATATATATATATATATATATATATATATATATATATATATATATATATATATATATATATATATATATATATATATATATATATATATATATATATATATATATATATAAATATATATATATATATATATCTATCTATCTATCTATATATATATATATATCTATATATATCTATATATATCTATATATCTATATATATATATCTATATATATATATATATATATATATATATATATATATATATATATATATATATATATATACAGAGAGAGAGAGAGAGAGAGGGAGGGGCATTGACGCTTTATAAAGAATGATTCTTATCTTAGGATAATTATTCATTATTTCCTATATTGTCGTACATTCCAGGACGTATACCTGTACTCTCGTACAGGAATGCGTCCTGATGAAAACCTTTACGTTTTTCCATGAAATAAATGTTACGCTTTTCCATGAAATTTCCTATGTGTGTGTATGATTGATTATATAATATTTGTAAAGAATTTTCGGTGGAACAACATTGCATATATTGCGAATGCAAAAGAAAATAGACAGTAAAGACCCACCAAACAGTTATAATCAATAAGAGATAAAAAAAATACAAATATTTTAAAATAATACAAATTAGAGATCTGGAGGGTGTCACAAAATAATAAGAGCAATCGTAGGAATTTAATTTAGGAATGTAACTTAATTGCTACTTTAAAATTTAGAAGAGTTTTATTTTTCTCTACGTTTTAGATGTTTAAACAACTATTAAGTTTATTATAACATTCGGAAAAAACGTATCCAATCGAACTGCGAAAGGTAAATAACATTTTAAATTGAATCTACTGACACAGTTTTAAAATACAAATGCTTGAAGGAAATATTATTTTTAAGAAGATTAAATTATACTTTGGCGGAGAATAGAATTGAACCTCGATTGTCAGAATAAAGCTTTATAGATTTTTCAACTATTGTTATGGAAATTCTCTTGAATACAAAGAAAATTCGCTTTACTTGGTGTGATTTTAGGGGAAAAGCAAATCGTAATAACCAGCTAATATTTATTTTGGGAAAATTCAGTGGGATATAAGTCTTTGAATAAATGAGTGAATTTCTTTTGTTGAATTATCTCCTCTTTAATGCATTTGTTCAGATTTTTTATTTTATCTTTTGGAATTTTCGATTGCATGTGCCTATACATATAGTGTAAATTGTAAATGGTAGTATTAAAATCATATATTAAAACAAAGAGTTCTTCTTATTTTCACCCCGAGCTGCGTAGCTTGTATTTTAAATTTTGTAGATTATAAATTTTATTTTCACTTTTTATTTATTTTTGACTTTTTATTTTTTATTTGTTCACTTTTTATTTCATTTTTATTCAACTTCAGATTTTTAGTTGCATTTACAATTACTTTGTTAGATGTTTTCATTGTATGAAAAATTGGGCCTCGATTTTGTAAAGGAAAAGCTTGTTTTAAAATTGTTTAGAGCCGTGTATAGTTTTGTTTTAACAAAGTGTTTCACATTCTCAGAAATAAAACCCTCACTTTTGCCGATTCTGACATCTTTGAGCAGTATTTCGTTAGTTTTTAGAGTCATTTCGTCATGAAACGAAAATGTCCTTAACTGGAAACCTCATTGCAGTGTGTTTTGGGAGATTGTTAACTACAATGAAGACTAGGCGATCGAAACTAGAATGGCGAGATAAGCCCACCTCTTTGCATGGTGCCAAGGTGTTGGCCTTATACCAGGGAGATCCAGGTTTAAATCCCGTTTCGGGCATGGATGTTATTTTTCTCTCTATATGTAATTATGTTCTGGCGACTTTGAGAACCTCGGAAAAATTATCTAAAGTACCTTCCCTTACTATGAGGCCCTACGAATACCGCGTGGCGTTTTTTTCTTTTTTTTAGGGGAAAAAAATAGAATACCGATACATTTATTTCCTCTGAAGAAATTTGTTTCCTCAAAGAAGTAGCAATGGTTATTTCGTCACTTTGAAAAAAAGATCGTTTGGAGCATAGGCTAGGAAATTGTTACTTAAGAAGCGAAGAAAGTTTCGTGACTTTTGAGTGTCAAATTTTTACAGTGCACCTATGTCAGCATATCCTAACCTCTTTTTTCTATTCCTTTGATGGAATTTCCTGTTCGGTAGTTCAGTACTAGCAACCTTTGATCAACAACTCAACTTTCATTGCAGAGCTACTTTTTTTTTTAATTTGAGAATTTGGGAGCTACTTTTAAAAAGCCGCAAATAAAAGTACTGAAATAAAACATAACGATTTTGATGTAAAAAAGTAATACATTTTTTTAAAGAAATGATAGTTTGAATGATAGAGTAATAGTTGGATAATAGACAAAAGAAAAAAAGAGAGAGAGAGCGAGAGAGAGAGAGAGAGAGAGAGAGAGAGAGAGAGAGGGAGAGAGAGAGAGAGAGAGAGAGAGAGAGAGAGAGAGAGAGAGAGAGAGAGAGAGAGAGAGAGAGAGAGAGAGAGAGAGAGAGAGAGAGAGAGAGAGAGAGAGAGAGAGAGAGAGAGAGAGAGAGAGAGAGAGAGAGAGAGATGGTTCGAAATTTGATTTAAGATGAGATTAATGTATCATTAAAAAATGCATATATTAAACTAATCTGATAAATTTAAAGGTTCTCACACCAAGTTTCTTTCCACGTGCTTTTTTGTGTCTCGAAAAATACACCCTTTTTAGGAACATCAGAAAACTCTAAACAAACTACAGGAATGAATTAGTATTGAAATTTACTGCAGTCTTTACTCTCATTTTGTACATGGTATGCTTTTTATATTCTTATAAAATACTCGTTATTTGGAGATAAATATTGTCTCATTCTGTAGTATGGAGGTTAGAAATCCACCTTACATCTTGGATGTAACTTTGTAATGTCTTTCTTTAATTTGTGTACCTGATTTTCAATTCACAAATTTTATAAGCCATGCTTTTAATAAATGCACAAAATTTCATAAGTCTACGCAACATTAAAACAAATAAATGTTATGAGAAGATTGCAGTTGGACAAAGAGAAACGCATCTGTGTGCATTTCATTTTGTCTTTAAGCAAAGTTAACTGTTACCCGAGCTTATAACCAAAACGTAAATATTTACCTTAACTTTGCAGGGATTCTAAACAAACAGCGTTTCTAAAGCGTTATTTTTTTCTTTCTTTAAAAACAAACGAGATTACCGTTGCTTAAGAGCTGCATTGGAATTCTTCTCGAATATTAGTCAGGTAACAAAGATTATAAATGATTCTACATCAGTTGTAATACTTGACTGAAAATGCGATAAAAACTTATTTATTTTCGCTGTTGTTAGTTTGTTACAATAACTAATTCTATTTTCATTTATTTAAATTGTAACAGCCACACTCAATTTTATGAAGTTCCAAAATACCTTATTTGTTTTCAGAAACATTTCAATACAATGCAATGCCTACAAACAATACATTACAAATCATACATATTACAATTCATGATATACAATATATATAATAAACTACAATACATATTTTAATACATACAAACAAAACAATGAAATATGCATTATATTGTGAATAATATGCTTAAGTAGTGAATTGAGATATAGAGAGAGAGATAGTGTGAAACAAGATAATTTCTTTTATGACTTTCTTATAAGATAATTTCATTTTTTTTTAAATTCTAATTATTTAAAAAATTTCTAATATTAATTATAAGTATACATGTATGGTTTCTAATATCATATATTAAACATTACCAAGCTTAAACTATTTTTTAATGAATTTTTAACAAATAAACTGCCATTTTCTTCATATTGAAATCTTCGTTTGAAATAACGGAATGGACCAGTTTTTAGTTTAGAAAATAAGTTTTTGTTTTATAAGCTCTTACTTTATAAATAAATTTAATTTCTAAGATTGGAATTTCTTCTAAATATACAAAAAGAATAAGGAAAAACATGGGAAGTATTATTTTTTGTAATAGTTATATTTCATTGAAATAACGCAATAATAAGAACAACTAAACCACGTACATAAATATTTCTCTTTCAGTCATTTAAGTTTTACGTGGCATGTCATATCTTCATGTTAAGAAATACGTTTATGGTGCTTTAGGTATGAAGTAGGAGGCTGAAGATATCTAGTAATTACTTCAGGATTCAAGACGCATATTTTTGGAGGTTTGCCAAAAAATTCTTTGTCTTTCTAGATGTAGTACTGAGGTATAAGGAATTCTTTTTTACTCTCTCGAATCACTTCTTCTCAAGAAGAGCTTGATTTATTATTAATGATACTTTCTGAAAGAAAATATGATTAATATTTTTTGACATTTCCTCGCTTGTATAAAGATATTAATTTCACTAAAGCTGTGGTAAGTTTTTCGATAAATGAACTAGTCTATGAGGAAAAAAAAACTTTCGAATTCCCTTTTCTTTAAATATTTTTTTCTTCTTTAAGATTCTCGGTATGGTGTTAGATTGATAGAATTTGAATTTTTATTGCTTCCAAATTTAAATTTTAGTACTGTTCATTGTTGCCTCTTAAAGTTATAGAATAAGATATATTGTAAAATTTATTAAAGAAAACATTATTGCTAAATAAAGATAAACAACGTGAAATGAGGGCACAAATATCATCCCGCAAATATGCATACGATCGTTTTGGTATTATAATAAGGAAACTTGTTCAGTGTCGAAATGTGTAATGAACAAGAGAAAACAGAGATATAGAAGAAATTGCTAACAAGTTACGATCAGGAAAAAAGGGATTGAAATAATTGAAAATTGAACAAGATGCGAGTAATTAAACAAAAGAAGGGAGATAAGAAATAAAGTGTGTGGAGGGGACAAGAATAGCCTGAAAAGTAATATGGAATTTAAAAAAAAAAAAAAAAAAAAAAAAAAAAAAAAAAAAAAACGGATTTCTTAACATTTAGAACTGTTAGGCTAATAGAAAAGAACACGAGAATCTAAATATTTCTGCATTTCTGAATTGCTCTAGTTACATATCTGCTATAGTCTGTATATAGCCTGTTTGTAATAGACAAGATATACTATAGTTGCATTTCTGTTTGCAACTACATTTCTTTTTCAGTCTGAAGAAGGTTCTTCATTATAAAAAGAAAAGTAAAATTATTAATATTATATGGTTTAATTTTAAGTCTTTAATTGATAGCATTAATTTTATCAATAATGATATTACTGCTAGTGTTAAGTTTTTTGTATGTAATACTGCTGTTTAGTTTATCAAAAAGAAGTTGATGGCAGCAAAAAAAGTTTTCAAATAATAGTGGAATTATTGCTAGCTTTATGAATAGTGAGTCATATATTTATTTTCACATTATATGAGTTACATTATGAATAGTAGTCAAATATTTATTTTCAGCTCCGAAACGTTTTTTAGGTGCAATATGTTGCAGTCAATGGAGAGTTAAATATTTTCTGCAGCACATGCTCATATGTAAATCAACCATCATGTTTTTTATGAATACTATCTCATAGCAACGGGTAAATATTGATATACGTACTGCATATATTCTTTATTTAAAGTTTTATTATTTTATTATTTTATTATTCTTATATAATAAAAAAATGTGCTTTCACTTAATTCATAATTATTTATGTTACCAATAACATAAATATTAAATCAATAACAAGCTTGTAACAAAAAAAGGAACTCCACAAAAAGTTTAGACTCTACATTAGGTTATGCTAAAGTATATATATATATATATATATATATATATATATATACTAGGGGGCTAAGCCCCCTGTTCGCTCCCGCTCACCCAACCCCGATGATTGCTTCGCAATAATTGTCTTTTCTTGGCAGAAAACAGTTTTTTTACATAAGTTAAAATAATTCACTTAACATATATGTACTAAAAGGAATTCTGTTTGCTTACTCTTGTGCCTCTACTTCCCACGTCCAAATATTACTATTTATTAGTATTATAAACATTTGGATCTCTAGGTGAACGGAAGTGATTTTTCGAAGTAATCATTTTTTAAAATAACATTTATATTATAACATTATATTGTTCAAACAAATTTGATGAGTTCACAACCATAATTTAATATTCTCGCTAATAATAGCTGTACTGGAAAATAAGTTTAAATTAGGGATACAAAAATTTCTAAAGAAAAACAATATCTTTAAGACTATTGTTAATTTTATGCTGATGACAACCAAAACAATATGGAAATGAATGAGGGTAAACTGGATCCTACCACGTGATTTTCTGGCCAATAAAAATGCGCGACAACAATGGAAAACTGCGACACCATCAATTGATTTTTATATATATATTATATATATATATATATATATATATATATATATATATATATATATATATATATATATAGTGCTAGTGGAGACACGAACCTTTTCTAATCTTCTTTGACGTTCCTCAGGTGTTTCTCGGGCCCTAACACTGCTAGTTGAGACACGATCCTCTTCTAATCTTCTTTGACGTTTCTCTGATACTTCTTGGATTCCAGAATTGCTTGTCGAATTTCGGTCATGTTCCATTCTTCTTTGACGTTCCACAGACGTTTCTTGGGCCCTTCTTCTTCTTTGAGAATCTCTTAATATCTTTTTCTTTGACAAAATACAAAGTTTTTTGGAAGGCGGTTCTGCCATGTCAGTAATCGGGTTTTTAAGAAGTCAACGAATACTTTAGAACAACAATTACTATGAAAGCAAATCATGAAACTTCAATATTAAAATCTAAGTGCTTACCTGCAAACTGAAACTTTCTGAAAATAACTAATTACATTTAATAAAAACTTGTTAAAATAAAGAATAGAAAAACCAAAGAGATCCAAGGTAAGTGTGATCGTTCCTTCAAAAACAATTAAATTCCTATTTTATATATTATATAGCTACAACGCTTAAGAAAAAAAAGAACTAAAATTGTAAATACATGAAAAGAGCACGAAAACGAATTAATTTTAGTAAAAATATACTTGAGGGTGCCCCTTGGCGAAATTGCGACTTATGCTTGGCGCCATTCCTGTTAGCGCGGAACACTGTGGTAACAGGAATGGCGGCCAAAACTGTATAAAATTGTAATGAACCCAATATAAGCAAAATTAATTAACGCAATAAAGTGAATTTTGAATCGAAACAAAAAATAATTGAGTAAGTACAGAAAGAAAAAAAAAACTCACTTCTTCATTAAGCTTGAATATTCTCAGATTTAGGTGCACAGAATTCTCTAATAGCAGTTAGATACTGTCTAAATTTATTAGGAATGGAATTTGTGTACCTCCATCGCCAAATAAGTTCAGCGAAATACGAATCGAAAATGGCATCCGTGGTACCGTACTGGCGGTGAAATTTTTTTTTATAGTCCTTTTTTATGATTGCCCATAAACCTTCGATCTTATGAACCATAAGCAAAAGTAACCTTACCAGCCGGTATCCAACGCAGAACTAACGGACCTCTGAAATTACATATACAGTTGAACATTTAAAAATAAAGCTTAAATCTAAATCAATCAGAATCACGATTGGGTTTCAACATCGCCCAGCTTGGCGATCGACTGCGAACACAACTTGGCGAGAATCAAGGGGCACCCTCAAATATAGTCTACCCCAAAATTTATCGTCTTCGCTTAAGAAAAAAAAATAGAGCGTGGAAAGAAGAAGAAAAACTTATTATAACAATTATGAACAGCGACAAATATATCAAAGCGAAGCGTTCTATTTTCGTATCGAATATGTTGCCGCATTTTTAATACAAAAGTTAAACTTTTCTCCACTTTAATAAATGTAAACTAATGCGAACCTTACAATTAAATTATTAATTCCTTCGTATATTATTGGTTTAAGTTGTCGAAAATTAATATTTCAATTGTAAGGTTCGCATTAGCATACATTTATAAAAGTGAAGAAAAGTATATGCATTTTTATGGCTCTTTGAAGACGAAAAAGCAAAGATTTTCTTACAAAATGACTGATAATAAAAAACTAATCCAAATTTTTGAAAAAGAAAAAAAATACTTTTTCATTATGTCAAAACACAATTATGTGCCGAGTTTCGTGCCTGGGCGAGGCTTCTGGGGCGATATATTGTGATTACAAACACACACACAGCCGCGTTTATTATTATGTATAGATTATTTGACATAATCCTGTTATTCGTAGGATAATTTTTTACTTTCCTCTTAAATGATTTAGTACCAGATCCCAATTTTGCTTCTTAGTACATAGCTTTTTTTTTTGTTTCGATTGCTAACATATTGCTAAAATTAAGCACCATTGACGTCAATAAAAGTGTGGCAATATTTTGTGTTTCTTCTAAAAAAATAGGAACGTTTCCCTATTAATTTTACTGCTTTGCACGTACTTAACACTTTTTTTTATTTCTATAAGTACTTATTACCAAAATTACTTAATCATCATTGACGTCAATAACGGTATGGCGATTTTTTACGGGTCCTCTAATCGAATAACTACCTTTTCTCTATTAATCTTTTTGTTTTGTTATTTAGTACGTAACTTTGTTTTAATTATTTCCTATTACCTATTATAAAATTAATAAAGCATCATTGGCGTCATTAAAAGTTTAAAATTTTTTGTTTTTACTAAACGAATTAAAATTATTTCCTCATTAAATTTACTTTACATTTACTCATTAAATTAATACAACTTATTTTTTTTAAAAAAATTCCCTTTCCGTTGCTTTTTAGATACTCAGCTTTATAGAAATACGTTGTAAAAGCATAGCTATCATCAAAATAATAAGGATTCAGGTGACTTTAAAAATACTATTATGGTGACGTAGTCTGCCTGACGTTAAAATTGATCATTTAGTTTATCTGCCGTAACAAGTAAAAATAATTAAATTTTAAAGAATGTACAATAAACTTCTTTTTTTGTGATCTTATGGAGCAAAAAACTAGTAAACATCAATGACGTAATCTTTGGAATACTTGAAAAAGTAAAATCGTCTTTAATTTAATTTAAAACTACGACTGAATCTTGACAAATGACAAAATTCCATTCTTTTTTCTCCCATCCCGCTAGGAAAGGATTATAGTAGACAGCTGGGATTAAAAAATGCAATCAATTCTGTGTTCTTAAATTCTTTTTTAAACTTATCTTACTCCTAGTTAGATAAACGGAGAAAAGAGAACAGAGGGATTTTTTTTTTTGCGAAAAAAGTAAGTATATCTAATTTTTTTTCTCGATGCTCTGTACCTGGGGTAGAGAAACTTTACGTTTTTTTAATGAAATAAAAAATATAGGATTGCGTTTCATACAAAAGCGTTAACAGCATTTCAGAAATATAGTTGTATTGAAATAAGAATTCTCTTATTTTTCCAATGTAATTTTGCACTTTAAAAATACAAGGGTAGAGATTGCGTCTTTAAATTCTCTATTTAGTTAAAATTTCGCTTTAATTCTTGTACTTATGACATAACTACAGAATTAGTGATCAGGAACACTTGACTTTTCCGTCAAAGGTAACAGCTATTAGAAGTTATAAAAATAAAATGAAGTAATTTACTCCCGCAACAACTAAATGATGACCAAGGCCACAAAGCTTAAGGCTCCAAAATTTCAAGACCAATGGTATCATGGAGGAATTGAGAGATTTTGCACAATATTTGCTGTAACGCTATTCTTATTTTTGCACCTTTAGCGACACAGCGATTTGTAGGGAAATTTCCGCGCATGCGCTGTGAGTCAAATAGGGTCAACCTGTCTGAGGAAATCGTAGGGAAACCTTTGCTGTTATAACATATCCTAAGTGATCTACAGTAGAGATGAGTTCAGACTCTTTTTGCGGATGTCTCTGTGCCCGCTAGACCCCGAAGAATATTAATCTGAATCCACGCGAACCCAAGATCTGTTTAATTCAAGATTGAATCAAGAAGATTAAACCCAACGATTACTTAAGAGTTCGAGTCAGCTCAGAATATATTTCAGAAAAAGGCCAAAATTTTCGGTCTCGTTTCAAGCTTTTGCAGTCTAAAAAAGGAAATTAGTCATAAAACCTTTTTTTTATGATAATAACAGTAAAAAAAATTATGAAAATTTTATTATGAGTCTGAGTTCACCCGAGAAATTTTTTTTTTCAGCAAACGGACCCGAACTCGACCTGAACTCCTTTCATTTCTTATAGATAAATTATAAGATTCAGAAGTTAATTCCACTCCGGTTGTGAGTCACAATAAGTACGAGAGCTTTAGTTTCTTTTATTTAAATTCTTCCCGGAGGCTAGTTTGTCTTATAATATGAATCTCGTGTTTTTTCTTTGTTTTGTATCTTAATGTTTGTTTTGTAATTCTAATTAGTTTTGTATCTTAAAAAATGAGGTTTTTTACTGAATGTTTCAGATTCTAAATCTAGTTAAAGCATTAACTAAAAAAATCTCCAGGAAGCATTTATTATACAAAGTTCCTACTAAATCTCGAGCTTTGCATTTCATAGCTTTTACATATTTATCAAACAGCAACTAAATAATGAGCGATTCCCCCCCGATTTTTTAATCAAACTTTTAATTACTTATAGTATCATTAAAATTTATTTTTTTGCATTATTTATAAAGAAGTTTTTCAAGAGAATAAAAGTGGTTAAAATTTGCATAATTATGAGTAAGAACACTTTATTAAGAACTTAAATAGCACCTTAAAATCAACACTTTTTCTGAAAATACACTTTTAATTTTGAGCTTATAATTTCTCCCCATCGTTTAAAATTTTGATTATGTATTTCAGAAAACTTGTTTCTCATCACCTGAAAGCTTTGAAATAATTTGATATTTAATATTTGGTGGTTTTTTCCTTTGAAACAAAATTAAAAATGCGTGACCTTTTTGGGAAAAATTTTATACAAATATAACAGGAGGAAGTACAAAAAACTTTTATATATGTTTATTTTATCACGTTGTAAATTCTTTTAGCATTTTTATAACATTTTACATTTTAACATTTTTTATAACATTTTTTTTTTATCTTTAACATTTATTTTACTAGACACTGTTATTTTTTCTCAATAAAGATGTTCAACTGTCGTGGATGTTCAACTTTGATTCACGAGTTGTTGAGCTGCGCAAAAACTTTTGTACTTAGCAACGAGATTACAAAGAGGTGTAAAAAAGTACAGAGAAGTACAATGGAATAAAAACATTTATTATTCGATAAAGAGATAGAAGATTATCAACTGTTAAACTTGAAGTAAAAAATATCATGCGAACCAGTCTACTGTGCGTAGAAAGGCTATTACAGAATAGAAATTTAAAACGCTGTTAAAGGGCTATTTTCATTTCCGAATTTAACACGTTTTTTTCTTCAAGTTTGTTTGTATGTTATTGCAATTTTAAATGCTTTTTCACTCTTTCTTTTCTTTAAATAATTAAATACTGACTATTTATCAATTGCTGTAGAAAAATTTATCTCCCTCGAGATCTTCACTTTATGAGCCCGTGCCTGATTTGATGCCAAAAGTAACAAATATAGAATTAATCCAAAAAAGTTAGGGAGTGAGTTATACATCTTCACATTTTTATCGAAAGTATTTAAAGTAACAAGACTTAAGAGAAATTAAGACTGTTTGTATTTCGAACTGTTTTATAATATAAGACTATCGCAAGACTACAGCAAGTTTTAAAAGGTTTCAAACTGGAGTAAGATGTTATTAGGGGATATGACCATCACAGTTCTAAGACATCGTGACATGCTTTGCACAACAGTATTCAGCAGCTGTTTTGGCAATTTTTCCCATTTCTCTGTCTGAGCACGGATTAGTGTGTCCTTGTTTATTTCAGGGCATTCTGAATCAACACTTCTCTCAAAAGCATCCCACACATTTTTATTAAGATTAAGATCTGGGGAACTTGCTGGCCATGCGAGGAGTTGAATATCCCAGCTTTGGGCAAAATTCTCTACTGCAGCTGTTTGTTGAAAAGTTGTGTTGTCGTCCAAAACAAACAAATTTATCACCGACAGTCTCATGAAACAAGCAAACGTGAGGCAGTACAATATCATTTATATAACAATGGCCAGTCATGGACCCAGTTTGAAGCACAAAGATGGGCGAATGGCCATTAATCATAATATCAGCCTATACCATGACACCGCATGTAGGATATCGGTCCCTTTCCGGTAGGATTGTTCCATTTTACGCAATACCAATCTCACGTCCGTTCATTCGGCGTTGATAATCAGAAAAGAGACTGAATCTACTCTCATCTGAGAATAGTACGCAAGCCCAATACTCTTCTCTCCAAGTGAGATGCTGAAGACATCATTGCAAACGGGTGCTACGTTGACGTCTGTACAAGGTATACAACAGGTCGGTGGGCGTACAGTCCATTTGCTTAAAAGCGCCTGGCTACAGTCCTCTTGCAATCAGACTAACTGTAAAAGGTTTTTGTGATTTTCCTCTCCATGTAACGCAAATGCGGGTTAGTTCCCTCAAAATATCCTCCACGAAGGCAAATTTCTCCAAATACTTGATCCAGGAGTTCCCTTGTCTTCTAGATTGGGTTCAAAATAACAAGACTACGGAGTTGAACATCAGTAGTCGGAAACCTAAAATTGAATCGGCGGTTCAACGACGGTTATAAAATAAAATAAAATTAATAAAGTTGAATATTAGTTATTAAATTTTTATATTGATGATTTTAGAGAAATTTTTAAAATTTAATGAAAAAAAAATTATTTAAAAAATTCTTTAATAAATATCAGCAGAATTTTAGCCACGAATTTGCCCTAATTGGATTTGCGCAAGGTAAAAATATAAATTTAGTTTACAAAGAAATTTTTAATTATAGCATACAATTAACTGAACGATTTTATATAAAATTTGTTTACATTAGTTGGATGTCAATTGTTTTTATTAAATTTTAGATTCAAATGAATAGAATTAAAAGAATTTGGAGTAATGTTTATTTATCGAAATAACAAATAAACGAACCCTTTCGAAATTTAATAAAAAATTGTTTGTAAACATGAAATTCTTCTGTACTTTTTTGCAAATTAAGTAAATATATCAATTGGCAAATTATTTTTATACATTTTAAAATGTTGTTCATTTAATATAAAATTTCCTAAGCTTTTCATTATGCAATACATTTAAAATTAAAAATTCAAATTTTGTTTTTACAATATTTAATTAAACTTAAAGTTTCGATCTCCCCTAAATGTATTTTAGAACCGTTATATATTTTTTTGTTTTATTCTTGAATTTTTACGTGTTTTTTTTACTCGCTGCCTATCAAAATCAGAACTTAAAATTTTTTATTCGTTAATTCTGCTTAAGGTATCTGTTTAAGGTATTTGTACGTTTACTATTTGCTTTTAAAAAGTAACATTCCCACATGAAAAAAAATTACCATACTTGGTGAAATTACCATATAATAGCTGATAAATTTACCATACTATATGGTAATTGTATTTTCGGTAAAAAAAAACTATAATTCTGGTTAATAAAACCAAAATATACGGTATTTTATCTATTCATTTGGTAATGTTCTTGTTAATATGGTAACGATTGACTGGAAATTCTGGTCTTCAAAATTATCGATCTTATTTTCCCACGTAGAGTAAAAAATACAAACAAAAAGTAAATTTAACCAAACAACTGGTTTTTATGCCATACTATAAGATATCAAGAGAAAATTACCAAATTTTTCTACAATCACTGAATTTTATGATATATTATAAAACAATATTTTATTGTTAATTTTACCAAATTTATTACCAAAGATCTTCTGTAAAAATTACGATTTTTTTGGAGTTCTCAAAGAGGTAAAAACATGGTAAATTTTACCATGTTCTGGTAATTTCTACTATACTATTTTTCTCAAATCATGTATCGGAGTTTTCAGATATTATTTAAAATAATATAAAGAAGCTTTTTACCAAAAAATATTTTTGGTATTGTTGTTTCAAAAGAAAGGCTTGGACTAAAAATAACACGAAGTTTTAGTTTTCTGTCGTTACAAGTTATAATGAAACTAGGGGAGAGTGGGGTCAATTGTAACAGGGTACGATTGCAACAGAGCAAAAATTTCGAGTGTCGGGTTCTAGATTTGGTTCCTAGGTGGCGTACAAGGTGTATTTAATAAATCTACATGTATACCCCTGCTGGCAACCATTTTTATGTACTTTTGAAAGAGTTACATCACAAAAGATATTTTCACGCTACGTAAGTACTTTTTTTGGTATTAGAATATTATATTGTAACAAAGTAATTTTGTTTAAACAAATAAAAATTATTAACCGAATATGTAAGTGGACACCTTAATTAACATTTCAAAAAAAAAGAAGATTAGTTTTGTTAATTAACTAGCATTGTTTTTAACAAATGAAGCTGAAATGGTGTCTTGGGAACGATTGTAACAATAAGTAAGAGACGAATGTAACAGCTGAAAATAAATAATCTTATGTTTACAAACCATTAGTTAACTCTTTAAGAACCATCAATAGTTTCCTATATCATTTATATTATGTTGCATGTGCATTATTTTATTTGTCACCTTTCACAGCATAAATTAAAATTTTTAACCAATTAAAGTTAAAAATTTAACCCTTTAGGTCTCTGCTCATTATTATTTTTACTCCTAAAGTATCACTACTATTTTGATCAATAAAAAAATATATCACAACTGTGATAATATGTATAATTAACTATGTTTTAGTTGAATTTATGAACTGTTGCAATTGACCCCGTAAATGGGGACAATTGTAACAAGTGCACGACTGTCAAAAAGTGTTAATAACTAATATAATAACATTTAAAATAAGGTATTTTTTTTTAGTAGAGGATAGTCTACTTTACTCGTCTGTCAATTAATACTAATAATAGATTGGATTTTTTGTTAGTTAAAAATAGTTAAGTACTCTCCCCTACTGAGCAAGAGCAGAGTGGGATTTCAGAAAATTTAATAAAAACAAAAATTCCAATCATTATTATGTAAAAGAAATGACGAAATGAGTTATAAAATTTTTTTAATCATAATATATTGACCCGGTATAATTTTTATATATTTAAAAAATATAAGTATTTAAATGTTTTTAAATTTATGATTCAATTTATATAAGGTAAAAAAATCACCCCTTTTAACTTTATTTAAGTATCTAAAACTCTCAAAAATATGCAAAAAAAATTTTTTTTTCTTGCATAATTGTGTGTTATACCTTATAAAAAGCTTTGATTAAATTTTTTGAAGAAATTGGAATTTTTCTGAGTAAATGCAATATTAAAATTTGACATCTTAGGGGAGGTTCTTTTTATTCCTGAAGCATTTTTAAAATTAATTTTGAAAGTATTTTTAAATAAATCGATTCCTCAGATCGATGATTAACTTCAACTTTCACAATGAGAATCTCTGCTATTTGTTTTCAGATGATATTAGTTTTCGTTTTTATATTTGATCTTTTTGACTGATGAAATCTTTTGATCTTTTGAAAAGACCTTTGTTTATACCTTTACTTTTAGTTGCTATCCGTACTTTTAAGTCCCTAAGGTTTTTTTTCTGTATAAATTAAAACTTGAATTTTTTTCAAAGCTTTCAAAAGTTGTGCTTCAAAAGTTTGTATGAAAAGTTTGACAGTTTAATATTTGTTTTAAAAAAAATTCGAATTAAGATATTTAGATTATGAGTTTAGATACAAAATTATTTATTTGAATTAAACAAAAAATCATCTTTTCAAGTCCATTTAAATTTTTGTCCCCAAAAACCAAGATCTGTAAATCATTTGAAAAAATTAAAAAATTGAGCAGTTTGTAAAAGTTTGAATTTTTTAAAATTTCTTGTTGTTAAATAAATGCTTGCAACATTCATTTTTTTAAAAATTAAAATCAAACTAATAATATAATATGAAAAAAAAAAACAATCTTGTTTTTGTATTATTGCCATCAAAATTTTTATTTTGAAAAAGGGCACCAAAATAGCTTAAAATAAAAAAGAGCTTAAAACAAAATAGCTTAAAACAATCTTTGAAAGTAGTTATTGGTCCTATAAAGGGTAAATAAGATAATACAAAGTATTCGTTATTATTTGTTTTTACGGCATTTTTTTAAAGTTTTCATTCAAACTATTCACAAGCTCAAAATAGTAGAATAATTGAAAATCAAACATTTAGTAGATAATTTTAATTAAAGTAAGGGATCCAAAATTAGACACCTCTAAGTATTTTAATTTTTCTAATTTTTGATACAGTTGATAAAAAATTCGAAAATTGGCCAATACGTTCTCTTTGCAGCGATTAACAAGAAAAAGAAAATGAAAGTTGAATTTGAATAATCGAACAGTTGCTATTATGAATGAATGAATGAATGAATGAAACGCATTTATTCTCTCAAAGATACCCAACATATCCTCATTCGTAAAAGGCATGGTCAAGATTTCAAAAGCATGTGTTAAAATTGATCTTTAAAGAAATTTATACATTTGTTTCTCTATGAATTACACTAGGTTTTATGTATTTTCGAATTCCATTAGAACATCTATTGGCTTTAGTGATGTTCTTTTATATTTTCATTGTAATATTGTTACTGTTGTTGATTATAGAACCTAAGTAAACGAAATTGTCAAAAACCTCAAATTTATATTCTTCAATTTCTAAGGGGGTGTTATTGAAGTTTGTTTTAGTACAGCGAAAATATTTTGTTTTGTCCTCGTTTATTCTCAGGCCCATCCTGAGAGCAGCTTCCTCTAAAGAAATAAAAGTCTGTCTTAGTGCTATAGGTTTTCTAGTAATAATCTGTATGTCATTAGCAAAGGCCAACAATTGTACAGGTTTATTAAAAAATATTTCCCCTGGTGTTCCCCTGGTGCTAATGCAAAATTGAAGAGTAGGCATGCCAATGCATCCCCCTGTCGCACACCATTATTTATTACCATTTGGCTTGACAGATGATTCTGTATTTTGACCCTAATTTTAGTTTCATTAAGTACCAGGCAAATCAACCTAAATAACTTTTTAGGCACTTTAAACTCGTTCAAGGCTGCAATGAGGGCTTTTCTTTTGATGCTATCGTAGGCAGCCATAAAATCAATAAAAAGATGGTGTGTATCTATTCCAAATTCTTTAGTCTTCTCCAGAATCCGCCGAGTGTTAAATATTTGCTCAGTTTTGGATCTTCCATTCCTAAATCCACCTTGATAGACTCCAACAAGTTTTTCCACAAATGGAGAGAGTCTGTTGTATATAATAGTTGTATACTTTATAGCTGGTACAAAGCAAGCTAATACCTTTCTTATCTATTACACAAGTTACACTCATTTTCAAATTATATATATATAATAATTACTTCTGCTATATATAAAATTATTACTTCTAGTAACCATTCCTAATATCATAAAAAATCTAAACTTCCAATAAATTCCTTAGTAATTTTAATAATAAAAAAATGGTACTAACAGCTTTCATAAAAATCAATGTACTATTATTTCAGAGTTTATGGAACATAGTATGAAATAAATTGTCATAGATTTAGTTCTTCCCAAGGTTAGAATTTCTCCTTTACTTCATGCAATTTTGTTATATATTTAATAATGAAATGTTTTCATCTATTTTAAGTCAACATTTGGAGTCTAGACAACGTCGATTATTAATCATAATATTTTTATTGAAATACTCTGTAAACGAAGTTGTTTTTTTCCAGTTTTATGGGTTTGTATTTAATGCAATAAATCATGGTTAAAAAATTATCTTACGTCAAAAAAATTGAACAAAAAAAAAAAAAAATACTAATAATTGTTTTTTTTTGTTTATCGTTACTCATTTTTTTTTCTGTTTTCTCAATAAAACTTAACAATATGTACTCTAAGCTAATGAATCTTTTTCTTTTTATTTATTCTTCGAGTAAATAATAATTAAGATGAAAAATACGTTTCGCTTTTTTGAATAAAGAGATGCTAAAAGAAAGCTCTGGTTCATACATTTTATCTTTTCTTTTTTAATCATGTTTATGTTCAACAAGCTTACTTTATTAAATAAAGACATTCATAAAGTATTTTAAAAAAAGAAGCAAAATGTTTAATGATGATAAACTTATTGATTGCATTGTGCTGCACAAATTAGGCACTTCATTTTACAGCATATATAATGACTGATAAGAGTTTGAGTTAGTAAAAGAGGGTTTATTCATGAGACTAAATATTGATGAAAAGGCAAGATTAACTGTAATATAATCTCAATTAATTAAGCAAGATTTAAAAATATGAATAGTTTAAATTTTAACTAAGAGCAAAATTACAACATACATAATTGATATAAAATTTCTTTCGTATCCTGTGAAAAAGGTTGTCTCAAAATTAAGTAAAAATGTGTGAAAATTGTTCCAAAAATAATAGTCGAATTAAAAAACCCTAACCATTCAAAATTGAAACAGCATACACCCATTTTTGAGCTAAAAGCAGTCTCAAAAATTAGGTGGAATGAGAAATGCGCGAGAGCGAAGTTCGTTCGCAGCCGACAGGATTCGAACCAGGAACCTCTGGGTTAGTAGAAGGATCCTCAAACTATCATAGTTGCGCACCTGAGTCCTGGAAGTGTTAGGAAGTTTTATATAGTGTCCTTCTCATTGGCGCAGTATGACTTATTAACTTCCGATTTTAATGGCACATTGGGTTGCGTTTTGTAAATAAAAAAGATAATATTTTTTTTACCTACTGCAACAAGAAAGCGGGGAAAGCTGCAGTTGAGACTGGTTGACTCGGTGGAGTCTGACTTACTTGCATTTAATGGAAAAATTTGGAGCTCACAGATAAGTCGGAAGTCGTTATGGAGAAATCTGTAGAGGAAGGCATTGGCCCTCATTGGGCTGTCTGGCCAACTATGACGGTAATGCAATAGAATCGAAGGTCTTGATGAGTCATTACGGCGGTCACTATTTAAAGCTTCCTAACTGGTGTACAACTATGATGGTTAGAACATTCCACTACGAGTTCGTAGGCCCTTGGTTTGAATCCTAACGGTAGGCAACGAATATCTCTCTCACACATTTCCCCCTTTCTATGTGTTTTGTTCAAGAACTAGTATTTGTTTCACTTTTGAATAGAGTAGATTTGATTATAATTTGTGTCGGAGCTATTTTTGCGTATTTTTGTTTATTTTTGAGAAACCCTTTTTTTGCAGTGTACGAGGAATTACTAGTTTAGTGGACTCTATTTGATAAACCAAAGAATTTTGGTGTTTTAAACTCATTCTTTACATCAAAGCTTAAAAAAAAGAAAAAAAAAAGAGTAACGATGGAAAAGGCATTTTAAGATTCAACATCATCCGAAATTCAATACGTTGAAAATCAAAACTCATGTCACGTTGTATTTGAGATAAATAAATAGTTTTTTTTCACCATTTCGATAGATAATTAACATCCTTTAATTTTAAAATAATATATATTTCTTAAAAAATTTTGTTTTATAGACATAGCTAAAGTTTTAACATAACATCAAGAATATACAAAGGAATAATATATGAACTAATATAACATAAAGAGTATCCATGAACTTCTGTGTTTGACTATGTTTATAACTTCCTTAGCTTTCATTACATTCAATATCTACAGTATGCCACAAAAATAGACCTCACTGAATATTTTTTGATGTAATGATCGGATCTTCACGCTCTAGAGTCAATTTTAATAGTTCGAGAGGGAATATTTCAAACATGCGAAATAATCGGTTGAATAGTTCCTGAGAAATCGACTTTTAAAAAATTGATTTCGAGGAACCATTCAACCAATTTCGCTGAAATTTTGTATTTTCCCATGTAAAATTGCATACTTTAAAACAACGTAAAGATTGTATACCTTACAATTTGAAATTTTTTCGACTATTATTAAATAAAATAATGAAAATAATAAATATGTACTAAAATGTATTTTTCGCATGAAATTATCTTTGAATAAATGAGTTTTCTACTTTTATTTTAAATTTTCAATTCGTTGAAAAAATTCTCCAGATATAGCGAAATACGCAAATAGTGAAATTGACATTAGAGGTTCAAAATTGGACAGCTCTCCTGACAGAAATATTGGGACAATATTTCCCAGTTTACGTTTACCCTCTATATTTTAGGGGTCATAAATCCAAATCCATGGAAAAACAGGTGTGTTTATTCAGAGAAAGTGCGTTTTTGTGCCTGATTTCGTAACTCAAAATAAATTCTGCATTAATAATTTTATATATTTGACACACAAAGACACACAAAGTTCGTTTTTTTTGGCACACTGCAGAACAGTATAGCCTAACTACCTTTCCCAGTCTTTCTGACAATCAATTAAAATCAATCA
This sequence comes from Parasteatoda lunata, assembly GCA_949128135.1. Lineage (NCBI taxonomy): Eukaryota > Metazoa > Arthropoda > Arachnida > Araneae > Theridiidae > Parasteatoda > Parasteatoda lunata. The sequence continues at coordinate 65,260,217 of OX421974.1, forward strand.
TTATGTTGCAAATAGTATAATGGAATTGATTTAACAGGTATGTTACTAATCTTATTTGAATATTGTATTCTAAAAACTAATCTTTGCTTATTAATTTTTGTCTAATAGCATAGTTTATATTGTGATAAAACATGTTTATGCCAGGTTGAGATTTAATTATTAAATTATATAATGCTAAACAATCTACATTTTATGACTTTGAAATGGAAGTTGTTTGCAATATATTGCAACCAGAGATGGTAACCCTTTTCCGATTGGTTTGCCAGTTAACTGATGGTTTATTCTTTTTAGGATTTCAATGCTCAAGTCGTTTTATTAAAATTTAAAGATACCAATGCTCCACTCGCTTTATTACCATTTAAAAATAATCTTCAATCTGCTGGTATGAACTTAAACTATAGAATTACATCGTGTAATTATATTTGCTGATTAATTTTTTTACTTGTCTCAAATGGAAATCAAATAAACTGAATTTCAAAATATTTCAGTTTAAAAGCAACCGAAACGGAGGTATAGTAAAATTTCTTAATGTATAGTTAACCTTTAAGGTATAGTAAAGCTCCCTGAAGTCAATTTCTTGTTAATAATTAAAAACTAAGACAAAAAAATTCAAAACACATTATTAATTACCTTTATTTTTGAATTTCACAAAGAAAAGAAAAATTAAAGTAGTATACCTGAACTATATTATATTTCAAAGCTTATAAAGTTATCTTTTGTTGTTTTTGGTACTTAAAAAAGCGAGAAAAAAACATGAAAAAATGTACATAGAAAAAAAAAGTCGTTAAAGTACATAGGAAAAAAAACGGATCACTCTAATTTTAAAAACAGGGAAAAAAACCGAATTTAAATATCATCTGACCTCTTAATTAAAATAAAAAATTAATCGCAAAAATTCTTTCGCTTACTTATTTTTTTTTAAAAATGTAATAATTAAAAAATAATTATCAGGTATATAATTATTTAAACACTAGTTAAGTAGTAGATTGCATATTCAGTAGTGTTTATTCCTTGCGATACTTTTGAGTTTACTCTCTTCTCAAATATTAAAGAGTATAATTATTTTTATTTCTAACACAGAAAAAACAAGTATTTAAGCTAAAAAGAAAGTTAATAGTGAAAAGTAAATGATCAGAATATTATTAAACATCAATATTTCCTAACCACATTAGCTCTCTTCTGAAATATTCATTAATATTGTTTACAATCTTGTTATGAGAGGAAATGACGAACAAATGCAGATACTATTGATAAGAATAGCAGCGATTATGAATAATTTAATCAGATAGCATGTGAAAAACCTTTAAATTTATATTATGGAACAACTTTAAAAATGCCTGCTAGTGAAAATAAAAAGAAAATTTGTTTGGCTCACTTAATGGCATGCTTTACTTCCGGATATTTTTGTTGTAACCCTTAAATGTAATTTCTCTTTTTATTTGCCCAATTCACAATTCTATCGTTTTATTCATTAAAAATTCAGCAACACTTTTTTTTTAAATTTGGAGACTGTGGATATTTTATTTACCGGTTATTTTCTCGTAAAATGTAAAATTTATTTTTTCGAATTTAAATATTTTCGTCTTTTTTTCTGCCACAAATTTCACTCTGAGCAGACGATAAAATAATTAGATGAGTATGAATTCTGAATAATCATAAATAGTAATGATTTTCATGGTATCCTTTACACATACTGCAGAAATATCACGTTTTTCCGACCTTAGAAATTTGATTAAAAGTAAAAAGAAAGATGTGTCGAAGACGTACATATTTCTCGATCTTAGATTGCATTTTAATGATATAAAAATTAACATAAACTAACTCGAACAACAAAACAAATCATAGATTCCAGTGGCACAAAACATCCTTTTTCAAATGATCAAAAATATCACGCAAAAGATGTTTAATAACTTGCGTATAGATCGAAATGGGAGGAACTTAGTTCCCAATTCAATATATTTTTGATTTATTTTATAATCGTCGTTGAACAGTCGATCCAATATTGGGTTTACGACTACTAATGTTCAACTATGCAGCCTTGTAACTTCGAACGCATTCCAGAACACAAGGGAACTCCTGGATCAAGTATTGGGAGAAACTTGCCTTGGAAGATTTTTTGATGGAACTAACCTTCATTTGCGTTACATGGAGAAGGAGCCACGGGATCCTCCCGCGGTTAGCCAGAAGGCAAAGGGACTCTTACCCATGATCCGTCTACCACTGAGGATATTTCAAGTCAATACTGTGGTCGACGCAATTCGAATTCGATCGAGGTAAATCGGGATTCGAACCCGATTTACCTCATGGGAAGGCGAACGCTCTATCCCAATATATTAAAATTATTTAAAAATTTACTTTTAGTTTTTCTCTAATTTCTATTTATTATCACTAGAGTCCGGATTTTGATGACCTAAAAAATCTCAATTAATGCCCTTAAAAAGTGCAAAAAATGCCCTTAAAAAGTGCAAGAAATGCCCTTTAAAAGTGCGAAAAATGCCCTTAAAAAGTGCAAAAAAATGCGAAAATTGCAAAAAATGCAAAATGAAAAAACGAAAAATGAAAGAAAGCGAAAATTGGGAAAAATTCGAAAATGCAAAAGATGCACTTAAATTGCGAAAATTGCGCTAAAAATGCCTTATGACATGACTTAAATGAAGTAAAAATAATGAACTAAAACAATTTTTTACTCTTTAAAATTATTATGAGTCATTTCAAAAAATATAAAGCAATGCAATACTTCTTCTACGTTCATTAAAGTTTGAAAAATATGTTTTATATCCTAAAATAACAACAACAAAAAAAAAGAAGAAAAAAAAAAGGAAAATATATTGACTCCAAAACATTTTCATTTTGTATAGAAACTTTAATGAATATAACAACTTCCATCTCATAATATTAATAAATATCAGAATTACATTGGATTATTAATTTTTTTTTTTAATATTTTGAAATATAAACAAGCGTCTCTTGTCTGAAAGTTAATTTTTATACCTGAAGAAGCTTCTTTCAACGTCTACTGATGTTATTGGTGCGTACTTGAAAAAGACGGTCTCACTTACTGACAATTCTTCTTCAATTTGAAAAGATGTTGCTTCACCTGTTAATATCCTAGAGATTTTCTTCATTGTTTGGAAGCCAGTGTAATAATGAAAAATGATAAAAAATAATAAAAATTTGAAAAAATTAACAAAAAAATTACGAAATGCTTTAAAATGCAAAATATGCCCCAAAATTTAAAAAAAAATGTCCTATAAATCTAAAAAAATGCTCTAAAGGACAAAAAATTTCCAAAAATGCAAAAAATGCAAAAAAAATGCAAATGTCATCAAAATCCGGGCCTTAATTATCACAGAAGATATGAAATAATATTCGTAAGCATTCGCTATTCACTTCCAGACCGAAGCCAAAAAAAGAGAGTTTTTTCCCCAAATAAGCAGTAGACAGAAAAAATATCGCAACAAAAAAAAAAAAAAAGCATTTTTTATCATATTTCTCAGATTCACTTCACCTCATGCAACCTTATCACAATGACAGAACTTTTTCGCAATAAAAAAAAAAACGTTATGGTGCCAGCGTCGAGAAAAACTTTTTGTGTTAGAATCGATTTGTCTCTAACCCTAAAATAGACCTTTTTTTTTTTCCTGAGGAATCGAGAAATTGTTTATATTATATGTCAAAAGTTAGTTTATATGTCAAAATCAATGTTAATGGTAGAGAAAAAAAGTTTCTTTTAGAAAGGTTGAAACAAATTGTGGCGCTAAGTATGGAATAGGAGTAGTATATTGTTTTCCGTATCTGCCTTTTACAAAAGACATGTTATTCTTTTAAATATTTATCAAAACATATTTTATTCTATAAGTGTATTGAATGAAATACGTTCCATTTTGATAATGTATACGACAAGATCCTTTTTTTTTATTTGTGCATTTGTTGAAACAGAATTTAATATTTTAAAATATTAAGTTTAAGTGTGAGCTTAAAGCATATTTTTACATGGTGAAAAGAAATAAAAATCAGGTGAAATTACCGTACTGTATGGTAATGACATTTCTGGTAAAATAAACCATAATTCTGGTTAATAACCAATATATGCAGCAAAAGTATACGGCATTTCAGCTTTCATTTAGTAATTTTTCCGTTTCTGCGGTAACGGTTTAAGGAAATTCTGGTATACTAAATTATAATTCGTATTACCACACATTTAGTAAAAAAATACAAGATTGAAAAGTAAATTTAACCAGATAAATGATTTTTCTAAGGTATCATGATCAAATTACAAAATTTTCCCATATTTAACCAAATTTTACCACACATTATAAAACTATATTTTATCGTAAATTTTACTAAAATCCATTTCGAAAGCGTTTCGATAATAATCACTGAGCTCTTTGGTGTTCCCATAGAACCAGAAACATGGTACATTTTACCATATTTTGGTATTTTTAATCATACATTATTTTCTCCGTTTATGTTTTACCATTTGGTGATATAATTTTAATTATGTTTCAGAACAGTTAATAAAATTTCCGCTACTTACTTATTATAAGTCATCAATGATCCTTCTCAATATCAATAAGTCTTCAATGATCTTCATTATAAGTTCCACAATCGTTTTTAAATTTTAGTGAAGGAAAGTCTGAATTTTGTTTTACTAAACGAAGGTGCTTATTTTAATGAACTAAATGTTTCCAAACTAACTTTTATACGCTATAACTGAATAAATTATCATTGCTCTCTTAATGTTTTATGTTTTTGCTTTTTCTCATACCTTACGGAAAATGGCAGAAGATAGTCATTAAATAGTTGCATTAGTTAATATCATGAAAAATTACGTCTAAGCAAAACACATTGAATAAAATCACACTAAGTATACTATTGTACTAAGATCAATTTTCAAAATTTTTTTCATACGTTATGATTTTAAAATTCAAGAACTATACTTCATCCATTTAACTAATAATTCGATACTTTACAAAATATTTTAATTTTTGAATAAAATAGTTTTTTTTAATAAACGCCTGAGAGTTAATTATTTAAATGCCATTTCTATTTAATGCTTGCGAATTGTTCCTTTAACTATGTTATGTGGCAATCTAAGTTACTATTTAATTACACAAAAAGAAAAAGTAATAATTCGAGTTTGTTATAGAGAAAAAATAACAACTCAACGAAAATTAAATTAATTTTAATTTAATATTTTTTTGAAAACTTTCTTGATCATATATAAATGTGTATAAAACATTAAAAGCATTTTTAGAAAGATAAAAAAGCCGCAGCAATTAATAAAACTACAAAGGAGCATAAAATAAAACGAGGAATGCCAAATCTATTATTAATATTTTAATGAATACCACTGCATCACTGATGTTCAACTTTCCTTTTTAATTATAAATTCCGTTATATATTAAACTTGATAACTTTTGTTCATTTTTAAAACAAAAGCTGAGATTTTTTAAGAGGATAAATATGGTGATTTCATTAAGATATTTTCAATGCTAAAGCCTAATTTGACCACAAAATTACTCTCATTAGAACTCATTTTTTATAGGGTATATGTCATAGTTGACTAAGTATTGATAGGCCAAAAAACGACCAGTTTAAATTACTTGGCCAGTTTTTATTAAAAAAAGCAGACTTTTGCTTTAAATGGGTTTTCTGCCAATTCGAATTATTTGTTTATCTTTGATGTATTCTTTATAAAAGCTTTCAATAAAAGAATTACATAATATAATAAACTACAGTACCCTTCCAAATTATTAGGGACACTTAAAATTTCTAAAAAATTTTCATTTTTCAAACTGTCATAACTTTTTCAAAAATGAATCAATTTTCATAAAAATTTCAGGATATTATGTTAAGGTCTTCTACTTTTACTTAAAAATTACTAATTTAATTTATCTCAAATTTTTGCACAAATTTGCACATTTGAACAAAGCAATTTCTTTTTTAAAAAAAATTTCAAGTTTGACAAGTTGCTACTTTGTAACAAAATTTTTCGCATAAAAATTATTATTTACACATTAAAGTAAAAGTCCTTAACTTTAAAACGCGCTAAAGTAAATGACTTAACGATTTTTTTTGACTGAGATATGAGATTTTGAAAAAAAATTTGTCATTTATAGTGAAAACGAAATTAATGTGAATTCGAAAATTATTTAGTATTATTTTTTTGCAACTTTCTTATTCGGATGAATTAATTTTTTTATTTAAAACATTTTTACAAACAGGAACATTATTTGCAAATTTGCAATAACAATTTTAAAAAACGACTCAAGAATTTTTTAAGAAATTTAACTTTATTATAAAATTCAAAAACTTTTTTACAAAAACAAGTATAATAAAAAAATCTTAATATTTTGTAACATATCCTTTTGCTTGTATAACTGCGTTTATTCTTCGCGGCAAACTTTCAATACAAGCTTTGGCTTTTGCAATAATATCCATACTAAATATGTACTAACTAATTTTCGAATTCACAATAATTTCGTTTTCACTATAAATGCCAAAAATTTTCAAAATCTCATATCTCGGTCAAAAAAATCGTAAAGTCATTTACTTTAGCGCGTTTTAAAGTATTTTGACCTGTACTTTAATGTGTAAATAATAATTTTGATGGAAAAATTTTGTTACAAAGTAGAAACTTGTCAAACTTGAAATTTTTTTTTTTAAAAAAAATTGCTTTATTCAAATGTGCAAATTTTTGCAAAACATTTAGATAAATTAAATTTTTAATTTTTAGGTGAAAGTAGAAGACCTGAACATGATATCCTGAAATTTTTATGAAGACTGATTCATTTTTGAAAAAGTTATGACACTTTGAAAAATGACAATTTTTTAGAACTTTTAAGTGTCCCTAATAATTTGGAAGGGTACTGTATATAAACTTCGATTAAATCTTAGTGAGTGAGTATGCAATTCTTCATATACCTATATACCTATCTATATGAATCGCTCTCTCTCTCTCTCTATATATATATATATATATATATAATTTTGGTAACAGCAAAGCTGAGAACTATGAAGAACAGGTTTCTGAAATCTTTTATAACTTTAAAATTCTGGAATTTTTCTAGATTTTTTCCCTAAAAATCTTGGCGATGTGAGTGATGAACACATGAAAAAATATTCCCCAAAACATTTTAATTTTAGAAAATCGTTATATAAAATGGAAGACTACTGCTGAGAATTAAAAGATAGAGGTTTCTCAAGCAAAATACTGCAGAAAATCATTAAATATGTCAATTTGATTTGGTTTAATACATGAACTTAAATAAAGTTAATATTTGTAAGTGGTAAATTTACAATTTACTATTAAAATAGTTTTTTCCAATTTCTTTATATATTTAAAATTAGTGAAAATGTTACAGAATAAGAAGCTATACAAAATCCAGTTAACAGACAAAAAGTGAAAATTTGTGGATCAGTGTTATCGAAAAATTCGATTTTTAATTATGCATCAGTAATTCTTTCGTAACAGACAAAATCATCTAAATTTTTTTCAGTGAATGGGATTTATAAGAAAAGATCGATGGAAATTTTTGTTTTATGAAACAAGAAGAAGGATATATTTAAGATCACCCATAAAATGAAAAAAAAAAAAATAAATAAATAAATAATATTCAAACAACATCGAAATGATATAAAAGTTCTAGTAAAAAAAGTTTTATAAAATAAATTTTTTTAAAAATACCAATTATATAATTTAATTTGACTGTAAATTGCTTCCGTGTAGTTTTTAAAATTGTCTGAGTTTCATTAAAGTTATTACAATTTCGTTTTAGTTAGGAAATACTTAAATAAACATTAATTTCAGAACCTTGTATTTTAAAGTTAGCCTAAAATTCCACAGATGGCGACACATGTTATTGAATCTACATTTGGTTTTTCTGTAAGTACTTTTTGACGTTTAGTTTCACTTCATGGCTTTCACTGCATAGCTTCAGAAGAAAGCAAAATGTTTTCTTTCCGCGGTATCGGAAGAATATGCATGAAACTAAATTCCAATTTCATTCTATAAATTTCTTTAAAATGCAAAAGAGAAATGTTGCGGATTTGGGTTTATATCATCTAGTGAAGTATTTAAAGGTATGATAATTATATTAAAATCCTATTTATATAGTTTTGTATGAAGCTTAATACCTTTCGTAAGCATAAATAAATTGTAACGAAAAAAAAAAAAAAAAAAAGGATTATCATGCATATTAAACAAAATAATTGATTTATAGATTAAAATGTGTGTAAGATAAAGCTGTGGATACTTAACATCCAATAAAAAAGCCAATAATGATTAAGTTTTTTAAGATAATTATAATAACAGGTTATCATCAAAATAACCATTCAAATTATTATTTATAATAATTATTTAGTTGTTATTAGATATTTTATATATAAGTATTACTATTTTGAAATAAATAGTTCAGCTTTCCAATTCCATTTTAAACATTTTAAAATACAAGTTCACCTTTCACAGCGAATATATTTTTTTAATCCTAAGTATAGTTATTCAACGTTAACAGTAGGTGGACTCTAAAAAATATAATATTACGTAACTATTTTTAAAAAATGAATTTAAAGATAAAAAAAATATTGTTTATTTGATATTTATTATGAAATAATAAATTAATGATAAATAAAATAATAAAAATATGGTTTTTAGAATTATTTGATTTGTACTTTGTGAAGAAAAATGGAAAAGTTCTTCATATTTAAAATTTAACTTTACTATTTACATTTTAATATACATTTCAACTTCTAATATCATTTACAATATTGTAGTAGATTTAATAGCAGTAAGAGACATATATTGATAACACGTTTAAAAATAAGTTTACAGTTTTGGGCCAAAATCTTTCATAAAATAATTAATGAAAAAAAACTGTCATTAAGAGAGTATCGAGAATAACATAGGATTTTCTATTAATTATTTGCAAATAATTACAACTATATAGGTAGTGTAAATGACTAATTCATGACTTATTATGGTTTCCTAAGATGAAATGATATCAAATATTAATAAATATATCATCTAAGCTCATGTTCCTATTTGAACGTTTGAGTCACGATTTAGCTTTGAGAAGAAAAAAATGAAAATGGATTATTTCACAATCTGACGGTAACGTAACGATGATAAATGAATTACTTAAAAATATTTTCTCAAATTGCTTGAAACTCGAATCAACATGATTTCAGCTTTCTACAATTTTAAGTATATATAAGACCATTTGTATGAAGAAAAAAAACTCTTCTCTTGAAATATTTTAGCTTTTGGTGCCTTATTTTGAATAAAGTAATGGGGTATTGAATACTGTGCAAGCAGTTTTTTTTCCTTTTAATCAAGAAGAAAATAGTAAAAAAACTTACTGAATTTGTTTCTAATCTGGATCTGTGTCTGTCTACTTAAATAATATGAAACTTTTTTTTAATCAAAAAGCATTTCAATCTTTATTTTAAATTAGAACATTTTTCGTAAAATGTATTATTAATCATACAATAAGTAAGTATTTATAGTTGTTTAAGAAAAGGGGAAAAGGAGGTATTTTATTAATTTAAAATGTGAATTATTTCATTGATTGAACTATTAATTATAAAAATAATATTTAAATTGTCGAAACATTAAATACTACTTATTATAAATTAATGTATGTTTATAAAATTTAGAATAAAGGAATCGAGTTTATGGTATTTAGTTACTAAATGATTTCAAGACAAGGAAAAGGTTTTTTTTTTCACTTACTTACCTACTCATGAGGAGTACAGAGAAAAAATCGACAAATTTGCATGTAAATGAGTAAACGTTTGAAAATTTAATATGATTTAAATTTTTCACTTTCATAAAAAATTATTTTTCCACAGTAATAAAGGTATTAACCTGTTAGTTGCCTCCTTTCAATTAAAAAAAATATCAATATTGTTTAATAGTTAATGCTGAAATAATACTTCAATATATGCATCGTATTTATTTATTTATGGATTCATTGATTTTATCGAGTTTTTTCACACACAAAATTTTTATTGAATAATAATAAAAACATAAATAATGTGCATATTATTGTATTGTTAGAAAATTTATTTCAGGTAAAAAGTAATGCATTTAAAAAAATATTGAAAAAATCCTTATCTCTTTAAAATTATCTTTCCTTTAGTATATAATAAAATATAGTAATGAAAAAAAATCATATGATTTCACAATTATTAATTCATAATTTAAAGTATAAGAATATTTTGAATTTAGAGAGAAAAAAATCGATTCGATCAGATTAAAAATCGATCCTGAAAAATATAAGTTTCATTTAAAAAGCATAAGAGAATTTGACATGATTGCATTTGAGTAAGAGTACAAAGTAAAATATTCTAGATTAAATTACGGTATTAAGTACCGGAACTTTAGGTGAATCACTCGTAAAATCCATTTTTACAGTGAAATATTTTACCGTAATTTCACAGTAATATTTTCATAATTATAATGATTCAGTTATTTTACTGTAAATTATACTGTGAAAATAACGTAATATTAGATTTTTTCCGTAACAAGTTCTGGTAAACATGGTAAAAAGTACCAGAATCCTAAGTGCTGATACTTTTACCAGTAATTTGATCCGTAATTTTTTACAGTGTAGTTAGTGATATGGTGGTATGATACTCTGATTGCTTCTAAGCTTCAACATGCCTTTTATAATGTGTATTTGTTTTGAAATAAGCAAAAAAAAAATCAATAAATTAAAATAAATATGAATAAAATAAATATGAATAAAATTATAAAAATATTTCGTATTTTAAGGGGATCAAAGGAAAAAAAAACTTTACAGTTTTTAAAAATTGCATGCTTTGAATTTCAATGATTTAAAATAAATGCGATAAAGATTCACACTGCTTCTATGAGGCATTTGAAATTTAATAGAATACTGATATTTATAACTTTAGAGATAACTGCAATATCTATACATAAAATGCTTTCAAATTAACACTTTGTAACTCATTTTAGATAAAAATATGCATGTTTCAATTTCTTTTCATCATTATTTTTACCAATTTTTTAAGTCTATTTTAGAAAATTTCTGAAATCAACATGGCATATGCTTCAGCTTAGAATTATTTTTCCTTGAAAGTGAAATTAAAGTAAAATTTTTTGTTGTTATTATATAGTTCTTAAATTATATTGTTTGAAAATTGAAAGTAAAAGGACAAGCCTTTACAATTCCAGCATAAAATAAAATTCAATTCAATATAGAGAATGAGAAAATATATTTTCTCTAATTTCAGAAGCCTTTAAAAAAAATGATGTAAAATTTTAAAATAGAATTTATGAAATATAATTTTTAAATAATATAGAGTTATAATTATCAGTTCGATTCAGAATAAATGGAAACAAATGAGACGGAACAAACATGATTTAGTAGGTTAATTTTTAGCTGACGCTTGTAAGTAAGTCGTTACATTAATGTTTATACCTAAACGTTTCATTCCTAACCTCATCAATTAGCACCCTTTCCTTTACGTAACGACATTTTAAAGTTTTTTTTTTTAATTTTTCTTTCACCGTGATCAAATTTAGCTTTCAGAAGTGTGTGTGCGAAAAGAGAAAAAGTTAAATTTGAATTTTATTTATCATAATGTAACTTTTACAAATGCAGCGAAAAGAGAGAAATTGATAAATATGAATTTTATTTCTCATAATTTAACTTGTACAAGTAGGGCGAAGGGAGAAAAAGTTAAATATTAGTTTTATTTATCATAATTTAATTTTAAAAGTAGAACGAAGAGAGAAAAAGTCAAATATTAGTTTTATTTATCATAATTTAACTTTTGCAAGTAGGGCGAAGAGAGAAAAACTTAAATATAAGATTTATTTATCATAATTTAACTTTTACTAGTAGGACCAAGACAGAAAAAGTTAAATATGAATTTTATTTATCATATTTAACTTTTACTAATAGGAAGAAGAGAGAAAAAATTAAATATTAGTTTCATTTATCATAATTTAACTTTTGCAAGTAGGGCGAAGAGAGAAAAAGTTAAATATTATATTTATTTATCATAATTTAATTTTTACTAGTAGGACCAAGACAGAAAAAGTTAAATATGAATTTTATTTATCATAATTTAACTTTTACTAATAGGAAGAAGAGAGAAAAATTTAGATATTAGTTTCATTTATCATAATTTAACTTTTGCAAGTAGGGCGAAGAGAGAAAAAGTTAAATATTATATATTTATTTATTATAATTTAACTTTTACTAGTAGGACCAAGACAGAAAAAGTTAAATATGAATTTTATTTATCATAATTTAACTTTCACTAATAGGAAGAAGAGAGAAAAAGTTAAATATTAGTTTCATTTATCATAATTTAACTTTTGCAAGTAGGGCGAAGAGAGAAAAACTTAAATATTAGATTTATTTATCACGATTTAACTTTTACTAGTAGGACCAAGACAGAAAAAGTTAAATATGAATTTTATTTATCATAATTTAACTTTTACTAATAGGAAGAAGAGAGAAAAAGTTAAATATTAGCTTCATTTATCATAATTTAACTTTTGCAAGTAGGACGAAGAGAGAAAAACTTAAATGTCAGATTTATTTATTATAATTCAACTTTTACTAGTAGGACTAAGACAGAAAAAGTTAAATATGAATTTTATTTATCATAATTTAACTTTTACTAATATGAAGAAGAGAGAAAAAGTTACATATAAATTTTATTTATAAAAATTTAACTTTTACAAGTAAACAAATTATTTGCCATCACTATATATATCTTACTATTAGTAACTATTATATTACTATATCTTACTATTTTTTGAAATACATAAAATACAAGTTTTCAGTTGAATTAGAATGAGAAGTGGTATGTTGTTTTTAAATTCCTACAGATTTTCCCCGACAAAAATTACACCAAAATAATTCTGAAGTTATTATTTTTAGAAAAATAATTTACCACAGTGCATTTGTTTGGTTTGTTTTTTAAATTTTGAATGCCTTTGTATTTGTACCATTAAAGTTAAAAGAAATTTTTCTCATCATCCACAAATGTTTCTGTAAGTTTAAAAAATAATAAAAGTTAATTTTTTAAAGACAAACAGATATACAGTATAAAATTATGAATAAAGCATTCCCCCCCCGCAACAGCTGTTAGACAGGAGAGTCCTAAATGTTAAGACTCCACGATTCGTAACCAACGTCAAGGAGCATCGCACCCCAACTGCTTTAAACACTGTGAAAAATTCTGGAATAAAATTACAGAAATATTTACCGGCACTTTAGGTGGCGGTATTTTTTTCTCATAAAATCCATTTTTACCGTAAGATATTATGGAACAAAGAATCTGATATACCATAATTTTCTCAGTATTTTCCATAAAATCATTGAATCACTGTAGTTAAATACATATTACTGAAGAAATTTCGGTATAAAATTTTACGCTATAAAGGTATTTTACTGTAAAACTGATTTTGCAGGTGATGCATTTGGGGTGCCAGTACTTTTTACCATAATTTGACTTGGAATTTGTTTACTGGGCATTGGATCCGTTGACATTAGATGTGAAAATTTTTCATTTTTCTATTTTTTTTATTATATCTACAGTTGTAAATCATTTGTACATATCTTATAAAAAGTGAAATATTCATGCAACATTCCAATGTGGGTCAGGGGAGGTCCCATGGAGCTTTAAAGTTCCTCAATTCAGTGACCAACAGCATGATTGTGATAATGTAGTCAGCAATGCTCACACGCCTCTTTTACTTCCCGCACAAGCTAGTTATCGATCTAAAGCTGACTCAAGCCGCCACTGGGGATTGAACCTTAGTTCATTACAACGACAGTTAAATGCCTTAAGCACCGAGACATCACGGCACGTGCATTCACTTTTTTATAGTAAATAAAAAATATCATTTAATAGATTTACGGAAATCGTGAAATCCCCTTGTTCAACAAACATTCTCCTATATCCACAATTTTTTATTTATGCTATTATGTTTTTTCTTATGTTAAGTAATTTGATCATTTTTTCTGCTTTTTTGCTATCATTTATCCTAAATACTAAACTGACATTTGTTATAACCAAATATTAATTCAAATGAGTTCAATATATTTTTCTTTTAGTACTAAATCAATTCTTTGAGTAAATACGATTTTTATTTGATTTGACTCGATTATGTAGGATAATTCGTTTAACGCCTGACTACAAAAAAAAGGTATTAAATAAGCATCTCATATAAAAATTTGTTTTCCCGAAGACCAAGATGTTCGTGTTAGTTTTTCGAAACTTTTTTATGGCTATTACATACTTTTCCTAAACGCTCAGAAAGAACCATTTGTGTAGTTAATGGTTTCCATAGTAACTTGATAAACCGTAGAGGTGGCAAATTTCCCGGGATTTCTTTTTTCTTCTTGAAATAATATCTATTTATTCCTATTTTATCGGAAGTACTGTAATTTGATACTTTTATAATGAAATTTTGATGACGTTTGTTATTTTCCTTGTAAATTTAAAGCTCGATAACATAAGTTTTTCTTTTGTAAATATCGTTTCAAATCAAATTTTAGATATTTTTTTTTTAAAAAATGTAATAGACAAATAAAGTGTCTTTAAAAATTTATATTTAACTGGTTTAAATATACCACACTATAAAAAGTCTGGATAACATTAAGGTATAAAGTACCGGCACATCTTCCGTAAAATTCATTTTTACCGTAAAATATTAAACCATAATTTTGAACAATATTAATTTAATTAGAAGTAATCATTCAGTGATTTTAAGGTAATGATCACTGTAAAAATTATGGTATATCAGATTTTTAGTTCTATAACATGTTCCGGTAAAAATGGATTTTACAGTAAAAAGCACCGGATCTCTGAGTACCGTTACTTTTTACCGTGATTTGTTCTGAAATTTTTTACAGAGTAAAACATAACTTTAAATTTTTTCTATAATTAAAAAAATAATTTGGATATTCCATAAAGAAACTATTTCTTGTTGTAAATAATGCTGAATTAATATAGAGTTACATCATGCTTTAATATTGATTGCAAACATATATATATATATATATATATATATATATATATATATATATATATATATATATATATATATATATATATATATATATACGATCTTGTGAGACCTTGACCTCCCTGGCCCCCAAAGGATTGAAGGAAAACAGTTTACCTATTTGTGTTTGATAAAAATTAATTAAGCATTTTTTTCCAATTAAGTTTTATTGATCGCAGTATATTAGTTGTTTTAATAACTGGTGCCATTTGATTTCAGCCTTGAAAATTTCTTTTCTTAAAGATGTTAAAGACGTTACATGACTTTTTAAAAAAAATTTTTTTTATGTAAAATGGTTATAGATACTTCTAAATATAAAAAGAAATAAAATTATAAATTATTATTAAGGAAAGAAAAAGTTTTTTTAAAGTTATTATATGAAAGAGTACTAAATATAAAACTGTCCGTAACATAAAACTTAAGATGTTTTTCTCAGAATTGCTTAAAAAGAAATTAAAAATCACATACATGTACATTTTATACATACATGAAATCGTTTGAATAATATTCTAACTTACATTCTAAAAAGATCATGAAAACAGAAAAACAATCGATAAAAGATATAATATTTTCTATAACTAAACACGGTTGCCAGTAATCTGATCGTTTGTTACGAAACAGCCATTCTTATTTCTGAAACTACGCAATTGGAATTTATTCAATGTGACAATTATCATTGGAGACTATTCGGAAAACAAATGTAATCAGCTGTTTTAAATGATTCTATTGATTTTATATGGATATTGATATTTTAATTTTATAACATATTTATTTTGTAATTTTTTATATTTTTATTTTTTACTCTATTCATATTTGAATATTTTTAGTTATGTGCCTTATAACTTTTTAAGAGAAGTACTACTACAAGTTATACGGAAACAAAAACGTTCACCTTGAATTAAAAAAAAGAAAAATATCCAGCCACATAGCGGTTATTGCTATTAAAGGCAGTCAATGCTCTCTGAAAAGGAAAAGGCGGAAGTGGAATTAATGAATTGCGCCTGAATTGCGCTTCACTGCATAACATCGTACATCGGCTGTGTAGGATAGAAGGGTACATTACATGAAAAGATATTACAATATCATTAATGATTATTATCGCATTTTTAATGAAAATAAGATTTGTTAAAAACAAAGCAGTCCATTATTAAGTGTTTTTCGCAAAAATTATCTTTTTTTAAAAAATAATTATCCTAAATTTTGTTTGATTTTTGTTACTTTTGATGTTTACTCAGACCATAAATTTAAGCCTAAACATTTTAATGAATTTGTGCATAAACAGTTTTTAAAGTTGATTTATAATATGTTTAAAATAAATCTTAAAAATACTTATATTTTATACTAATTTTATGAACTATCATTATTAATACTGCACCGCTGCATTTCTCCTGATCGGAAAGAACTTGTACGATACGGTGTATCAATCTAAACATGTATGTTTCATGTAAACTCGTTCTATTCATTTTTGTAAACATTGTTCGTAAAAAAAAATCAAATTATCTTTATAGCACGTTATCAAAAAACGAAAATTTTAGAGTAAGTTGATCTCAGTACCATAATATGCAAAATACCCATTATGTTATGTAACCCAGTTAAAAAAATACATAATATATATATATATATATATATATATATATATATATATATATATATATATATATATATATATATATATATATATATATATATATATATATATATATATATATATATATATATATATATATATGCCATTGTGTATATATTTAGTAGCAACCTCTGAAATATTTAAGAAAGTATTATTGAAGAAATGCTTTTTAATACAGGTAATGTTATAGGTGCTCAAATATTGAAAAAATAAAATATATATTATGTATTTATTTAGCTGGTGTATTTATATTATGTATTTGTATAACGAAAAGTGATTCACTGCAATCTCAATAATATTGAATCCAAAATTTTGTAGAGGCTAACCAATAAAATGCTCCAAAATAATAGGGTAGTCTGCTTGTTTCCAAAGAGAATTAATTCTGTTATAGGAAAATTTAAGTAAATAAAGATGTAAGAAAATATGTGTATAAGGCACATGTGCTTCTGAGCAATAAAAGATTATATTCATGTAAGAGATTATTGTTTTGTGTATTATTTGGGAAATAAATTTATGGTCGCATTGAAGTTAATACGTGGTAGTGAATTTAAAAAGTCATATTTTAACCTAAAAACCTGACTATGCTTCAAACGCATATAGTTTTATATGTTATTAGAAAAAAATAGTGTATGGAAGAAAAATTGGTAAATTTATGGAAAACTCGCTCTCAAATTAACCTATTTGCAAAACCGTCTGAACATTATTATGATATTAATGAATGCTTTTTTTTATCAGATTTTAAAATTAAAATCTAATAAAGAATTAAATTTTAAAGCTGAAATTTCTTAAAACATTTTAGCTCTTTACACACAAGAAAGTTATTTTTCAGTTTTAAAAATAACACTCTAAAACTCATAAAAAATTTAAAATAACGAACGAAATTATTTTGTATAATTTTTATTCTTTAAATTTATATATTTATTAGTCTTTTTTCTAAAACAAATCATGCAGATTCTCTTCATTAATGATTATTAAATTTTTAAATAATAATTATAAATTTTTCTACCCTATACCCGTCTGCTACCTTTCAGTCATAAGCCAGTGAACTGTCCAATACAGTAAACACGGATAAAAAGCAATATTTTTTTTTCAAAATAATTAATTACATTTCTCCCATAAATATTTCAGCAATAGGAAATATTTTTCAAAAAATTCCATTTAAGACAATCTATTAATGCAAGAATTGAAAATATTTTCATTTATTATTATCAATTAACTATCTTTTAATGATAACAACATTGCGCGCTTAATTTTATCCTGATTCCATACTTAAAATTTTATTATACGCAATTTTTAGTTTTCTTTAAAGATAATATTATAAAAATATTTATCATTAACTAAAAAAACTGCTTTATACACTTAGAAGTTTCGCAGATTACAGTGGGGAACATTTTGTTTTGGTTTTCTGTTGCATAGGATTTTTTTTTAACAGATCTTAGATAATTTTACTTCGTTGATTTAAAATCTTCAATCGCTTTCTCTCTCCAAGGTATGTTTATATTCTTTAAATCAAATGTTTAGTCTTTTTTTTTGGCTAAATGTACAAGTTTAATAACGTTAGAAATTAGAGGGGAGGGGGTCGCATAAATATTGCGACAAACTTCTAAGAGAGTTAGAGCATATGTGCTTCTGAGCAGTAGAAGTGCCATGTGACGACATTTTCTGGTAGCTAATTTACATTCCAGTGGCTTTCAACGACCCGCTTTTTTTTTTTTTTTTTTAAAGTTTTCCGCTTTGCTGTAGTTGGTCCCAATTATAGTACAAGCTTTTAGTTCTTTTAAATTTGCTATGTTTCCTTTTAATTTTTTTTTTAATTTAAAACATTGCTGAACAAAAGAGCGGGTCATTAAAGTCAACGGAATTGGAAAATCGCTTCCCGTGATACCATAATAGGCACTACATATTTCCTAGCTTTTAAAATTGTTTAAATTATTTTTTTAAATCATTGAATTTAAATTGAATTTAAATTAAATTAAATTAATTGAATTTAAAATTGAATTTAAATTAAATTAAAACTAATTATTTAATTTCTATTAGATTTTATAAAAAGCAAATTATAAAATCTTTTCTTTTCGTAACAATCAATGTAACGGCTAACTTTTTGTTTCAATGCTAATATAAGACTCATTAATTCACTGTTACGACTAAATCGAAAACAGAAATCTATTTATAACTTTTTATTCATTATTTCTTACCACAAAAATGTTTCAGTTACATGGTTACACTAATTCTCACAGTCTTTTTGGTGATTCGCTTTCGCCAAATTATTTTCAAATTTTATATTGATTACGGAGGGGAGGAGGCTGGCTTTATTTCTTTGTTTGGCTATGTTATCTCTCGATAAATCGCAAACGAGGGATCTCTTCTCATGCTCCTAACTTTCTGTTAGGAACAATTCAATCACTTTTCAATTTGACTTTTGATTAGTCTGGTCATGGGTGATTTATCTCTCATGGCCTGTCCTTACTAATATTATTATACAAAATATATTATACAAAATTTAATTTTATATCTCGTCTTTTAAGAATATAAAAGTCTTTGTATAAAATATTCTCTTTATATAAAAGTCTTTTGTATAAAATATTCTTTAATTTTATAGCTCGAGCTCTACAACTATGACTGAATAAAATTGTTATTATGATTACAATCCTGATTTCATCATAATCTTCAATTATACCATACAACTACAACCTCACCGAATTTCGTTATTATCTAAAACGCTTTCGGACAAGTGTTCTAATTCTGATGATGCGCCCTAACTCACCTAGAAGTTTGTCGCACCATTTAGCTACTCTCTGTTATTTATAACATACTTAAACTTATATATTTCAATGAAAACTGTACAAAAAACTGACATTTTAAGCATCTGTACCTTTTGGAGCATAACTAATTTCAGATTTGAAATCCCCACACCAAAGCAAGATCAAGTATTTGTATAAGTGCAAAAAAAAAAAAAAAAAAAAACGTTTCCCATTGTTATTAATAGTTAATTATTTTTCATGCAGCCGTCATATATATTTTATGCATTATTTTTCACAGAAACCGTCATATATAACATTTCATAGCTCAAAACGGTTTCACAGATCATTTCATTTATGATCTATTAATAGAAATCCAGGTGCTTTTGTTCGAAGTAATGATATTCCTATCGATATCGTGCCCCCTTTTGGCCCCACCCATTTGGGAACTTGTTCCGAATTCTAAGTACCTCATTTTAGAACTTCTTACACTCACTTTTAATGTTTGTAGCATATCTTTAAGACTTTTAATGTCCTCGGAGACTTATGGGATTTGGTATGATTTGGATGACCAAAAACTTAATGGATGGTTAGCCTACCCTGAAACCTTGACATTTAATTATGTTTTTGTAGAGAACTCAATGATACGGGCACTTTGAACTACTGTCTGTAAATGCTACGACAAATCGAGCTATTTTTTTCCCTAGTCGGTCCCGGTTTAATAGTCGTTCTTTTATTTTCATGATAGTTCACATCAATATTTGGATACAAAAACATTTTTTAGTACAGATTATGGTAAGATTATGGATCAAATTATGGTAAAAAGTACTACTTTTCTAATGTTGCGTCAAATCCAGCTATTTTTTTTTATTCGGATACTGTTAAATAGTCGTTCTTTTATTTTCAATATAAATCACATTTATTTTTGGGTACAGATTATGGTAAGATTATGGTAAAAAGTACTACTGTCTGTAAATGCTACGTTCGATTTACTGTCCATAAATGCTACGTCAAATTGAGCTTTTTTTTTTTTAGTCGTACCCGGTTAAATGGTCATTCTTTTATTTTAATGATAATTCACAGCAAATTTTGGATACAAACACATTTTTAGTACAGATTATGGTTCAGAGTATGGTAAAAAAAGTATGGCAAAAAGTACTACCTGTAAATGCCACGCCAAATCGAGCTCTTATTTTATTCGGATCCGAAAGAATAGTCGTTCTTTTATTTGCAATGTAATTTACAAAATTTTTTGGATACAAATGCATTTTTTGGTACAGACTATGGTAAGAAGTACTACTGTCTGTAAACGCTACGTCAAAATGAACTATTTTTTTTAGACGGATCAGGTTAAAGGGTCGTTCTTTTATTTTCATAACTCACATCAATTTTTGGATACTAACACATTTTTTTAGTTTAGATTATGGATAAGATTATGGTAAAAAGTATCGGCACTTAAGGTGTCACTACTTTTTACCATGATCTGATAATAAAATCCTCAAAAGTTTCTTTGTTTTGGGTGATATAATTTTTTTTTTACAATGTTTAGCGTTAAATGCCTCATTATTACTTAAAAATGGTTATTAAAAAATTAATAATGATTTTTTTGCTAGTTTTATAAGTTTTTATACATTATAAAACATATAAACTAGTTGTTTCATAATTTTATATTAATATTTAAAAAAAAATTGCTGAAACTAGTTGGATACCTTAAATAAATACAACTGCTAAAAATACGGTATAATATTTTACGGTAAAATGGATTTTATGGATGATGCACCCAAAGTGCAGATGCTTTATACCGTTGATGCTTTATACCGTTTTAATGTGTATCATCATACATTTGTATCACTGTTTGAAAGTGCTAAGCAGTTGTTTGATTATTTGAATTTTTATTTTATTTTTAAAGAAGCTGTAACTAGTTATATAATTGTCACTATGATTTTTTTTTTTTTTTTTACACAAAACTTACTGATAAGGCCGAACTTCTTTTCCATTATGCCACATTAGCTCATCTTGATGCTCTAGAATCTTGATTCATTGATTCATTCATATAAATGCCAATTCTCTTGCTTACAACATGAGTTCTTTATCACCGCTCCATAGTTCGTAGAAATGCATTTTACCATTGTTAACTTTTGTCAGCCTCGGCGGTTTTTATATTTTTCTTTTCTTCATCTTTATTTATTTTTCATTTTCACTCTCGGCAACCACGATTTTTTTTTCACATTTATTTTCCATTTTTTTCGTTTATATGTTTTCGACTTCAAATCCCTTTTGTTTTCCCCATTTACGTCTGGTGAGTCTAGAGATTGGGCGTATATTTTTGAGCACTCGGATCATGTCGATTCTTATTACCATCTTGAAAATTTGTAGTAATATGCTGTATTCCATATCTTTCGATTTTATTTCTTATTGCTTTTTAGTCTCATTAACATTTCTGACTAAAACTCCTACCACAAGTTTTCCATGAGATTTAACCCCACTTCTTAAGCAGGAAATTTCAGTTTCTTTATATTGTCTTCTGATAAACACTTTGTTGTAGTCTGGGATTTATGGTTCAGAGCATGTACTTTTAGATGTAATTTTATATTTATTGGAAAATTTAAAAGATGTGATTAAATAAAATGTAAAATTTTTCGAAAGATTTAATCTTAATATTTTAATTAAAAGACATAAACTCTGGCTTTAAAAAGTTGGTTATACTCAATTATTCTTAAATTTTATCCCTCATGAAGCATTTGGTTTAATTTCTAATATCATAATTTATAATATCATAACTCACAATGTGATTAATAGGTTTATAAAAAAGTCATCTATTTTTAAAATATTTGTAAAAATACTTTTAATATTAAGTTGTTAAAATAGCTCTGCAACACCCTTACAGCACCCCCTGCTGGAAGATCTCGTATATAACGAATAAAAAGCAGAAGTTCAGTTTTATCTAAAGTCATTTAAAGCTTATTTATGAAAGTTTAAACTAAGAACACCAAAAAACAACAACACAAAATGAAAATTCATAAATGTTGAAATTTTCACAAGTGTTGCAGAATTTTTTTTAATCACCTAATCTAAGTTTTGTAGATTATTATATTATTGAAAAAATATTGTTAAGTGAGTATTAAACATCATATTCACATTTATGTTAAACATTATGAAACGTGATGTGATTGATCAAGCTTACGGATATTGCTTATGGATGCAGAATATATTTAACTGAAGACGTAAAAGAAATATCAGAATACATTTATCATACTTCGTTTCGTTTTCTTAAAAATATTTAGATCTTATCCAAGAAATAGGAAATATACTGTCCGGTTGCTATGCAACTGTTAAGATCAAAATATTTCGAAGGAAAAAGAAAGGTCCATGACCCGTAAACCCACAAAGAGGGGAGTTCACTGCTATCAATGAAAATATTAATTTCACAATCCATTTGACTAAAATAGGCGGTTTCATGTCCTAGTATTTTAATAAATTAAGTTGAAATATATTTGTACTTTAGAGACCTGGATTTCTTGGCCTATCTTTTACTAGGCGTTGGTTTACTCGTGTTACATTTAGTAGAAGAATGCAAATAGAATATATTGATCAATGAAATACTAATGCGTGACGTAACCTGACATTTAGGTTCCAAAATATCGAATCGAGTTTTGACCGATGTAATTTATTTCGAATATATATATATATATATATATATATATATATATATATATATATATATATATATATATATATAAAATTTTATTTTTAATTACTAAAATTTTATTTTAATAAAACTGTAAATATTAAAGGAGGCAATAACGGTTATTAAATTCAAAGGCAATTTTGATTATTGAATACAACTCAAAAAATGAAAAAAAAAAAAACCCTTAAGTTATGAATCCCTTAAGATTCATAAGTTAAGATTAAGATTAAGTTATGAATCCCTTTTGTTGAAGATTTCTTCTAGCTTAATTAATCTGCATTTGCTTTAAATGAAGAAGCAAACCATGATAATTTTCTTCGATTAATCAGACGGTAATAAGACTCTAATACATTATTCGTCAATACTGTAAAAAATTCCGGATCAAATTTAGTAAACAGTATCGGTACTGAAAGTGCTAATTCAGTTTTACCGCACAATCCATTTTTTCCGGAACAAAAAATCTGTTGTACCGTAATTTTTACAGTAACAATTATTGTAAAATCACTGATTCACCCTAATTAAATAAATATAACTATAAAAATTGCGGTATATTATTTCACGGTAAAAATGGATTTTACTTTGCCGGTACTTTACAGTGTCATTTAATCCGGATTATTTTATTG
Source organism: Parasteatoda lunata (assembly GCA_949128135.1). Taxonomy (NCBI): domain Eukaryota; kingdom Metazoa; phylum Arthropoda; class Arachnida; order Araneae; family Theridiidae; genus Parasteatoda; species Parasteatoda lunata. The sequence continues at coordinate 65,283,948 of OX421974.1, forward strand.
TGTAGGTATTTTTTCGTCAGTATTGTAAATGCTGCAAACCGAGAATCAATCGTCAATCATCGGTATCTCAAAGTTTTTTGATTCAAATTTATTTCGAATGTCAGTAATGTTAGTAAGTCGTAATCCTACAAAAGCTTGCAAATTAACGTTTCTTTTGTTTTTCAGAATGTGTGACATGTCTCGCTTTCTAACAAGGTGTTTTAAAGTGACTTTTTCTGGAGTCCATTATGTGAAACATCTAAGATGAATCCATGACTGAAAAGGCAGCTTCTTCAAAAACACAGGGCAGATGCTTAAGACATAGACATTTCCACACTGGATACATTGAATGGTAAGGAAGATCCTTTTTCTTATATTTTCTACACTGTAAAGATAAATAGTGTAACCGGTGGCAACTAATTTACACTAAAAATGGTAAGCAATAAGAATCTTAGTTCTTAGTTTAAGTAAACACCAAGAAAAGTAGATGTTGGGAAACACCAAAGAATAGTAGGTGTAGGAAAATACCAAAGAATAGTAGGTGTAGGGAAATACCAAAGAATAGTAGGTGTAGGGGAACACCAAAGAATAGTAGGTGTTGGGAAATACCAAAGAATAGTAGGTGTACGGAAATACCAAAGAATAGTAGGTGTAGGGGAACACCAAAGAATAGTAAGTGTTGGGAAATACCAAAGAATAGTAGGTGTAGGGGAACACCAAAGAATAGTAAGTGTTGGGAAATACCAAAGAATAGTAGGTGTAGGGAAATACCAAAGAATAGTAGGTGTTGGGAAATACCAAAGAATAGTAGGTGTAGGGAAATACCAAAGAATAGTAGGTGTAGGGGAACACCAAAGAATAGTAGGTGTAGGGAAATACCAAAGAATAGTAGGTGTAGGGGAACACCAAAGAATAGTAGGTGTTGGGAAATACCAAAGAATAGTAGGTGTACGGAAATACCAAAGAATAGTAGGTGTAGGGGAACACCAAAGAATAGTAAGTGTTGGGAAATACCAAAGAATAGTAGGTGTAGGGGAACACCAAAGAATAGTAAGTGTTGGGAAATACCAAAGAATAGTAGGTGTAGGGAAATACCAAAGAATAGTAGGTGTTGGGAAATACCAAAGAATAGTAGGTGTAGGGAAATACCAAAGAATAGTAGGTGTAGGGGAACACCAAAGAATAGTAGGTGTAGGGAAATACCAAAGAATAGTAGGTGTAGGGGAACACCAAAGAATAGTAAGTGTTGGGAAATACCAAAGAATAGTAGGTGTAGGGGAACACCAAAGAATAGTAAGTGTTGGGAAATACCAAAGAATAGTAGGTGTAGGGAAATACCAAAGAATAGTAGGTGTTGGGAAATACCAAAGAATAGTAGGTGTAGGGAAATACCAAAGAATAGTAGGTGTAGGGGAACACCAAAGAATAGTAGGTGTTGGGAAATACCAAAGAATAGTAGGTGTAGGGAAATACCAAAGAATAGTAGGTGTAGGGAAATACCAAAGAATAGTAGGTGTAGGGGAACACCAAAGAATAGTAGGTGTTGGGAAATACCAAAGAATAGTAGGTGTAGGGAAATACCAAAGAATAGTAGGTGTAGGGGAACACCAAAGAATAGTAGGTGTTGGGAAATACCAAAGAATAGTAGGTGTAGGGAAATACCAAAGAATAGTAGGTGTTGGGAAATACCAAAGAATAGTAGGTGTAGGGGAACACCAAAGAATAGTAGGTGTAGGGAAATACCAAAGAATAGTAGGTGTAGGGAAATACCAAAGAATAGTAGGTGTAGGGGAACACCAAAGAATAGTAGGTGTAGGGAAATACCAAAGAATAGTAGGTGTAGGGAAATACCAAAGAATAGTAGGTGTTGGGAAATACCAAAGAATAGTAGGTGTAGGGAAATACCAAAGAATAGTAGGTGTAGGGGAACACCAAAGAATAGTAGGTGTTGGGAAATACCAAAGAATAGTAGGTGTAGGGAAACACCAAAGAATATTTTGGAAAATAGGGAAAGCGGATCTCAATGATAAGTTCGTTAATTAGAAAATTCACTTCGATATTTGGAAGTTATTTTACGAAGAAATTTCCAAAATGTTCTTAGTTCCTCGAAAAAATTCGTAAAATAGAGAAATTCGTAAAATGGAAGTTCGTTAGATAGAAGTCCGACTGTAGTAGGTGTAGGAAAACGCCAGGAATCTTTCATAACCCTTTTTTGGTATAAAGCTGTTGCTTCAACTTTTGATGTTCAGTAACATCAAAATTTATAATGACTAAGAGATGTAATACACATAAGAGTAAGTAAAGATATTTCTGTGAAACAATTTACAAGAAGAAAATTTAGTTTAGAATGCAAGCACTCAACTATTCTTGAAATAAAATTAATTGTAAATCTACCATACAGGTAGCACAAAAAGAACATTAATACAAAATTATAATTAGGCTTAATGAAGTAAAAGCGGATATAAACTAACTATTTAATATAATTGTCAGATGTATGTAAAAAAATCTAATGAAAACTAAGTTATTTTTAATACACAACTGAAGATGGCCGTGATGGCTCAGGGTATTGAACGCTTGCCTCCCAATGATGCGAACCAGGTACGAACCCCAGCTATGGCTGGTCGATACGAATCTGCACCTGTCTCGCACTGACCACAGCGCTGACGTGAAGTTTTTTCAGAGGTAGACGGATCATGGATTACAGTGCCCTTGCCGTCAGACTAACTATGGAAGGTTCTCGTAGTTTTTCTCTCTGTAACGCAATTACGGGATATTTCTACCAAAAAGTTCTCCACGAAGACACATTTTTCCCAATACTTGATCCAGGAGTTTCCTTGTCTTCCGGATTGGGTTCAAAATTACTAGGCTACGGAGTTGAACATTGGCAGCCGTAAACTTAAAATTGGGCTGACTGTTCAACGACGGTTATAAAATAAAATAAGCAACTATAAATGAGCATACCTTTTGTATCAAAGAACTACTATAAATTAAGATGTTAAGCAGAATGTGAACGTCAACAAATTTACATCTTCTCGTACTCCATAGTAAACAGTCTACCGTTGCTATTTGACGGTATGTGAATTATGGCAAAATTAGTGTTTCAAAGACAAAAAAAAAATTCCCAAATAATGTAAGTTTGGTATAAGCATTCTCCATTTTCGGTGTTTAAATTTAAATGTTTTCTTTTAAATGTATATGAACGCGAGATTCTGTATTATTTGGAAATAAAATATTCATTCATATTTTCAATACCGAATTCGGAGATGTGCTGAAAACAGTTTTTATTTAATAACTTATATTTAACCTAACGACTAACGTAACGCTGAAACGAAAATGTATTCCAAAAAGATAATGACTGTAATTTCTTATTACTTTTTAATTATACTTAATCTTAATCAATTACGTTACATAAAATTTTAAATGATAATGAAAGTTATTTCTTAATTAGCATACTTAATGCTTAATTAGTACTTATGTTTTAAAGGTCAAAGGAGCATAAATTTCATTCGCAAAAAGAGTAATTAAAGTAAAATTCTAGTGTCAATGTTGGGTCTTGACCCCCGCTCTGTCGGTCTTTACATTGTCGGATTAGCCCGCTCGGCTATGACATGTACCCAGCTGCAATTTATTAAGGGGCTACTTTGGGTGGGTTTAGTTGGTGTAACAAAATTTTTATTGTTTAACTGTTTTTAAGGGAAATAGTTAATAAACGGTCTTTCTCACAGCTAACAGTTTGAATACCACCTTATTTATGGCTATTTAATTGTTTTATTTGAATATGATAAAATAACAATAAAAGAAATTTTTATTTAACCATTTTTTTGAAGGAATATTTAACAGTCTACGATGGAAATCATCCAGTTAGTTTTCGAAATACTACCCAATTCAAGCAAATTCTCCACTGTCTCTAAAAAGAATTAATAAATTCCATTAATTTCTGTGTATATATCATGCAATGAATAAATATTTTACATTATTATTATTCGAAATTTATCAGTTTCTCTCCATCTATTTTGTTAATTGCCCAGTAATCGTTGCTTAAGGTGTGCACCAGGTTAGAACTCAACTTATGTATTTAGATTTAAGCTGATTTCTTAATCCATGATAACATCTGTTAGCAAATTGTACCACTTGTTTAAACTCCCATTCATTAATTTTCTGTGGTGATGGAGTCGTGATTCTGCTTGTTATTACCATGAATTTAGTTTTTTGTTTTATTGTTGACTGACAATCAAATGCTTTTTGCTACCGCCTCGACTTCACAGAAAATTTTAAAAAAAGCATATTTTCTTTTTATAGACTTTATCGATTGCTGTAAAATTAGAATGTTTTTTTAATATTATTGTTTTCATACATTATTTTATTTAATTTTTTTCTATCTCTAACAGGAACAGAAACAGAGCCACCGGCTCTAGCACCAGAGAGCAGTTATCCAGAAATTTATTCATTCTCACCAATTTATAGCGAATGGTATTTTTGGTAAGAAATTGAAAAATATCTATAAATCTATGATATGGCATATAAAATTTCTTTCTTGTGTTCCATGCAATTAATGAGACAAATATGTTTATCTAAAATAGTTTTATGTGATTTTCTGTACATTTTCTATATATTACATCTTGTATATTTAGCTTGATGTCCATTATCTTCTATTTATTTTTATTCTCTTAAATTTAGTCTAATTGTAAAATATTTGTAATATGCATTTCCTATCTATTTTAATAATCATTACTTTCCTATTAGAACAGAATTGAGTATTTTCTTATACGATATACCAGCGCCGCAAAACAGTAAACACTCTATATAAATTTAAGTCTTATGATCGAATTATTATATTTATTATATACCGGGGGGGGGGGGGGCAATCCGCGGCTAGCGAGCCACATGCGGCTCTTTGAAAGATTATTTGTGGCTCTCGATAAATGTACCTGAGTTCCCTTTTCATTTTTGTGCTATTATACTTTAAAAAATTATTATAGTTCCGTATGTGTTTCAAAGTGTCTTTTAAATTTCTGACAACAAATATGAAAGACCAAGGGCATCGTTGTGACAAATTTCATTTCCGTCCAAGTTAAGAATGATATAACTTATCGAAAACTGCACGAACGAACATAAACGGTGGAGTAATCGTCCGTAATCAATCGACTCCAGACCAATTTTGAATTCGCAAACTTTCATTGCAACGGACAGTTGACATTTAAGACAGTTGACGGCACTTCAAGAGTCAACCCAGGGTATCGATATTAAATTGATATTAAACATAATTTCTGTAAAAAAATGAAAAAAAAAAAATATTTTTTTTGCATACTTTTCACATGTTTTAATTACGGCTCGCGAAAAAGTTCAAATTTTGAAAAATGGCTTGGCCACCCTTGTTATATACTGTTTCGGTCTCAATGCTTCACGTAAATTGTAGTTTTAATGCTTCCTAACCTTAAATATACTAAATAGTTAGAGCAGACGATATTTTAAGTATGGAATTAGACACAAAAATGTACTTTCTCTGAATAAAAATTCTTTTTACGACGGAATCGTATTCATGATCTTCAAATTATGTGGAGGGGGGAAGTTGTAAATTTGAAATTACCTTCCGATAAACAAATTTTATAATTATGCTCTAAAATTTACCAAATCACCTGGAAAAAAAATCTCGAAACATGGTGAAGTTCAGAAAAAATAAAATTAACAATAAAGAATTTACCGCTCTCCTGTTTAAATTATTGGGACTATATTTTCCAGTTTGAGACTTATCCCATATTTCCAGGATCGAGAATCCAAATCCGTTAAAGAAAAGGTATCTATATTCAGAGGAAGACCATATTCTTTCTATATATTATTATTACATACATACAACATATTATATCATTCTGATTTAGTAATTTAAAATATTGTCGCACTGAGTAATTAAAATATTTAAGGTTAATGTTTTTGAATCATTGAGATTGAGTCCCACTACTTTGAAATACAATATTTAGATTACAAGTTATTTCGAATGTTCACTTATTTTGCACATTTTCCTTGTAATTCTATGCATAATTAACATGTTTCTGATTCATGTAATTGTTTATCGATTTTTTTAAAGAGCGGATTTCTTCATTAAAGAACACTTATTAATACCCATATTTCTTAAATGTAAATATTTAGAGGTCACTTATTTGTTACCTTTTAAAATTTATTTGATGTAAATTAAATAGTGCGTTGCAAATATTTATATGTTTTTTTCACCTTACGAACCCACTACTAAGAAGTTTATAAATCAGTAGAAAAATTAGAAAAAAAACCCAGAAATTTTCGTCCAAACCTGACAATTATAAACTTAATTTCATGAGGTAAAAAATTTGATATCAGTATCGGTTTGAGCTCAACATGAGATAACTTATTATTTTAGATGAATAATTACATGTTATCGCTTACATTTATGTATATATTTAAATGTAATGAGTAAATTTAAGATGTTCAAAGGTACCCCCTTTTTATATAAATATTCATTTGGACAAATATTATTTTTTATGTTTATGTGTTTAATTAAATTTTTCAGATAGTAGTTCCCTGTAAAAAACGATTTTTTAAATTTGTGTGAAAATATCTGTCAAAATAGCTCTGAAAAATAGTCGAATTTGAAACCTTCGATTATTAAAATTGAAACAGAATATATGTATTAATTTTTGAACAAAATGCGTAGTATCAAATGTAATGGGGAAGGGAAAATGTGTGAGAAAGATGTTTGTTTACGGCCACCGGAGTTCAAATTACGGATCTCCGATCAGAAAGCTTTAAACATCATAGGTGTACAATGCCCCTCCCCCCAAAAAAACGAAAAAAAAAACGGATTACTCTGATTAATTTTTGATTTAATAATCGGATCTTCACATTCTAGGACACAATCTTAAAGGCTCGAGGATGTGATTTCATATATAGTAATTAATAAGCGCAGACGATATTTTAAGTTACTTTAATTAGTCACAAAAGCGTACTTTCTCTGAATAAACATACCTTTTTTTAAGACGGATTCGGATTTTCGACTCTTAAAATGCAGGGCATAACCGCAATTAGGGAAATATGGTCCCAATAATTTGGCCAGGAGTGGGCTCCAAAGTTTGAACCTCTTAATGTTAATTTTACTTTTTGCTTATTTTGTCTAATCTCGAGAACTTTTTAAGTGAATTGAAATTTTTTTGCCCACATTCATAAAATTCGTTTATCCAAAGACAATTCTATGCAAAAAATAAATATTAAAAAATATTCATTTTTTTAATTATATTATTAGGTAATAGTAGAAAATTTTTTGAAATGTAAGACATACAATTTTATGCATAATTTTAAATTACGTAAGTTTAAATGACAAAATAGAAATTTTGAGGGAAATCGGTCGAATAGTTCCTGAGAAATCAAATTTAGAAAAAAGTCGTATGTTTAAAATTTGTCTTTCAGGAACTATTCAACCGATTTTGTTCAAATTTTGTATTTTGACATGTTAATCGGCATACTTTGATTTCATATAAAACATTGTATAACTAACAATTCAAAATTTATTGGACTATTATTTAATAAAATAAATAATAATAATCAATATTTACTAAAATGTGTTTTTTGCATGGAATTATCTTTGGATAAACGAATTTTATAACTGCCTGTAAAAAAATTTCAATTCGCTAAAAAAATTCTCGAGATATGACGAAGAACCTGAAGATCTAATCATTAGATCAAAAGTTATTAAAGGTGGTCCGATTTTTATTTTACACATTGTAGACCCCAGCCAAGTAAGGTTTAGAAAGCTTTTTATTGTGATAATGCTTAGTGTTTCTCTCCTGTTAAACGACCAATTTGAGACAATAAAAAAGCAGAATAAAATAAGGACAGAAGCTTTTTAATTCAACGTTTTGTGTTAGCTCGGGAAGTTTTTTTTTCATTTATTGTTAATTTCATAGTAAAAAAATTTCTCAAAGTTTATTTTCATAGTTAATAGAAAAATATATCAAAATTTTCTTGGGAACAGACAATTTATGACCAAAAAGGAAAAATTGTTTTCTTTGAAATCTCCTTCGAAACGAAAATTGGAATCCATTAAAATAAATATGATTTTTTAAGATTTTTGAATTTGAATACATGAACTTTAAGAATGACAGTATTGGTGGTTATGTTGTTTCAACTTCATTTTTATTAAGATTACAGTCTGAAACCAAATTTGCATAAATTATTATAATCATATACAGAGTTGCGGAGCAAAAAAGTTTAAAGAACCAAAAAATAAAAAATAAAAATAGAAAAAGAGAGAGATCTTAGTAAAAAAAATGTAGAGGGTTTGGAAGAGATTATAATTATAATGTTCATTCACATGGTTTTATATAATTTACGAGCTTTTTTTTCTGTAACTCTAGAAATTAGTGATTGTATGTAGTATTTTACAAACATTGAAATGTTTAAGAACATGTTATTAAATTGTACATTAAATGTTATGCAATGTTTAAGAACATTGCATGATTTATTGCTTATAAATTGCTTCATTCTGCCTAATATTTAAGTTTAGTTTCCTTTGAAAATAAATCCTGTTGTGTTTATATATTCTGAAACTGATTTTCGCAAATTCACCATAAAATGCCACTCAAAACTATCTTCACTTATGATCAGCTACATTTATCACCAAATATCGCCATAATAATTTCTTTGTTTATTTCTTTCATTTACAAACTAGTTTTATAATTCACGACGTAGTCTCCTTTTGAACGCAAAGTCTTTAAGAAACTGAAATAGTGGCACCAAAACTAAGAAGATAAAATGTATCTTATTACATTTATATTCACCACAATATTCCCTTTCAATAATTTCAAGTATCTGGTTACAAAATATTAAGTTTCGAAATTATAATTTTAAAGTTAAAGAAAACTTCATAATTAAATTGTTAAACCACAGTTTTCCTACTTTTTAAGCACAGCATTGCTCTTGTTAAAATTTGATCTACAAGGATAATATTATGATCAAAATAATAATCAAGGCCCAATTGTAACTCTGTATACTTTATGATAAATATTTCATTGGTTTAAAAAATATGAAGATGGTAGTAAATGTTGACATGTTTCGAGCGCTCAAAAATAGGCGCACATTCTTAGGATTTACTAGGTATGAAGTACAAAACGAAATGCAAAGACGCCAACGGAAAGTGATAAAAAGGTAAAAAACAAAATTAGAAGAACCCCGGTAGCCAAGAGTGAAATAGAAAATGAAAAATAAATAAGATAGGGAAAAAAACTAGAAAAACCGCAGTGGCCGTGTGAGGAAAATCAGGACAAAATGCATTTATTTTCCTTCTTTCGTTGGCAACAATACATTCTCAGTTTCAAATCACTTTTGTTTTTCTAATTCACGTCTGGTGAAACTTAAAATGCACTTCGATTATTACTAAATTGTTTTTCTCTGGTAAATTGACTCCCATTTTTGCTTCAAAATTATGAAATAAAATTATAGATCGAATTTGTTCATTAAAAAAATTAAGCAAATTGTTTTAGTTTTTTGAGTTTCACTAATGGGTATTTGCTTTTCATAATTCAAGTAAATAAGAGACAGAAAATAAATTAATAAATAATAATTTCATGTAAATATATTTATCAAAATTTATTTATCATTTTTCTATCATTTCAATTAATCTCAGATAAAAAGTTTTGAATTGTAAGGCACACAGATTTTTTACATAATGTTAAATAGTGCAACTTTAACAGTCAAAATCTTATATTTGAAAGAAATTGGTTCAAATGTTGTTGAGAAATAAAAATTTAAAATTACAATTTTTTTTAAAATTTCAGCATTTAAACGTTATTCTGCCGAATTGATTCAAAAATCTGCATTTTGTCATTTAACATTACAAATATAAACTTTGAGCGTTATTAAATAAAATAGTAAAGAAAAATAATGTTTCGCATGATACCATCTTTAGACAAAAGGACTTGGATTATAATTATGTTCAGATTTTTTTTTTAGATTTTCTTAAATGACTAAAAAAACATTGGAAGCTTAATAAAGTACTCTTTCTATATTTATTTTGAACATTCGGTTCATGGTCTTAATTACTCTGTTCTTTATTATTAACAACATTCACTTATATTGATGTTGATTTTCAATTTCAGGATTATCACAATCTCAGTTATATGCACCATAGTTGCTCTAATATTTTTATGTTTGTTGTGCTGGAGGAAACCTTACAAGACAGCTGTAGTTCGTCTTCCAGAAAATTTAACATCGCACTATCCAGGAACAGGTAAATTTATAATCATATTACATTACATTTCTCCCACTCTTAAAAAAAAAAAAAAAAAATAAGAAAAAAAAAATAAATAAGTAAATAAAAATGCAAATTCGCATTTTTTTCAATGTTCATTGCTCTTCCAATAGTCATACTTTATTTTCACCAGATTAATATTCATTTTTCATCTAAGAATTTATTTTTTTCATTCTCTTAATGGAAAACAGAAGATCAAATTCTGAATATGGCAACTAAATTTAAAGAACAAAGGCATGGTATAATTGGATTGCCTGGGATATTAGGGAAAAATTACTGCAATTGGGTTCCGTTGGCTCACCTCCATTATTTTGTCGCAAATTTGACCAAATTTGATAGATAAAAAACTTCATTTAATCATCAATTTTGAAGCCAAAATCAATTGCCCAAAATAAGTGATCCAACGATTGTAACCTTTGCCTATATCTTTTCAAGTTTATAGGTCAAGTTCAGAGTACCGTAAATGTAAAACACAAAATTTTCATTACAATCCTCCCAATTGTAAAAAAAATTGGATTAGTTTGATGACCGGCATTGACTTTGAGGTAATTTGTTTGATTTCTCAAATATAAAATTCTTTCAATTCTGTATTTTATTTCAAAAATTCAGATTGGTGGAATTAAGCATTGAGTGTCAGAAATCCGATATAGGAAACAATTTTTCTAATTAATTTGTGCTAAAATAAAGGAAGAAAAAATAAAATCCATTTATAAATAAATAGCTTAGTATTCTATACACTCCTTCGTAAGTGTTATTGCTTGAGATTGTGTACGTAGATTCTAACGGCTTGAAACAATCTTTGACTCTGCATTAAATGGTATTTATCTCTAGCAATTTTTGTTTTAAAATATCCTATTATTTACTTATTTATTTTAATTATTATTTTTTCATAATTTCAAACATTAACGGTTAAATTCCCAAATTTGTAAATTAAAGCATTCCCATAATAGCCCGTCTTGGACCAGGGAAGACTTAATGACTAATGAAGGTTCAGACTTAATGACTAATGAAGGTTCAGACTTAATGATTGATTGGTTATGGTTGATTTGAAGCTGGGAGTGCTTCAGGTCACTCCTGGGGATCGAATTCCTGCCCTTTACATTGACAAAACCCCTCAGGCACCGGGGATCTTACAGTTATAAAATGCACAATTTTTTTTATGAAATATTTCAAAGGATAATAGTTTGCCCATGATACAATTTTTTATCCAAATCATGAAATATGCAAAGGCTGTAGATGATTTCTCCAAAACATTCTGACTAAACTTTTGCAGAATGATTGCTCAAAGGTACAGGGGAGGCTAATAGATGAATGATTGCCAGAAGAAATGTTTGTGTATTTATTTGAGAAATGACTGCGTATGTAATTGCTATTGATTGTAGAAATGACTGTTCATCTAAGTTTTACTGATTTGGGAACTGACCGTGTATGAAAGTGCTACTGCCTAGGACAGTGTTCTCCAACCTTCTTATCGCCGCGGACCGATCAACGTTTGACCAATGTTCTTGATTTAATTATTTTAATTTAATTGTATGTAAACATACCCCTTCAAAACACTATAGTGTTTATAACAACAATGATAACAAGTGTTTGTGATTTGAAAAATATGTACATCGCTGTTGATATATCGATAGATTCATTGACGTTATTTGTTTTTATTTTTATTTATCATTTCCTCGTGCTTCTGTATTTTTGCAATTTTGCGTAATACTCATTGATAAATAGTATGCTTATTTTTATTTTGTTCCAGTTCTATCTTCCGAGAACATCATTCAGCCAGATGTTGCATTTTACACGCAAGTTCATCCTTGTCCTGAGACGATTATAAATTCTCGATATTTTAGAAACGAACATGAATTGGAGAGACTCCCCACCCCATGTAAGCCGCTAGAGCCAGCCTATCAACCAACTCAACTTTTAACCATTACGACAGTGAGGTTGCCATATTTGACTTCCGACTTGGCACTTCCACCAGGATATGTATCATTACGCGAGGGAAAATAGTTCTTCCTTTAAAGCTGTATCGTACAACGTTCGATTATATACTGTTAACCATAATCGGTGAAGTTTGTTTTCATTTGTTGGTGATAACCACTTAATTGACAGACTGTTGTAATGGTCAAAAATATTTTCTTTAGGGACTATAAAGGTCAAATAATAAGAACTTGTATATAAATAATCATCATGAAATTCTGTTTGTGAGTTAATATAAATTTTTTCATTTTACTTTTATGTTAATGCATAGATTAAGTATTTACATTAATGATGCTTTATGTAGTTATTTTTATAAAATGACATTGTGTAAACAATTTTTCAAAATTTGTGTTAAATTTTCGAAAAATTCTTTGTTAAAATGTTTTAACCTTAACTTGTAATGTATGATTAAGGAAATGATACGAGAAGGCGGTTAATTTGAATTGTACATATTTTTTATGATAAAGAATACGCATAATTATTGTAATTGAAGTTTTCAAATAAAATTTAGAACACTGAAAAGACTTCCACTATCACCCTTTTCTCTACCTCGCAATTAAATTTTCTCCATTTCTACGAGAGCAACACATAAATATGGTAAACATAGACAGAAAATGGATGTAACGTTGTAGTTGTTACTTATATCACTTGCCAATCAATAAGTTTGCTTGAAATCAAGCATATTCGTAAGGCAAAGGATGCATTTCTTGTTTTTTCAGTGGCTAAGAATATGGATTCAGCCACACTCACGTCACAGCCCATTTTATAGGGAGGATGCAATAGTCCTCCATTCATTCATCCACTGATCGTAATTTTTACCTGAACTAGAGAACAATCAAACTTCAATTTAGTACACTCTGAGATATTGATTTCTTATCGGAACTTAGAGGACTTTGCGACCTTGACAGATTTATCGTGCATCAGTCACTATTTAATACACTGGGAATTTTCGGCCTGCGGGATTCGTAATCCCGTTTTCACGAACACGAGCCCAACGTTCTACCAACCAGGCTATCTCGGCCCGGGTGTAACGTAGAAAGTATGGTTCAGCCTCATTCTAAACTCTTTTTCCTCAGAATTTAGAAATTTTAATGGACATTCTATAAGCTCATCTTCTCCGTATTGGTGTTTCCAATAAGGATGGTGATTTCAATGAAACATAAACAAATTTCTGGAAACATATCAAGAAAAGTTTCAGTTAGAAAGTCATCACCAGCTTTTTATGGCTTATATTGCGAGGCGAAAAATAGAAAATAAATAAATTATCAAAACATAAAATTAAACAAGAGAAACTTTTTAACATTCGAACATTATCTATTCTATCATTTATTTCTATTAAATATTAATCCAATTTGATATTAAAGAAGAGTAGTTAGCAAATTTTCAAAAAAAAAAAAAAAGTAGTTTTATTATTTTTTTTATTCTATTCTATTTATTCCTGGTTGTTTTGTTATTACATAGCTGGATAATTCTTTAACGCACACGAGTAGTTTCAGCTTTTTAAGTCCTAAATTTGAATGAGTTATAAAAATTGGAATGAAGCTTACCCAGTGCAAGGTAATATAAGTTTAATAAAACTTATGCTCTTTTATATTTACTAACATATTTATTTTTTTAAAGATCCAGTTTTCTTTAAAAACAAATCAATTGGGCAAATCAAAGAAGTTTAGACGCTTGACGTTTTTAATTTCGCCGAAATTTTCAGGATATGTCATGCTTATATTTCTATTACTTTATATTTCTATATATCCTAAAAATAGTGTATATAAGTGAAATTATTAACATATTTTTACCAGGCGCTAAATTATTATTTATTTTCAAATCAATAGTAGAAATATCAGACTCAAAGAGCAAATTCCTTAATACACAAAATTAAAAAAGAATTATAGAAGCAAAAACGAAATTGAAAATGATAGAAGTAGAAAATGTTTAGAAAAAGTAATATAAAATATTAATATATACAGATAGGAAGGAATTTAATATTTATGTGTCTTGCATCCACTTTGTTAATTTATTCTTTTTTTGTGGTAATGAAATGAAATAACAGACTTGAAATATTAGGCATAAAGTTCAATTACATATTGGTAGAGATGCCATCTTGCTCCGCTATTAGGGAAAATGTTTTCTAATGGTAGAAAAATTATTGTACAATTGTTGATTTATTTTATTTTTATAAGTGAATTTCTCAATCAAGAATTTTAAATAATCCAAACATGCGCATCAACCATGAGGTTTTTCCAGCTAAATTGTGATAAAACGTTAAAAGTGTTATTGATATTTTTTAAAAAAATGTCTGCAAGATTAAGCTATTTTCTACTTAATTCTCTTCAATTGTCTACTTAAATTTTTTGCAAACAGCTGATCAGTTGGCATCCAGCAAAAGTGTTTTACAATTATTGATTCACATTATTTTTTAAATATATTCCTTAACCAAGACCTATAAATAATACATACATATCAACTGCCAGTTTTTTAGCTAAATTGTGGTAAAGAGTAATGAGTTTAAAAAAAAAAATATCTGAAAGATTAAGCTTCGGGTCTGTACTTAATTGCAGGAAGCGGAGCAATTGGCATCCATGTATTTGGATTAATAAATTAGGGCTTTCGATCAAATATGAATATACTTTTAAATGTCAACAGCATCTAGAATTTTTACTAATTTATCATTCAAACAGATTGCATAAGAAAAAATTAATTTAAATTAGGTGTAAAAAATAAATTATTGTTTATGAAGAGAATTTTATGATTATTTTTTTAAAAAAAAATATGATTATTATAATGAAATCACAAACATACTAAATCCCCCTTTTTAAAATGAAACAATCGAAACCTCAATCAAGTATACAGTAATGAAAAGATAAAAACAAAGATTGGTTTAGTTTTAAAATGTTTTTATTAGTCAATAAATAATATCTATATCTCACATTTTATAACAAACAATGCTTACGAAATATACATCAAGCATTAAAATGTACAGAAACAACAAATCTAAAACTCATTGTTGAAAATATAACAAACTATAAAGTAAATTTTTATTTTGAACAATGTTCTATATTATATAACATAATTAAGAGCGAAAAATGTCATTAAAATAATGAATTTCTATTATAACAATTAATACGATGTTTCATTCAATTAAAAATCAAGGAATTGAATAGGAAATATAATTTTTTGTACTTTATTGTATCATACATGTATATGAAGAGTGAATAAACGCGGTAACTCTAATAATACGCGACGCATTGCTACATTTTTTAAGCTTTTACCGAGTTGGGCTTGATGAGGTGTTAAGAAGCTCTATCTCATGTATAAAAAGCATTAAAATGCAATTTTAAAATTTTGTTTTAAAATGCTAAAATTGCTCGTTATTTATGTGTACATTGAGACCCTAAAATATAATTTTATTTTGAACTGTAGATGTTAAGAAGTAAAACCAATTAGGTTTTACAGAATATCAAACCAATAAATCGACATACAAAGAACAGCTATTAATTTCCAAGACTGATATAATATAATCTGAAAATTTTATCCGAATTATGTTAAGTAATCACCAGCTGATGCATTGTGCTTCTGCACTCGGCAGTTTCAAAAAAAACTATTAAAGTCTTCTATCGAAATGCTCGTCGATTATGACATTCTTAATTTATAATAATATCCTACAACCTTGTTCGTGGAGCTGCAATGTCCCGGGTGATAGGGAGCTCGTCTCCCGATGAGGTTTCCAGGTTCGAACCCAGCGATGGCTGGTCGATTCAAATTCTGCTCCCGGCTCCCACCGACCATAGTGCTGACGTAAAAATATCCGCGGTGGTCGGAGAGCCGCGGTGGTCAAGGGATAGGGCATTCACCTCCCGATGAGGTCTTGATGGCTGATGCCAGCGATGGCTGATTGATACGAATTCTGCTTTCATCTAAGTACTTTCAAAATTATGGCATATTAATCACAATAGGTCGATTGAAATTGTTTTTTTTTTTTAATTTTTAATAGTTGGTTCGATAACATTTCGTAGAGCATTGGCTATTGTTGAAATAATTCAAAGTTATATGGAAATGATACACAATGATCCATTATCAAACTAATAAAATACATTTGGTTTTTTTTTAAATTTGACAAATATAAAATACTGTTTGACAATTCATCATATGTAAATTACTTTTTAACCCATTGATGTCCAGGACCCGAATTATTATCAATATTAAAAATCATGAAATCAATGGGAAAATTACCAAAAATAATTTTGTTAGGAATTGAAGAAAAAAATTGGAGGGGGTGCGCAATGAAAAGTTTACTCCCCTCCAAACTAATATGAGATAAAATATAGTTATGTTTAGAGAAAAATTTGCTGATTACAAAATAATTACTAAATAAAAAATTTACTGAGAAAAACAATATAAAATTACTCTTCGCAGACTTCAAACGAAAAAAATGATTATGTATGCAAAACATAGCAATTTTACACAATGTTGCCATTCATAAGATTTAAAAGAAAAAAATAATACTTAAAACTAAATTTACGCCGAAATTATGTCAAAAAATATAATTTTAGTGAGCTTATAATACACTTTTAGACCCGTCTCTTAAAAGGGATTGTGCGCAATAATGGGTTAATTTGGTTCGGGAGATTCCGAACAAATATTGATAAATCTAATTAAGTTTATCAATTTAGATCCTTCATGCTTCTAAAGTTAATTAAAATTTCTAAAGTTAAAGTTTAGTTTTAATTCAGCAATAGGGTGGGGAAAAATAATGATTAGTTTTACTTTTAATATGTTTATAGAAAGCATAGGATTTTGCCCGATGTTAATGAAATTGCTTATAAATGCATGCAATTTTAATTTAAAAATATGAGTTTATAAAATATCCTTTAAGAAAAAATGTGACAGTAAAATTAGGAACATTTTTTAAAAAATTTTCAGTGTTACAACAAAGCAATTTTTTTTTAAATTCTATAAACGGTACTAATATTTTATACAGAAAATGAAATTTTTTTTATTGACTTCGGTGTTGACACATATGATAACAATTTATAAATATTTAAAGTAAAAAAAAATAATGATATAGTAATGATTAATTAGTAATGATAACAATTAATGGATAACTTTAACGACATAATTAGGGTTATTATGGTGAAATTTCATTCTAAGTATATGACAAAAGTAAGTCACTTTTTTTTAAATAAAAAAACGACGTTCAGAAAAAGATTCGAGGAATGTCATAATAAACATTTTTAAAACAACATATTTTTCTCCAAAGTCTGCATTGTTCAGAGGAAATTGTTGCGACATCTATAACGGCATGAGACGTATTGCTTGTTTAAAAACTTCATTCGCTTCAGCAAAAACATACAAATCGGAAATAACAGTCGACATATTTCGAATACTCGAAAATAAGTGCCCATTTTCAAGACTTGCCATGCGCGAATGAGTAGAAACAAAAATGATTCGAAATATAAAACGTAACATTGGCAACGAAAAATGGAAAATAAAGGTAAAAACAAAACTAAAATAACCACAGCAGGCGATAGAGAGAGAAAGAAAAGATGAAAAACAGAACAAGAAAACCTCCAATGGCCGGGTAGGATGCATTTCTACCCGCTATGGAGAGGTAGTGAGGAATTTATTGTAGTTAACAAGGGAATCAGTATTCATACTCGTATGAAGAAAACAAGAATTCAAGGCATCAAGATGAGCTGATGTGGCTGGAGTGGAAATAATATTAGCATTGTCAAAATTGAATTCATGACAAAGAATGCAATAAAGGGCTACAAATGGTAATTTCTGGTATTCTTGATACCAGACATAATTATAGTCATCCTTAAGTTTAAATTTTAAAGCGTGCTTGAGCAAATGAAGTTTTTAAACAAGTAGTATCTTTCCGCTTTAGTTTCTTCGGATTGTTTATATGAGACGTGACATAGTTTCCTTTTTAATGAAATATCTATCTGATCATGAAAATGACAAAAATAGCTTTGAAATTGGTCTAAATCATCCCGTAAGCCTGGTTTTCACTACATGAAGGAAGTAAAATTAAAGGAGAACAACTTTGGCACTACATTTATATATTTTTTTTCTTCACGAATTACTTTAGAATATTACATTAAACATTTACAGTATATATATATATGGCATTTATAGAAAAAGATGAAGCACTATACTTGGGCGGAGCAACACTTTTTTTTTTTTAATCCATACCTTTGTTTGAAATAGGAACAATCAGGATGGATGTAGATATATAGTTTTTTCTATGTACAAATTATCTACACATTGGATGAGGATAAGGTGCTATGCATTCGAGCTCATATTCGCGACAAAAGGCGTGAAAAAATCGCTTTATTAAAAATAAAACCACGATGGGATGTCGAAATGCAGAGAATTGGCTCACTTTGGCGATCATCGAAGCGACTACCGAATTTTGTCTGGATACATCTGAACCAGTTTCAGTCGTAATTCATCATGTATAAAACAAATTTAGGGTAAATTAACAGGCTAAGTTGATACTCTCCTTGCGTACGTTATGCAACACAGGAAAGATTATTTTTTTATGAGAAAAAAGTTGAGAAGCAATGACAGAACTAGAAATAGATAAAATTACTTACATTTCAAAATTGGCTCGCTTATACATTGTTAGAAATTTCTCGGAAAAATGGTTAAATAACAATTTGTTTAATTGCTTATTCACCAATGCAAATGGAACAGTCAAATAACCATAAATAAGATTGTATTCTAACTGTTATCTACTGTGAGAAAAACAGTTTAGTAACTGCTTTCACCTTATACGGTTAAACACCAACAATTTTATCGTACCAACTATAGGCTCATCTAATGAAGCCACTTAGTTTTATGCAGATGGGTACATAATATAGCCGAAAGAGCTAATCTGTTAATCTCATAATCATCAGGGTTAGAGTCCAAGAGCATTGACAATAAAATATTTCCACAATTCCCTTCGACACCTGAAGAGTTTCCAACATCCTGCACTCCCCAATTTGTTACCCCGTGCTATTAAAATACGACGATCTAATTTATGCTTAGAGGACAGCATCATAAAAATGATAAACTATCTGCTAGGTTCAGTGTAAATTTCTTTACGGTTTTGAAACCATGCTATTTGTAAATGATTAAAAAACCGTATAGTTTTATATCCGCGGTTTTTTTTTTAACCTTACTAGCTGTAAACATTTTCAAAACCGTAAAGGCAAGAAATCTTCTTTATTGGATGGACAGACTGCTGCCGGTTAATTTATTGCAATTTTAGATTGAAAATTCTAACAGTGTAAAAGAAGCCAGCTGTAAAAAAACAAAAATAGCTTTTATATCGGACTAATACTTGCGGAGTTAAATAATAATAACAAATATTTGTATAACTCCGTATGGAAGCAAAAACTTTCTAGATTTTTTTAATATCTCTAACTAAAGAGTTCAGCTGATACATGTACTTAATAACCAATTTGGGCACGCCACATAATGTCTTTTTTTAATTATTGTTTATCTTTTTTCAGTTGGACTTTCCGTAAATTTTATATTAATCCATACAACTATGAGGAAAGTGCTGTTTTGAAAAAAATGTAGTGCACAGTAAAAAATTTCGGCACTTACGGTGCCGGTAATTTTCACCGTAAATTCTATTTTTACCGCAACATGGTACGGAACAAAAAATCTTAACCGTAATTATTTACAATAATAATTACAGTAAAAACATTAAATCACTCAAACTAAATAAATATTACCGTAAGAATTACGGTGCAATATTTTACGGTGAGAATGGATTTTACAATAAAAAGGATTTTACAGATCCAAAGTGCTGGTATTTTATACTGTAATTTGATCAGGAATTATTTCACGGCGAATAGTTTTTACTCTTAATAAATGCATATACCACCGGTTTTTATTGATTTATTTTGAAAAAAAAAATCCGTCTTAAAACAAAAACAATATATATTAACGAGGGCCGGGATAGCCTGGTCGGTAGGGCGCTGGGCCCATATCCAAGAGGTCGTGGGTTCGATCCTCGCCGGCCGAAGACTCCCCGTGCAGTAAATGGTTACTGATGCACGTTAAATCTGTCGAGTCTCAAAGTCCTCCATGTTCCCATAACAAATCAATAGCTCTGGGGGTACTGATCCAGGAGTTTCCTTGTCTTCTGGATTGGTTCAAAATTACAAGGCTACGGAGTTGAACATTAGTAGTCGTAAACCCATGAAATTGGGTCGGCTCTTCAACGATGGTTATAAAATATAAAATAAAATATGTATTAACGAGTTAGTTAGGTAACGCTATTTGGGAGGATAAACGATATCCGAAAGGGATCCACAAGGGAATGTTTTTTTTAACAATTATTTTCAAGTATTTCAGGTATTAACTAATAATTAAGGGTTATCTGAAGAAACTGGTCTTAACTCATAAGACAAAATGCGGAAATGGCACAAGATGCACAACATGGGTGCACAAACGACAACACATTTTTCAGATGTATTGTTAAATTCATCCAGACAATATGAATTTCACAATATTTCCCCGACATCAAACTTTTACCACCAAAATGATTCAAATGGACCCGGACATTTATATACTGATACATATCACAGATCGAAAACAAAATATTTATCTCTGGATACATCCGTATCAGTCGAGAGTGCTATCGAAACATTTTTGTACAGGTTACTTGAATGTCCGATGCTACTTGCAGATGTGAAGCTCCTCTGTAATTGTGGATGGCGGAAGGCCGCATCGTTGCCTAAAACGACACAGCTTAGTGATTTGGGTAAATAAAGAAAACTTCTTCCCAATGTCTTCTCTCCCGTGTAGACAACGTGTGTGTTCAGTCTACCACGTTTCCGTATCTCGTCGAACTGTCTGTGTCTCTTGTGGTCTGCCTTAAGCATTCTGGCTGCCATGACAATGAGCATAATCAGAATGCAACCACCGGCAATAGGTACTGCAATCACTGCCGCTTTGAACCACATCTGTTGGTGCATGGAGGTGCCGTTGTTCTTATTGTTGCCGCCATGCCTGTAGAAGTAATCTTCATTTGACAGAAAACCTGTAAACATAAAAAAAAAATATACCATAAGACTTCTTCAAAGGAAACAAAGCAAGGATTATAGTTGCAACTATTATAGAAAAGCTTCAAAGAAGAACACGCTTATTATCTAAGCCAGTGGCTGCCATTTTTTTTCGCCTTTGGAACACTAAAAGAATCTATTGTAGAGAGACAGATTTTCCTAGTTGTTGTAATTTATTAATCGAGAGAATATCACACTTATTTAATATTTGCTTTTTGCCTAATATTGCCAAGTTGAGCCTTTTTAGTTGAAAGAAGCTGCCAGCATTCCTTAACAGGATGCGCAAATCAAAATCAACTAAGAAGCTTTTGGTTAGCATGGCAGAAAAGATCTATAATCCGTCGAACGTTTCTTGGGTATACCACGAGGAGGTGTATCTGTATAGTACCAAGAATTCAAAATACTGATCCATAAAAAACATTTTTACCTGGAACCATACAAAATGTTTTTGCTGTACCTTCGCAATTTTTTAAATTTCAACTATCTTTTGGGGCATTTGAACGTAATTTTATCTTTGAACTCCTTTCATTGATAATTCACTGCCATTAGCCGGCAATTGGATAGCTCTAAGTTTTTAGCATTAAGTAAATAAATGAAAATAAAATATTTCTCAAAAAATATTTCGTCAGTTTACGGTTCCCAATTATTTTCAGCTACGGAACCCTAAGCGATTGAACTTCATTTGGCGAAACCCTGACTTTTAAAAAACGCTCGTTAGCAGATGCAAATATGATTAAAAAATAAACATTTAATGTGAATGAAATTTTTTCATTTTTTCATCAATGCATCTTAAAATTAGGCTTTATGTTAGGTAGTTGAATTCGCGAGTCTGTAGCAGCTACGTTCTTGCCATATAAGTTAAGTCAAGTAGTTTTTGGCGTATAGGTTGGAATTGAATTAAATAAGATGAATTATAGTTTTCGAAAAAGAACTGTTATAAACTGCGAGAATGGTTACCAATGAAAAACAATTCTTTATTCGTGAATTTGCTTACTTTATTTTGAATTTCTAAATTTAATGAAAAATATTGATGCAATCATTTCTAAAAGCATTTTCCTCTAACACTTTATTCAATGCATTGTTAGAGGAAAAAAATATTTTTTCAAAATTTGCTATTTCTTTTTTATTGCAATTTCGCATAAATATTCGTAAAAAATATAAATAATATCCTTAATATTAAATAAATAATGGATTATTGGTTGGCTACAAAACTATTGCGAGTTTCAAAAATCATTAATTTTTTTTTTTTAAGTATTTACTTTTGGAATTTCAGTGATCTTTCCATAGAACCCCCAGAATTTCGCGGAATAGTATTTGGCAGCTGCCGTTCCAGTTAACGCTAAAACGGATACATTTTATGGAATTACGTACTTCAAATATGCATAATCAAAAATGCTCAAGCAATGAAGAATTTCGTGAATAAAAAAATATTCATCGAAATCGAGAACTTTTTGAACTAAGTTTCCGAAATAAAAAAATAAAATTTATTGTGCGAATATAATCTATCTAAATTTGCACGAGTGCTTTTATAGATGGTGATTTCTGTACTAGGGAGAGTTGCGGATCTTTATCGTGGGCGAATCATCCAGGTTACTTTAGCCGGTTTGTTTTTCGAACTCTGTTCTTTGAAGACTCACCGTCGCATGATATAACGCTTTTTATGAATTATTTGCTGTTTTCATAACTACTGTGAGTTTGAAACAGCGATTCATGACTTGCAGGTCAAATTTAGCCTATTTATAACCAGCCCACTCTTAGCTAATTCTGAACAGATGCCAATAAGCCAATATAATTAAAAGCCGTAAATTTATGATAAAGAAAACTGTTAGTGTTCTGTTTTTTGTCAATATTTATAAAGCTATACCAATGCTATAATATCCTGGGCTCAGAAAGATTTGCAAAAATTGAGAATCATTTATTGATTTTAATAATTTTCAATTAGAACTTCAAATTATTCTGAATTAATAAAACTAATATCTTATGAAACTCAATAGATTTGAATCCATACATCATTCGTTTCTTTTGCAAATAACAAAATTAAAAGTTTGAAAATATCACCGCACATAAAAAAGTAGTAGTAAGCAGCTATCAACTTTCGTAAAGGTGAAAACTGTGTTTAAGTTAGCACTGAAAACACTTCAGACGAACCCCCGGTATTTAATGTTATGTTAAAAATAGTTAAATAAATGTTAATAAATATTGAAAAACGTTAATAGTTGGAGACCTCACTTGTAAGAAGCGATAATTCCAGGGCTAAGCCCTGGATAATTCACACTCCATAAAAATTTCACTTCCCTACTGTAATTAATTTAACCCCTAGCTTGGCATATCTTTATCAAATCTGTTCAAGTAATGTTTACCAATGATCAAACAACAAGTTGATAGTTTTCCAATTTGAAATATGTAATAATTAATATATTTTATCAAAATACTGCTTATGCATAAAATACAAAAATATCACTTTTACAACTGAGGTCTGCATTTATAAAATAAATATATTATTAGTAGTTAAATAAACAAATTGAAAGTTTTATCAGAGAAAACAAAAGAAAATATATTTTCATTTTGTACCAGTCATATAACTGTGGTTCAATCGATAAACTGAATCTTGTTTATCATTAGAATTTCTGAAGTAATTGCACATATCTTCTTTACAGCAAAAACGAATTGGGTACGTTATGCTATCCAAGTCTTCTGAAGGCTCTTTGCACTCTAGTGGCTCCATCTCTTGATTTGAATTAGAAACTAATTCCAGACAAGCATGTCTGGATTGCCAAATTTCATTATTGTATCCAAAATGATCCGATATACAGACACCCACAGAGGATTTACACATGTATCCAGACGTTACACATGCAGGTAGATTGCAATAACACCGAACATCAGCTGTGGAAGAAAAAATTTCAAATTTTTATTACAAATAACATTCTGATAAATATGTTATACAAAGCGATAAACAACTAAACAGAATATCGTAAATATTTAAAAATAGATAGCTACTTTGCTCGAAATTTAAACTTAAGAACTTGAATTTTAAAACAACTTTCATTTATTTACTTATTTATTAACCGATTTCAAATAAATGATGTATTTTAATGATAAAGGTTTCTTTTTTAAACTAACAGATGGCAGCACCACGAGAATTTATAGCTTTTGAAAGTAGTGAGTTGCTGTTGCATTGGTAAACGTCAGTCAGACCGGCGTCCTCGGCATCAAACGGCGCCTAGTCCTCCTTATCCGGAGCAAGGGATGTTGATGCTCTATTTATACACACTCTGGCATTTCGCCATCGACTTTAACAACGGATAATAACAACAGACGGCGACAGGGCGGACGGGTACTTAAAAAGAAGAAGTCGTGATGTCCAATCGCTCTTTTGTTTGGGAGGAATCATCCTACATTGAAATATATTTTTTTTTCTCCTCTTCCCATCTTTTTCATCTTGAGCTTCCTCCACGAATCTGTTTACAAGGAACGGAAAAATGTTCTTTTGGCGACAATTAGGTGCCGGGAAGTCGCCAAGAATCTCTGCCACACTTGATGGAAAGAGAAGGGGTGTCGTTTTATTGCGCTCATTAGAGCGGGGGTCGAGAAAGTTATCGAAATCTATTGTGGATAGGGATTGGCGGGATAAAGGCTTACCACCAATTTGATCTGCCTCCCAATTCCCATTTCCTTTCAAAATGTCGAGGAAAATAAAAGAATGGGACAAACTGATGTCAAAAGTATAAAAGCTTTTTCTAGATATATTTCTTTTTCTTCATAAGAAAAGCAGTTCACATATTTTCCTTCGTCCTTTATTTTTTTAAATAATTTTATAAACAAATTTAAAGCCTTTCAGGTTAGCCCGGAGCAAGAAAATTCAACTACTTTTTTTTTTAAATTTTTATTTTATCATTATTATTTAATTTATAATGGCATTAAACAGAGGACCACCAAATTTGGAGTTAACGACTATTTATGTTCAATTCCGTAGCTTTATAATTTTGAACAAAATTATAACGCTATGTAAGGAAAGTTTTAAATTTTAAGATCAAATTAGGAAGGAACTTCTTAAACAAGCATTTTTGATGGAACTAATCCGTATTTGTGGTTAGGAACGTAACGAAAGCCTTCCACGATTAGCCTAATGGCAAAAAGATCCTTCTCTATGATTCGCATACCGTTGTTACGGATGTTTTTTCGTAAGCTCTCTTGCCGGCAGATTTCGTATCGGCTAATTATCGCTAAGATTCGAACCTAAGTCACCTCACTGGGAAGCGAGAGTTCTAGCTCATCATTTTGTATAAAAAAAAGGGGTAGATTTCACTTACTCCTGGCTAACCAACAAGTTTCCAAAATGAGTATGGAACTTTAATTGATATTTAATTT
This sequence comes from Parasteatoda lunata, assembly GCA_949128135.1. NCBI lineage: Eukaryota > Metazoa > Arthropoda > Arachnida > Araneae > Theridiidae > Parasteatoda > Parasteatoda lunata. Next base: position 65,309,604 of record OX421974.1, read on the forward strand.
TAAATGTATGGTGTCTTGTTAAAGAAGGATTGAAACTCTTTTTTTTTTAAAAATCTCTTTTTTTAATGTCTATTAACTCTTTTTTTTTTCTTAAGATTTTTGGAAACTTCAAAATGAGAGGATCAAATAACAAATCAATTAACCAATTACGATCAGTTTGCTTTCCTGCTGCGTTATCTTGAGTAATCTTGCCATAATTTGTTTCAATTGCAATATTTTGAAGAAAAATATCCAAATTTGAAGCTTCGTGGTTTACTTTAGGTATAGTTGTACTGATTTATAACTGTACTTTAAATTAATGGCGATAAAACAGAATTTGTCGCGAAAAGCATCGCTTGCGTAAAACGTCCGCTTAAAGGCCTCCTTCTTCTCAACCGTGGAAGAGGTTGAAACGGAGGGGGGAATGTCTTAATATGCTTTGAATCATCTTAACTTTCAGAAATAAACTCATGTTAGATATTTTAATATACTTGCCAGCATTTATCTAATCTTTCAAAATACAAATTCATCACCCAATTGAATTTTGAGAAATATAGCAAGTGGTATATTAAATTTCTGGCAAACTGTACAATATATGCGATTGATATTTCTGATTGGTTTATACATTTTTAAGGTTTTAATAAAATACCTTTCTTTTTGCGTAATTTACTCTAAAAGAAAGATTTTTTTATTTACGTTAAAAATAAAAATTTAATTTACTCCAAAGAAAAAAAAATTAATCGTCATTCGAATCGTTTTTGTATTACTCTGAACAATAATAAAAAAATAAATAAATGAATTTTTAAAAAAATCTAAAAACGGACAAATGTACAGTACTAAATTACACATCTAAAATTATTATCCACATAATTTTATGGCTTCCTATTTTTAAGAAAAAGCCACGTACAGTACTAAATTACTCATCTAAAATTATTATCTACATAATTTTATGGCCTCCTATTTTTAAGAAAATTCCATGTACAGTACTAAATTACCTATCTAAAATTATTATCTACATAATTTTATGGCTTCCTATTTTTAAGAAAAATCCATGTACAGTACTAAATTACCCATCTAAAATTATTATCTACATAATTTTATGGCCTCCTATTTTTAAGAAAATTCCATGTACAGTACTAAATTACCTATCTAAAATTATTATCTACATAATTTTATGGCTTCCTATTTTTAAGAAAAATCCATGTACAGTACTAAATTACCCATCTAAAATTATTATCTACATAATTTTATGGCTTCCTATTTTTTAGAAAAAATCCATGGAGATTATAAAAATTATCTTGTTACCTAATGAAGCGATCATTTCATTTTCGAACTTTTTTTATAAGGTACAGTGTTATCAAATGGTACTCTATCGTAAGAAGTTTGCTAAAAACAAAAGATATTCAGATAACAAAAACCAAAGAATTAACTTATAATCAAAGATGACGAAGAAGAAGGTTTTTAAAAAACAAGAATTCCGTTTCTATTTTTTTTTAAATTCTCACGTTTCCGATGAACATTTTAAGAAAAAAAAACGCACATCAATATGTATATCAAAAGAACACTATCAGAAGTGCTACAGATGGATTTAATCTTATTTTTCTCCGAAAAAGTAATGATCTGAAACGACCTAAGTATATTATCTCATTTTTGTCAATTATTGATCTGCTAAGATTTCAAAATATACACACTGTATGTTAATAAAACAAATATAAATTCAAATTCTACAACGTTTTATATCATGAAATTTTGTAGGAATAGTAGATGAGACAGACAATTTACAAGATAACTGACTTCTAAAATAGAAGACCTCTATTTTTTAGTTTGGGAATTATCACTGTGCTAAAAGTCATATTTTAAAAACTTTTGAACTTCGAATCTAAGAAATTTATAATCAGAAACTTTTGAGTTTTGAATAGAAAGAAACAGATTTTTTTTTAGAAACAAGATATCTAAATTTCGAACGGTAAAAAAATTGAATTTGCTATTTCAAAACTCTTGATTATTACCGATTCCAGATTTAAAGCACATCTACAGATAAACTCCCTGCAAATAGAATTTTTTTTTGAATAAAATCTAACCTTTTCATTCCTGTTGTTGTTGAAATAAAAATTTGGATTGGGGGAATGTAAACGCAAAAAGTTTTATCGGAAGCCGATAATACAAATCTGAAAACAGAGATCTTCCCCAAGGACCTTTTCTATAACAACATGGATGCCCTAACAACTTCAATGGATTGAATACAGACACCGAAAGTTGCTCTGCTTTAACCATTTCTTCTTTGATTTTTCCTTCTTATTTCGGTTATTGTTATGATTGGTATGAATTTTGTTAAACTCAAATTGTTCTATTCTTACCGAAGGAAAAAAAACAAAACTTTTAATTGTATGTCCGACTTCTTTTATTTTCGATCTCTAACTCAATCTTGAAGCTTCGTTAGTTGAAGCTCACTATAATCTTAATTTTTTTCTGTATGTCTTAGATATATGAAAAGCCAGTTTTAGTTAGTTATTGAAAAGGAATTTTATTCCACTAAGTTTTTCAAGGGGAAGAATATGAAGGAAACAAAGTTATGAACGTTTGTTCGAGAAGTTTTATTATATATATATATTTTTTTATTGTTATCGGATGACAACTTAAAGAAATAATTTAAAGCTAATAGGAGAATAAAATCGATATATCCCAGTAAACAAAAATAATATTTGAAAGTATTGATCAGATTCAAATATTAGAGAACATTCTTTTTAATATATATATATATATATATTGGATATTCATATTATATTGTTTTTTTATTTCAATATATATTTTATTTAAAACTTATTCCCGAAATTTATTAACCAGCCTTGGAGTCAATAATAGCTTGGAGGTTTTTATGCTTATCCTAAATTACTTTTACTATTTTACTTTAAGTGCATAACTTTGCATTTTGTTTTTTAGTGCATAGCTTATTTTTTAATTTCATGTAGTTTCAATTCATAGAAATTACTATAGCATCGTTGGCGTCATTTGCTTTTCTGTACAAAACTTATTCAAAAAACCGTTATAACATTCCAAAAACCGTGGATTTTAAATTATTATATTTCACAGACTCACCTTTTTTAAATCATAACCCTCAACAAAATAAACACGTTGTTTTGTATGATTTTAGAAATACTAATTTGGTGATGTAGTTTGCTTATGCCATGACATTAACGTTAATCAGTGAGTTTATCTGACAAAACGAATAAACATTATTTAAGAATGTTAAAAAAAAAAAATTTGTGAATGAAAGCTATAAGCTAGCTGATGTTATCATTATAATACTTTTTTTAAAAAAAAGAATGATCTGCAGTTCAATTCATCAATGGTGAATTCTAAGACAATGAGAAAATTTCATTTTTCATATGTCTCTCAAGAATGATCAAACTGAAATTTTTGAACGATATTTCGGATCGTGGTCTAAAATTACTCCTTTTATGCACTGTCCAAATTTCAGGACCCTAGAATAAACGGCTCTGGAGTTCTAAAAGAGACAGACAAATTCTTTATTTTATTATTATAGATATTTATTTATTTTTGTTTATGTTATGTTTTGTTAATGCTTGAATAATCGACAGAAAAATGGTTTTCAATAATTTATTTAAATTTATAAGTATGCTATAAGTATTCAAAACAAATAATTTTAAAATTTTAAGATTTTAATTTATGAAGAAATGTCATTGTTAGAAACTTTAATGTTTGTCGAAACATTAAATCATTCAAATGGGTTTCAATTTTATATGGGTTCAAGTTGACCAATATTATCGTAATTGTTAACGTGATTACAAGATACTATGGTTTATGTTTAACTGAAGACTAATTCAATATCAATGTATTATTAAGGTACAAGGTTTAATTATTTTTCTGATTATGTATTAGAAGAATGAATGAAACAAAACATAAAAATAAACATATCATTTCAAGGCGCTTGGCTTATTTGATATTTCAAAATGACAACACAGTAAAAAATAGATACTCCATTTTATTACGAAACTTTCTTCATTATTGACAAAACTGCTTCCTGGTGTAAGATCCGATCAAAAATTGCGTCAAAGTGACGAAATACCTATCGTTGCTTTTTCGAAGAAACGAATTTCATCAAAATTAAAGAAATATTTCGTCATTCTATTTATTCCCATCCCAATCAAAAATTATTTCGAATTGTCTAATATAACTAACTTTTCAAATAATCACTTTATGGTGGGCACCATACACGTGGATCAATGTCGCCCCACCAACACGAGAAGGATAGTTGTTGTTGTAGTTGTTGTAGTTAATTTACGTCGCACTAGAGCTGCACAATGGGCTATTGGCGACGGTCTGGGAAACATCCCTGAGGATGATCCGAAGACATGCCATCACAATTTTGATCCTCTGCAGAGGGGATGGCACCCCTGCTTCGGTAGCCCAACGACCTGCACGCGAAGTCGAGCACTTTACGGTAGAACAGTTTAACGAGGACCAATACCGCACACCCTCGGTCCCTACGCAGACTGATCCAAGTGGTCACCCACCCGCACACTGACCGCAGCCAGTGATGCTTGACTTCGGTGATCTGCTGGGAACCGTGTCTTAACGATCAGTCCACTGCGGGACACGAGAAGGATAGATAAAATAAAGAAAAAAATTACACCTATGCGCGAAGTGAGAATCGAACCCGGTATCTTCCTAGTAAGAAGCTATCTCCTTAGTCACCAACAGACCGATCGGTATATTTAGTCACTTTATTTTCGATCGTCTAGTCTTCATCATATTTTCTCCATTCTAGTTAACAGTCTCTCACAATGCACAACGTTGAGTTTTCGAGTTGAGTAAACATTTTCGTCATATACCTGAAAGTTTGCGTTTTGTCACAAACCACGTGATTTCGTGACTTCTTAAAATTGACGAAATGCAGATCAAGAACTGCTGAATCGTCAAAAGTGAGAGTTTTATTTCTGAGAGTGAACAAAACACAAATTTCCAAAGAAAATTTATAGGAAAACAATGGCTCATTATGTATCACGAACAGAACAATATTTTTCTACTTAGGTATACTTCTTCAGTTAAAAATGCTCTAATGTACACTTCGTAACATTTTTTGCATGATAGTTTTTTTCAGTATTCAGAAATTTTTGTTTTATTACTATTATTAATAAGTTTTGCGCCTGTCAAACGTTTCGTGTAACGGGGTGTTAATCTCGGATAAATATTCATCATTCGTAAACAAAAAAGTAAAATAGGTATACACGATGCGTGAGAAAATAAATCAAGCAAATTTATGTTTTATGATTATGAACGCATCTTTCAAAACAGGGAAATTTAAATTTTTCCTTTTCCATCCGTGAATGATATGTTCTTTTCTCAAGCCATTATGGTGGATCATAAATATTAAACTCAATCAACCAAACTATAGGGATGATAGCCCTGAAACTGCACCGTAAATTAATATGCCCCATTATGAAAGGCAAGCATCTGCTAAAATTCTAGATTTTCGAGGAAGGTTTGTTCTCGATTTCATTACACGGGAATGAGGTGAAAGCGCGCTCACTGAATATTCATAGCTGAGATTTGGTGAAAGTTATTACTTTATTTCTACGGTAGGTTGGTTAAAATGCTTTGAAGGGACTTCACTAATTAAGTGATAGCTCTTTGTTGAAAGGTTGGGTAAGAAGATGATTAAATATCAAGGGAGTAAAAGACAATATCAAACAATGAATTAAAAGAGACATTTGTGTAGAATTGTTTTTACCTTATAAAAAAAAAAGAATGAAAAAATAAAACAAAAATTTATTACAACCTCAACTTTCTTCATTTTAGGTCTGAAAAGTACAAAAATTTCTCCATTTAGATTTGTTTTTTAAATTTATATATTATGATTATTATTATTAGTTTTGTGTCTTTCAGTTAGTTTTCAGAAAGAGACAAAACTAATGAATTAATTTAATTAATAATAATCGATTAATTATTAATTAATTTTTATCTGGTAAATAATTTTGCTTGCATCACTAATGTAGCAATTTTCACTTACATTGTCATCAAAAACAGGGTTCAGTTGAAATTTTATCTCTCAAGTTCAGGGAATGAAATTTCAGTTCTTAAGTCAGTAGTCAGACTAAAATCTTTGCTCGCCATTATTTGCACGAAAAATGTCATACATTTTTAGCATGTTAACTGGTTTAATGACCAAGAGACGAAATCCATAAGAAAAAAGCAGAAAGTGAAAGAATGGAATATATTTATTGAAATAATATCATTATATTATTAACTTAAAGAATAAGGTAGCCCTCGAGTTAAATCTTGGTAGAAAGGGTGTCATAGAGTATGTGAAGATTTTATCCCGATTATGGAGACTCTGCTCTGAGAAAAATATGTTAGTTTGGTTTGGAAAAACAATATTTTACAAGACAAAGCTTTTTCGCCAACTTTTAAGTTTCAGTTTCCAATGGTGAGCCCGCGAGCGAAAATTCCGCTCGCGCGAAATTTTAATCGATGATGCATAGATAAAATATAATATGGCCAGAATAGAAGCTATTAAAAAACGATTGAAACTTGATTGTCATACAACATTGAGATCCAGTTAAAATCTGAGTATACTAGCTAGTTGGAAATGGTCAAAATTCTGGATGACCATAAATTCCCTGACGCAATAATAATATGGGTGATAAAATAATTGAAACTTGAATTGTCATCAGAGACGGAGCTCCAGTTTGAGAGACGTCAAAATTTCGATTGCAAGATTTCACCTTTACAGGCACGAAAGCGAGTTGACAAATTTTGAAGCAGTTCAAAAGAAAAAAAAAAAAAAAAAAAAAAAAAGATTGTAAGGTTACTACTGTAATTGCAGAGCATATTTTTGTTTAAAAACTAGATGACTTATGTGTACAAATATATCATGTTTATCACGCTAAGTTTGTGTATATTTTATCACGTTAAAGACATGGCTTTTTTTAACGGCTTTTTTATGTTATGAAGGAATATTTAGAATATATTTCCTGAATTTCTGAGTTAAACATGAATTTCTTGAGGGGAAAAATATTTAATATTCTTTTTTTTTATTCTTTGAATGCATATGCATAAAGTATTATTTCCCCCCTTTTTTGTCCAATTATGCACGGTATTTAATGTGCATTTATTTTGTTATTTTTAATTTATTAATATTACGTTTAATATATTTCATATTTATTTCACTTTTCATTGTTTATTTGATTAAACATTTATTACATAATTTCTCAATCACTTCAATAAGAATCAACTCCTAGAGGTGAACAAGTTTATCATATTCGTATTTTTTTTCTGTTCAATTAATTCGTATTCTGTTCTGTTTAAAGTTGTTGTCGTAAAAAAATATTTTTTATTTAGCTTGTGATTGAAATTTGACGAAAGTCTGTTAAAATAAAAGAAACAAACATTTATTTAAAAGATACTTTTGAACAATAATTAATTCTTATTCTATTACAAAAATAATGCTTAACTCTTATGTGAATAATCTCAAAAATACTGAAGCGGCAAGATATTACTAGATACTACTGCTATATATAAGCGGTAAGTTTAACAAAAAGACCAAATCTTGAAAGTGGATGCTCATTTTTGAGTGCTATAAACATGACTTATTTCCAATTGGAATATTTTCGAATAAAATCAAGTTTTAAATCAAGTAATATGCATCAACTATTCCAAAAGTTATGAGATTTTTAAAAATGTTTCGAAAAATAAAGAATCTCAAAGCATAATGAATTTTTTAATCAAGTAAAGTTTAACTGTGTGTCGCCACGAACACAATATAAATTATTTTAATTTAATCTGTTGAGAGCTGACTTTTATCTGAATTAGTCAAACATATTGAAAGATAAAGTTATTTTTTGATGAAAGATCAACATTTCAAATAATAAGGAACATTCATTTAAGTAACACTTAAATATATTAGTTTAGAAATAATATAAAATAATTTACAAAAATATCACCCACTATTTTCGGATCTCGGAAAAATTAATAACCCATTGTATTATTATTTAAAAAGTCAATAGCATTAACTCAAGTTAATAAAAATAAAAATTTTTTGTTTTAATTGAGTGTTTCAAAACTCTAACAAAAACTGAGATTGTTTGAATCTAATTCGTGTATGAAATGTGTTGCAGTGATCAAATATTAAAAACGTTAGATTCGTTTTTAAACACTTGCGTTTATTTAAATTATTGTTTACATTTTTATAAAAGTAAAATATCTCAAAAATGTAAATTATAGATTACGTTTGACTCTTGATAATGTTAAATTTTTTCAAGGATTTAATTATTATTAATATATCACATAATTTAAAAGTAATATTTTTTTTTCTAATGGCGGGCACTTGGGACGAAGATCCATTGGCCTCAGAAGATGCCAGAACTGCTTACTCTCTTTTCGTTACCCAGTGGGCACCTGTGGTGATGTCACGGCGGTGGAGCAGCGTCGCCCACGTTACACAACCACAAACCCGTTTATAGGGCGGGTCACATTTACACAATCACACACAAAGGAGAAAGGACGTAGAACACAAAGAGAGAGAAAGAAACATCCATGCCCTGAGTAGGATTCGAACCCACAACCAGCGGCTTCGCAGTCAGGCGCGCTAATCACTCGGCCACCTGGTTGGCGTTTAAAAGTAATATAAAAGTTAAGATTAGTTTTATCTCAATTGTATTTTATTAGTAAATTGCAATGGACAATAATACAAATATTTTGCATTGTATTATAAAACCAGGTACAATATGTTTTGTAAAATGGTTACCAAGAATTAAAATAAGAAGACATTAAATCTACAGATTTATTATTGCCAGAACTATTGCTTATGCAAGTGAATTTAAAACATATTGTATTTTGTAGGTACGTTTGTAGGTGGGTTTTGTAAAATGGTTTTGAAAAAGTTAAAATTTATATACATTAAATATGTTTGCAAACTTATACTGTTTTATTTACAGTGTTTTATAAACTATTTCATACAAATATTACAAAAAGTAGCTCCAGGTGGATTGAGAATGCCTGAAACTTTTGACTTTAAGATTCGTGTTAGTATAGTTCTTTGTTCAGAATTTTAAGTATAAAAATGTGCCAGAACTCGGTCAAATGAACTGTCAAGGTATATTTCAACACATGCATACATGAATTTTTAAAGCAAATGTGGCATTTTTCTAGCTGCATTTCTCAAACTCTGTAGACTTTCACACCCGTCGAAATTTGGATATGAATGCTGGATGAAGAAGCAAATACGACATTCTGCTTTCTTTCGCTCGTTCAACATAATTATTGACATTAAACGTATGTTAATTTAAAATTAACATACATTTATAGCAATTTTAAATTCATCTCAAATTTTGCGTATGCATTTTTAAAGGAAAATTAGCATCTCTTACGCAGTTTCTTAAGTTATGAGACAAAGAAATTATCTTTACTCAAAAATTCTGACTATATCCAAACTTTAAAGTAATTTTTTTGAGAGCTTCCTTTCCATCGGCAGCAAAAAGTTTTAATATTTAAAAAATTGGTGTCGGAATTTTGTTCATTAATATACACTCATATATATAGATTAAGTAAAATTCAGTATGCCAAGAAAAAACTCAAAAGTAAAAATTTCACTTGTAGAATTATCACACACACATTTTCAAGAATAATAAGCAAATTACAAGAAATCGCTAGATGACGAAAATAATGTTTAACAATGACGAGAGTGTTAAAGATGTAAGGATATAAGGAATGACGGCAAAGAAGTAAGATTGTTCACAAGCGTTCTGTAAGCAGCTGAGTGCCATAAACGACTAGTTATGACACAGAAGACGCACGTGAATGATTTTTTGCGTGGTAAAATTATCTGCCGCTTGGAATGAGATTTCTCAAATGTAAGTATTCGCAGAATTCGTAATTGTCTTAAGTTTATCTCTAGGCGTTGGCATCAATTCCAAGACGATTGAAATGTCAATAGATGTTACAGTATAGGTCGCCTCCCAGTTTCAATGGCGAATGAAGATCGGTATTTGGCCATAATTGCCAAAATAAGTAGGCGGAGCAAAACATCCAAACTATATCTTCAGCTATCTAAAGTACCACAATTTCAAGGCAAACAGTGTACAGACAATTGGATACATTGATCGATATGTTGGTATGCCTTTCAGATGTGTTCTGCCCACAGAAACTCCGTGCCGCCAGCGATTAGCCAGGAGTAAAAACGTGACATCATCACAGGGGGTTTGTCTGATATTTCCCGACATGACATTGAAGTCTGAAGTCAGACTTTCTCATGGAAAATGCCAGATACTAGTTACCATTAAGACAGCATCATTGAACAACACCTTTATGGTCGTACAGGATTGCTCATTTGGGCTGGAATTATGCTAAGCTCTAGAAGGGATTTTCGTATTCAAATCGAAACCATGAGAGGCCAAATTTATCTAGACATCATTCTAGAATTACACGTACGTTTACCTTGGTGTGCCATAGGCTCAGAATTTGTGTTTATCGATGACAACACCCGTTATCACAGAGCAAACATCGTAAATGAATGCCTTCAATCTGAGGATATCACACGTATGGAATGGCCATCATTCTCACCCAACTTGAATTCGATGTTTAGAATTACAACCCGACAACATGCGCACCGAAACTTCGTAGAGAATTGTTTATTGAGTGGAGTAATCTTACCCAAGATCAGCTCCATAACTTGATACTGAGCATGACTAGACGTTGTATAGACTGTATTGTATATCGTATTGGAGACATATGTATTGACTATCATACAAACAAAGATACAATATATTTAGTTTGTGCAAGGGAGAAATTTTTTATCTTATGTAAATTTTTTTTAAATTCTGAAACAAAAACTTTATTTAGAAATTCTCACCTTATCTAAATTTTAAAATAGTTTACTGGCAGTTTTTTATTGTAGTTTGTTAACTTTTGATATTCAAAATCGGTGTTGGAACATTGTCTATTGATATATTATACTTATTTTCTTTGACTATATTTACTTAAATAATTTTATTTCTTTTGAATAGGTGACTTAATGTATTTATTAAATTTGATTACATATATTTGCCTCTCTTATGCTCAGTTTCTTTAGTTTCCATAAAAATTAGCTGAATTTAAAATTTTTCCCTTATTCACATTTTATAGAGAGCTTTCTTTCTGTTAGTTTTTAGTTTTTACTATTTAAAATCGGTGTAGAGTATTTGTTTATTTATATTATATTATTATATTATATTATATTATAGTTATTTATTGTTTATTAATATTTGTTTACCTGACTGAAATATTTAACTATTAATATGGCAGTAAATGTGTTGTACAGGTTTTTTTCTTAACTTGAAAGACATTCTTTAAATGTACAATTGCTTTAAATATCAAATGTTAAAACACCTCTGCCAAAATTACAGAATTCACAAAAGTAGCCAAAACGATAGCTAGCTGTTCAAAAATGATTAGTACAATAAAAGCGCTTGATTGAGAATCATATTTCCAAATGCAACTTAAGGTAAAGTTTAAAAATATTTTCTGATAAATTGGACTTTAAATGAACCATTGTTATTTAAATAAGAACTATATGCAATCTTAGATGTTTTTATGTAAACAACTAAGCAATAAAATAGGATCACACCATTTTATTTAAACACGCATAAAAACTGGAAAAAAGGAGGATAATGATCTACAGTAACACAAAAAGAAAGTTCCAGCTTTTTCAAATTCTTCCCTTAATCTTCTGTTTGAGTTCTCAAAATGCAATAAAACTCTGACAGAGAAAAGTTTTTTCGGAAACAGCACACAAGATTCTAACAGCAATAGTTGGACCGTCCTCTAAGTCTACTTTAGGACAGATTACAATTGATAAAAAGAAAAAGGAAAGAAGTGGCATTCTTGTTCTGCTATGTTTGAGATAGAAGTGTACTTTGAGAAGTTACGAAATCCCCAAACTGAATTTGGCGATGTTTGGCAAACACGCCAAGAGGAGATCTATGTCAGCATGCGGCTCTAATGTGTCACTTTGTAAAGAACAATACTCAGAGAAAAGAATTTTATTATTTTGGGTTTACTTAGAGACGATAATAGAAAAAATTTAATTACTACAGAAAACAAGGTATTATTAAATAAGAATGTAATAGAAAATTACGATAGAAGTGATTTTGATATTGAACTGTTTTGCACTAATAAAAGACAAAAAAAGAAATGTTCACAAAATAAAAAAATAAGAAAACGGAATGATATGGAATCAATCATGGTCAAAGATGCAGTGATTTTAAAACTTGTACCCCATAGAAAAGATCAAAGTGAGCTTACTTTTAGAATTGAACAGATAGAAAAACAAATAAATATAAATGAATGCAATCTTCTATCTAAACATGGTGTTATTAAAGTTCTAAAAAAAGGAGGCTAATATTCAAATTTGGAGTAGTTTTAAAACTTTAACGCACTTTAAAAAAAAAATCCAAGTTATTTTAAATTAACATAAATAAACAAAACAAAAATCTAAATTAAAAACAGATTAGTCTCTTATTTTAAATTAATTTTTTAAACACAGTCACTATTTGCCAACTTGCAGTTCATGTCTAAAGCCATTTTAAATGTATCTTTAAGAGAAGATCAGTGAAATTAATTTTGTGATTTCTTCATTTTGTCCTGTTTTTTAATAGTCAATATTGATTAATTTTAATTCCATTTTCGATAATTTTGAATCGTGAGTTCGTGCGTATAATGTATTTTTATATATATAACAACTTTTAACGCAATAATAGAGTTTTAAATGTATTTTTATGATTTTTTTTGATAATATTTAAATTATAATTATCTTCATGAATTGAAACTAAATACAAAATATATGCTCTCAAAATGTGTCTAAGAAATAGCAAAAAATCTGATTTAAATAAAAAATAAAAAAACTCTACTCAGTTTTTTATTATATTTATTAAAAAATAGGGTAACTTGAGTTTTCAATCATTTTAATAATATATTTTAATTTTATTCAAATGAAAGATTTAATATAAAAATTAAATGCATATTTCACGGAAATTGATTCTGCTTTATAGAATTGATTCCATTTTAAAACAGGCCCTAATTGTTTTTTTATAAAAAAATTTTTACCAAATCAGTTTAGATGGAAATAAAACTCCTTTTTTTTCTTTCGTGTCTTAAATAAAAAGGTAAGAATTTAAATCACGTCACGTGCGAAAACAAAACTAAAACAAATCAATCTCATTCAAAGAAATGCTTTAAACAAAAAAGTAGAAAGAAATAACACGTTAGACAAAAACCTCTAACCTTCACTTCAGACTTTTCAAAAGTGAATAATAATAATTATTTTCATATTGGTCAAGGAATACAGGAAAAATACAGTAAAAAAAAATTAAAATTTTTTTGAGGAGGGAAAAACATTTTTTTTCAGTTTGCATATCTGGCAAAAAATGTTGCATATCTGAAAAATTGTACAATGTCATAGATTCACTGATACCCGACGTAAATGTAAACAACAGAATCTTTGCCATAATAAGCACAGAATCATCAAAAATTCAAATAAAAACTGAAATGTAAAAATTGACTAAAGCTCTATTGCAATAATACCGAAACATACCGAAGGGCTCTTGCCGAAATGGTAGTAGGCTTTGCCAAACTAAAACTATCAAAGCTACGTTTTGGGTTCGAATCCCGGGCAGAGCATGGATGTTCTTTCAGTCTCTGTATTATCTGTCCTTACTGTGGGAGCAACGTTGGCCCACCTAATATGTTGCCCCTGTAAGACAGGCCAAAAAATCTGTCCTTCAGATGCCTGTATTGACGAAAGGTCATTCTCCAGGTGAGCATTGAAAAAAAAAAAAACTATCAAAGTTAAACGCCGGAAAACAGTTGCATGTCCTTCATTTTGAATCAGAATCAGACGGAGGATATTTTGTGTTATCACTGTCGTTTGTGCGAGGTGGAATCAGACCAAATTTGCGATTCGATATTGATTGGTTTCACCATGATATTGAGGTAGTTGCTTCCTTGGTTTCACCATGATATTGAGGTAGTTGCTTCCTTGGTTTCACCATGATCCTTGGTTTCACCATGATTCACCAGAGTAAGAGTATTTTTTTCTAGTGACACAAATAGTCATAAATTAGTCTTTTATGCCAGTCGATATAACCTTGAGTGAGATTTTAGGTCTTAAGATATACAAATTTTTACATTTCTCTGAAATATTTATTTATATTGAAAAGAAAATTATTTGAACGAACTTATGATGGTTTCAGAGAAAATGACAGAAGAATCACCGAGAAATAAAAGTTTTAAAATACGATTTTTTTCATCAAGTCTCCTGACCACACTATCCTAACTTAGTCAGGAGACAGTTCAAATGATTCCAAGCAGTTCTAATGATTGTAAGATATGCGTATATTAAATGATTAAAATCTACTTCGGCTTATAAAAGGTATATTTGTACAGAAAAAATGCACGTTTTGTATAGGTTTAAGGCTAATTTGTTTTCACAAGTTATTCAATATATTATTAGTACATTGAAATAAATACATCAAAAGGGAAATAAATTAGAAACCCTTCGCTCCCTTACATTATATAGAATATAGATATTTATTCTTAAGCTCTATTTTGAACCATTTTTTTTAGCAAGTAAGATTATAAAATTGAACTGTTCTACCTTTAATTTTAATGAACTTATTTTAGTTCATAAGTCCAAACTATTCTAGCTTCAATTAAAGTATGTGCTAAATTTTCTTATTTTGCAAAACCAAACTGATCTAGCTTCAATTAGGGTACATTTTAAACTTTTTCTACTTTATAAAATGAAACTGGTCTAGTTTCCAACAGGAGGGTATTTTAAATCTTCTTATTTTATAAAACCAAACTGTTCTTGCTTCAATCAGGGGGTCCCGCAGTGGACTGATCATAATGACACGGTTCCCAGTAAGCGGGTGGGTGATCGCTTTGATCAGCCTGCCTTGAGACCGAGGGAGCACGGTATCAGTTCTCATTAAACTGTTCCACCGTAATGTGCTCGTCTTCGCGCAGGTCGTCGGGTTACCAAAGCGTGGGTGGCATCTCCTCTGCAGAAGATTAAAATTGCGATGACATGTCTTCGGATCATCCTCAGGGATGTTTCCCAGTTCATCGCGAATAGCCCATTGTGCAGCTCTAGTAAGACGTAAAAGAAGTTCCTACCTGCTTCAATTAGGGTTAAACTTTCTTATTTTATAAAACTAGGCTGTTTTTGCTTCAACTAGGGGACATGCTAAACTTTCTTATTTTATAAAACCAAGCAGTTTTAGTTTTAAGTAGAGGATGTGCTAAACTTTCTTATTTTATAAAATCAAACTGTCTTGGCTTCAATTAGGGACTGTTTGAAATTTTTTTATTTTTTAAAACTGAACTGCTCTAATTTATATGCCAGTATACCGAACAATTACCTATTTCTTAGGTTTTAAAAAACAGAAGGATAAAAGAAATAAGAGTGTTTGCTTTCATATAAATACTGGAAGGTCAAAGGCGCATCTGAAAGGCCATTTATCAAGTTATGAGAAAACGATTCGTTTAAGTACGGGAAAAGAAAGAAGAAAACACTCTCGGATATTTTCTTTTTCTTTGTTCTTTCTTAAGAAAGAGTATCTTAAAAAGCATGTTATCGAAGATCCAATGGCTGTTTTTTTATCATATAATACACGAATAAATTCATAAAAAAATTAAATTTGTAAATAGAGTCATAATTTAGAATTCTATTTCAAACAATAAAAGACCAAATTGTTCTGTATCGTTTTCTAGTCTTATGAAAAAGTTTCCTGCATAAAATTTTTTTTTGTATCATTTTACTATCTTAAAAACTGAGTCATTTAAAAAATTTCTTCCCAACTTAAAAAATAATGTCTACTAAATAAGATTGTCATAAAAAAAAATTTTGTAAAATATAATTCTAAGACCTTTTTTTTCTTTTAACTTTTTAACACTAGAAGGACTGAAACTTTGTATATACTTATATTTCCCAAAAGCAGTCAAAATGACTGGATTGTAAAAGAATAAATAATGTGTAAAGAAATTTGTTAAAAATTAATTTTTAATATTTTTTATATTATTTACAGTTACATAACAAGTTTTTAGTAAATATTGACTATAAAAAAAATTATATCTTGTACAAAATTCTAAAAAAATTGCGTCATTATATACATCATTGTTTTTCTAATTGAATTTAAAAGCAGTCAAAATGACTTCCTTAGGCAATCTGGTGTTAACTAGGGTTAAAACATCGTAAGTATTATTTTGATGAAACCAGATAACTTTTTTTTCTCTGTATATTTAATCTTTGAATTATTCTTTGTTTATCTCGAAATTAAAATTTCTGAATATGATTTCTTCATTATTTGTGGAAAATAATAATAATGAAAAGCATTTCAATCCGTAAAGACATACGACTATCAGTAAGTAAAGATTCAAGAGTTTACATAAACAATGATATTAAAACTTCTTGGGGTATTTTACTTATTTATCATACCTCATAAATACAAGCATTTTACAATTTCAAAACAGGTAATAAAATTAGTGAAAATTGAAATTCTTTTTACATTTAAACATCTTTGAAATATAATGTTTTATTACATATTTATTTTATTCATATTTCAGTGTATGATCTCCTTTGAACAAATGAGCGTTCTGGTGTAATCGACTGAATTCATACGGAACACGAAGCAAGTAAAAATATATTTTTATTTCTTACTATTACAAATAACATGAAAATATCAAGAGAAATATTAGAACATGAAAAATATTAAGAGGAAGCAATAAATAGCATGTTTGATTAGCCTAATCCTTTAATGGTGAAATCATAAATTTTCAATAACATTTTCAAAATAATATTAAATGTAAAATTGTTTTTTGCAAAATGTCAAAAAATATCAAAATATTAACTTATGTAATATTTCAAATTGAAAAAAAAAAGGATTTTTACGATTGTATTGGCCAAAATATTTACTGAGATTGTATTTGAATTGAATAAATTATACTAACTTCTTTTATTTATTTATTTTATTCTTTTACATAATTTTTTTTCAAACTCATTTCAAACATTTTTTGTAATTTATTCTTTCATCTGGAATTATTACTCTTCTTTTGGTGTTTTATTTTTAAATTATAGCACTTGTTTATAACATCGAAGAGTTTTGGCTTTTTATTTAACTCTTTATAACAGAATAATAATAAAAGACCAACAACAAATTAAAAGTAATTGACTGTTGATTTTTTTTCCAACTGATGTGCCTTAAATTACTTTTAATGAGTAAAACATATAAAAGTCATTTACGTAAAATTATTATTAAAAAAAATCCTGATTATTTAAAATGTTAATGCATGCAAAAAATAATTCATTTTTTTACGATACCAAAATATGAATGAAAAAATGAATTTTTAAAAGTGGATATAATTTTATTACGAAACATTTTTAATAAAAATGCATAAAACATTGTTAAAAACACTAAAAACTTGTATTTTACTCATATTTCTTATTTTGTTTTGTTACAGTTAAGTTTTAAAAATTAAAAACGTTTAGATTTTGATTTGTATAAAAGTAGTAAAAATTACTCTAAAAGTTAAAAACAACTTTCCTTTCTGTGAAATTGATAATATTGATGTAATTTCTTTCTATGGTTCTGCGTGTAACAGAATAATTTAAGTTCGGATAAAAACAATATTTAAAAATGAGAAATTAATAGATAAAATTGAACACATGTACAGAATAAATAACAAATGAGTTACATTACTTCTTTTTCAATAAGGATTTTTCAAAAGAATAACGAGATTAAATTCGTAGCAAACTTTTAATTTTTTTTTCTCCGGAAAAAAGGATTGAATTTGATATTTGAGCTTTTTAATTACAAGTACATCAAACAACAAAATCTTTTAGAAATATTAGATTCGACTCGGAAAATTTTGGATAGCACTAAAAAGCATGGTTTTAATGAAATGAAAATCTAAATGCATTTTTGAAATATAACTAAAGTAATATGTTTCAAATTATTTTGAAGTAATAAAATGGAGAAACTATATCTTGAATTTTTTTAAAACCAATTTCGCGTTTGTATTTTTGGGAATTTTAGTTTTTGTAAAACCCTAAAATATCAAAATTAATTAATTTATTGTTATTCAAACAATAAGTGAAATTGATATGAAATAAGGGATTAATTAATAATAATCCGGATGTTTGTGTTCAAGTTCAAGTTTGCTTACTCATGTTGCTTTGAGAAACACGACTTTCACAGGACTAAATTTTTATCTTCTCATATTTGTTATCTGTTCTGTTATGATTCAAATTTTTGTTATTTTGACACATGCTTAATTTTTTCTTCATTATTTATTATTTTAATTTATTTATATTTTTATAATAATTTATTATAATTATAATATTAATAATAATAAAAATAAAAAATAATTTATTTTATAATACAAAATAATTATTTTATAATACAAAATTATTTTATAATACAAAATAATATTTTATAATACAAAATAATATTATTTTACAAAATAATTTATTTTATATTTTTGTTGCTTTGAGATACACGATTTCGATATACAAAATTCACAATTTTCATTTTTTTGTCATTTTTAAATATGTGTATCGGAATTATCCGTTGCATCGGAGTTATTCAATATGTTTTTGTGATTTTAATGTTTGTGAATCTGAATCAAATGCTTGCTTTTATCTTCGTATAATTTTAATTTCACTGCTTCCATAACTGGCAAATATTCCAAAATATTTAAAAGGATTCAAGCCGAGGGCGAACGCTATTATTTATCTGTCTCATTTAAGTATCCGAATCACGCATCATTTGTTATAAAACCATTCTTATTTTGTGTCCAACAGCTTCGGGGCCTATAATCAACTTCCATCCCATAGAATTGTACTAAGTCCATTTGAAGGAAGTTCTAGATTGGAAACGAAAAAACATTCTGAGTGTTGATGCGGGTAAGCAAAGTTTTTGATTCCAAAGTCACATGGTTGAAAAATAAAATGCCAAACTAAGCACTCGAGAAATCAAAGTGTGATTAAAGCAAAAGTGTAGAGGGACTTTAAAATAAAGTAGATTGTTTGTGAAAAGGATAAATTCTTATTTGCCCTGGGGTAGAAAGCGGCAAAGATCGGGCAATTCTATCTAAGCTCTTATAAGATTGCTTGAAATGAGAATATTCAAATTTGTTTCAGTTGCCTTCCAAGAAGATAGTATTTCCGCATGGATAATTTTGTTGAGGAATTTTCATGGAATGCAGTTTTCTCAGTGATATGCTCAGCATTATATTAGGGTCTTTCTTTTCAAAAGAAATTGCCAATATTGATTTACGATAAAACGAAAAAAAAAATCGGGTTTTAATGAATAACTAATATGCATTAGAATCTAAACCGATTGATTTTTTACTGGAATTTTTAGATTTTTAACAACTTTATCTGTACTTCTCGAATTTTAACATTTTAAAGTACTGAAAGCAAACGCTACGTGTGTAACATTTCCTTCCTTTATATTTCTCGCAAATAATTAACCTTAAATTATAAACCTCCACAAACACTCCATTTTTATTATTGATTTACTATAATAAAAAAAAATTAATCAATAACATTTTAATGAATAACAAAATTTGTATTAAAATTTAAAACCGATTGATTTTTAATCGAAGTTTCTAGATATTTAGCAAAGTTCATATTGGTATTTATCTAATTTTAAAGCACTTAAAGCAAACGCTATACGTGTAATATTTCCCGCTTTTAAATATCCGACAGATTATTAACACTGAATTATCAAACTCTCATCAAACCTGCATTGTCAGTATTGATTTAAGATAAAAGAAATCTATCAATTACATTTTAATGAATGAAAAATATGTATTGGAATTCAAAACTGGTCATTTTTATAGAAGTTTCTATGTTTAGCAACTTTCATATTTGTGCATCTCTAATTTTAAAATACTAAAAGCGAGAGCTACTTGCGTAATATTTTCCTCCTTTAAATTTTCCGCGAACTAAAACCTGAAAACTAAATAAAATATAGAGGATTTTTTATATATATATATGTATATATTTTAAACCCATTGGCAAAATGGGTCTTGTTTTGGATTAGATGGCGTCCACACACTTTTCAATTGAGTTCCAGAGTAATCATTTCCAGAAGTAACAGTGCGCATGCGTCGTCACTGCATGCGTTGCTATGGCGACCGCTGCTGTTTTTTTTTTCTTTTCTCGAGCAGGCATTTTTAATGTATTTACATAATAATAATTTAAAGTATTTTTATATTCTTTTTATTATTAACGTATAGTCACTGCCTTGAGGGTGATTTCAATATAAATGTGAATGCTGAAGAAGGAAAAGTATTTTGTGACGTCCTGAAACACGTACATGGACAAGATTTGAAAACCAATCAGACGACAAACATCAATTGAGACAGTTTTTGCTACCCATGATTTGAAATGTTGTGGCGTTAAACGGAGTCAATCCAGAACGAATATGCATTAGACCAATGTGTAGCCCGTGATCGTAATAAGGCGATCACAACTTTTAATTTATTTAATATTTGTTGAAGAATTTTTTTATTTTTTTAAATTGCATTTCTTCCAGTACTTTAAAATTTCTTTAATAAATAAAGATCTTAATATATGGGCTAATAAGAAACCAAAATCATACTGTCATGTAATTTCCAGAGCGATTTAACTTTTCATTATCTATTTGAAATTTTATTTGCTTATTAATGTGATAATGCACGTTTTCGGAAGTATATCACTTTAAGACAATAACTAGTAAGTTCTGTAAAAGTTAATAAGATTTTGAAATGAATAAAGTTAATAAAATCATGAATGTAATAATACTGGAATAAAAATATATTATATATATATTTTTTTTGTAAGAGTTTTTTTAAAAAAAAAAAAAAAAAAAAAAAAAAAAAAAAAAACTGCAAATATTTGTAAAATAATTTTTTTGTGTATGATACAATTTATATAATTTTGAAATCAGGTTTAAAGCTGCAAGTAGCACATTTTATAAATACATAAAATAATTAAGTTTCATAATAAAGAAATAAAGAATATAGTAATAATAAATAATAAAGAAATTTTACAAAATAATTTTAAACCTAAAAATAATTTTTAAAAAATTGTTTTTTTTCCTTTCTATTTTATTTAGAAAGAACTCTTTTAGACATTAAATAACTACACTTAAACAACAAATCGAAAAACGTTAACAACAAATTCCCGAAAAGGTCCCTTGTTTACCACCGAAATCTTTTCTGTTTCCCCGCCCTGTTTCAAAACTCATTGCTAGTCATAAGGAAAAAAATGGAATTTTTTTTTTTTTTTAACTAGCTCCACCTAAAGAAAAAAGAGAAAACACATTCTGAAATAAGAAAAGTGGATAGAGGCAGCCGAAGAAGGAAAGATTTCTTCACAGGGGTTGCGTGAACTCAAGCTTGACCTCCCGACCAGGGGGTCATGGAGCTGTCTTTAGTGGATAAAATAAATAACTTCCGCGCACCTCCCATTTGATGCGTGTGGCTGGCTGTACTAGCCATTTTACCAAAAATAATTTTTTTCCATCCTTTTTCCTTAAAAAAATAAATAAATAAACGTTGGGATGTTTCTTGTTCCAAAGTTGCGGGACATCATCATGGTCGAGGTCGCAGAAATTCAATCTCTTAAAAGAAATTTAAGCTTTGTCAACTGCTCGATGGTTCTATCGCCTGAGGTTGAACTTGTGTGGGCTGCGACAGGAGCATCACACTCCAAGTTAACAACTAGCTGCAGGAGTTTTGGAATTTCGAATTTAATCTCCTGCCGGGACGTTCATTTCAAAAAGAAAATTTCTTCACTTTGTATAGACTGAATTGACCAAGACCAGAGGGATAAAAATTTATATTTTCTTCAAACTTTAAAAAAAAAAAAAGATGTTTGGTACAAACTAAAATATAAAACCTGATTTCTAAAACTTCGACAAATAGAGCGTATGTGATTTTGTATACAGTTTATATCCTCTTAATACTAAATAACTTGCACACGAATTAAAATAAATAAAATAAACACAGATTTTTTATCTGGAAAATGTGGGAAACGTTTTAGAGTAATTTTATTGGCAACACAGTAACACATACGCATTTTAAGAAATAAAACATACTGAATCTAGAAATCTGATTATTGTACGATACACTGATATAATTCTGAATATCGTACCCACCGAAATAGTTGGACCGCCTTGACGGGGACTCAATTTTTCATTTCATTTTTATAAAAATTATTTGTATATTAATAGCAGAAAGAAATGATACATATTTATCTAGCTAGCAATTAAACAATATTTACTAATTAATATAATTTCCACAATTATCGTTATCACATTGTTTTTTGGATAATTATAAAACGTATGGTATCATACGAGTCGCAAAAGCATCGATAATAAAATAAAAACTAATGCAAAAAAAAAAAAAAAAAAAAAAGAGAGAAAAAAGTTTTGCTAGAAAAAGACATAGGGAAATAAAAGTAATTCGAAATGTGAATTTAAAAAAAAAAATAATAATAATAATTTAGAGAATTTCCAAGGTTTTGCTAAAATTTTGCATTAAAAACTAACTAAAATTTATAAAATTTAACGTTAAATAAACTTTCAGAAGAAAAGTCTAAACTTGATTATATGCTAACTTTTAGAATCATGAATTACGT
Source organism: Parasteatoda lunata (assembly GCA_949128135.1). Classification (NCBI taxonomy): domain Eukaryota; kingdom Metazoa; phylum Arthropoda; class Arachnida; order Araneae; family Theridiidae; genus Parasteatoda; species Parasteatoda lunata. The sequence continues at coordinate 65,332,267 of OX421974.1, forward strand.
TAACCTAGCAGTACTAAAAATTATTATAAATTTTATCAGAATAGCTTGGAAGATTAGAACGAAAGCTTTTATAAATAACGGAAGCTTTTATAAATGTTATAAATTGAAAATTTGTGCAAATAATCAAGCTTCGCTTTTTTCTTTTTTTTTAAAAACTTTTATTTATTAAAAGTTTATTTAATTAGTATCATTTATTTAGTCATAAGATACATTTATTTATCAATATGACCATGATTCATTAAATTATCTTGAAGAAAAGAAGCAAATAAAATAAATAAAAATTTTAATTAAAGATCTCGCTTTTATCTCTTTAAAAGTAACCAGCGAAGTGCATGCACGGAAAAATATAAGTAATAAAATTATTAATTTATTGCTGCACAATTTACTTATACCATGTTAGTTGTAATAAAAATTTCATCAACTTAGACATAGATAAGCTTTTACATTCATCAAACAAATCAAGGTAATTTTAAAGATAAAAAGAACAGTTTTCTTACAGTGATACTTTTATTTTCAAAATTAAAATTATTTTTTTTTTTTGTTTACGAAAACCTCAGGAATTTTCTCTAAAACTATCGTTTACATTATTATAAAAATAAGATTGGCATATTATTAAATTCTACCGGTAAATCATTTCCTGTTTTATTAGAAAATATTCATTAATTCATATCGAAAAATTCGTTGATCGAAAGTTTTCTCCAATTATCTCTGCGGCAGAGAATTCTTAGCTGCCGTTAGATTCTCAACCTTTTTATTTGTTTTCTACTCTAACCAAAAGATTCAGCCATCGATTATCCTTTATCGACTAATGAAACTCAATATGCATAAGTATGCCAAATTTTTGAGCCAAGCAAGATATGAACACAAATGGGAAGTAATGTTTACTTCTGTAATTAGCCGCTGACTTTTCATTTGTGCTTTCGATAGATTCTTCAGAATAGTTTCGTGATGAGCAGTATTTGGTAGACAAAAAAGTTATTCTAATTATGGCAGCATTTACGTTGATTATGACAGCTTCAGAAATAAATTAAAACAAGGCAATAAATCAAAGAATCGTAATTCATGTTTAAAAATTTATTAAAGAAATTATTCACTGTTTAGGGATTGTTTAAAAAAAAATGGATTCTTAATTTCGATTACTCTATTCCATTCAATTATTTAACTAAATGAGATCTGGTTTCATTATTATAACCGACACTTCCTGAAATAAAGCAGATTTTAATACATATTATATAGTTAATTAATTTTGTTATTAATTAATTTATTTTGTTAATTAGTTAATTAATATTTATAATTAATTAATTTTCAGAATCACTATGTTGAACCTTTCGGTTAATGTTGCATTTTTAGTTAACTTATATAGACAATTTTTTAGCAGTCCTTTCTTATGTATGTATTAGATAATCATGTATGTATGTATTATTATTATTAAAAAAAAAATACATTAGGATCTTATTAGATGGTGGAATTCTTTTTAGATTAAAATTAGATTAGATCTTATTAGGCTGTGGGAAATAAAACTTGACATTTTTTAGTTTTTCTGAAAATTTTTCTCAAACTTTCAAACCAATAAAATTAAGCACTCAGTAATTTTTGCATTGAAAACCGCATACTGCAAGTTAGTAGGTTTTTAAAATTTATTGAAAAATAATTTACTTTAATTGTTGCTTAAACTGACGATAAGTGATTTTGAAAAGGAATACTATTTTTTTCATGTAAACTACACAAAAACGAAGACTTTTGAAAAGTCTAAGAAACAAGCATTGTGCAATTGCTTTTTTGAAACTGCTGATTGAAGATTTATATTGGTTTAAATTTTGACAAAAAAATTGCCTATAATTCTAGAACAACATTAGCTATCTATTTCTTATTTTAATAGATCAGAAAATTTAAATTTTTAGCTAGTAGCCAGTAGCCGGTTGACTTTCATAACTTATTAGCGACTTTTTCCCAAAACCTAATGAGTCTCTTTCATTTAATACCCACTTTTTGCAAACTTTTCTTTGTTTCGATAAAGTATATTTTTAAAAGAAATTTATATTAGAAGCAACATACTGCTATAAAAAAGTTAATTCAACAATAAAAATATTTTAAATATCTAAAGAAATTTAGTTAAACATCTGGATTTAAAGAACTTCATAGAATATTTGGGATGCGAAATACATTTCGTGTATAGATTACAACTTTGAATTATGTGAATTGTTTAAAAACTCTATTCAAAGGAATTTTTCTATTACAAATTTATGGATTCTGAAAGATCAAAACTTTGAATGGACACATTGGACAGTTTAATAAAAATTCCGTTTTCCAAAGACTTCCTGTGTTGAAGTACATTTAACATTCAACAATAAAAAATAAGAAAACGATGGAAAATGTAACAGATTGTTTATTTAATTTCAGTCGCCTCTTTGTTTTGTTAACTCGCCTCGTGGCGAGTGGTTGTTTTCTACATTCTAACAGTCTGCATTCTAATAAGGAGACGGCCTTGCATTTTACACGTTTCAAAAGATTATTTCAAGTAGAGTGAATAGTCATAATCGGTTTAGTTGCAAAAATTAAGTAAAGATGTTTAAAAACATATTTATCATTATAATGGTAAGAGTTAAGGAATCAATGTAAAAAAAGGACCCGAAAAAAAAAAACCTCGTTAGAAAAAGCTCTGGAAAAAAATTACTTTAACAGTTATCTAAATTTAATGACCGAATTGATTTGCCCCGTTGAACACAATTTTAATAAAATTAAATATTTATTCTAATGTAATTAGACACTTTTTTAAAAAAATAATTAATTTATACAATTTCATTTAAAGTCTTTGCAAAACTAAGCTTTTAACTTAAGATATTTAACTGCATGTAATACAATTATAAATTTAATAGTATTATTGTAAATGTTAATTTACAATAGTCTTTCAGGAGGTTACACTTGTGATAAGTAAAATACTTTTACAAAATTGTGAAATGTTTCAATTTAATACGATTTTTAAAAAAATCATAAATTTCAAAAGCATTCTTTGTATATAATTATGTACAAGTACAATAAGTTTATAAAAATTTTAGATCTGCTAAAGAGTCCGAATCATATTGTTAAATGTTATGAAGTACAAATATTTTCTTTAGATGAACTCTAAATTAATCTTTGTCAGTTAATTTTTAAAAAAAATATCTAATTTCGCTGGAATAAATATCTAATTTTGTTAGAATAAATATAATTGCATTGAATTTCAGATAAATGGTGTGAATCGAATAAGACGCTTAATTCATATTATTTGCATGCTTTTGTCTAAGTTTTTTACTAGTGCTTATTTTTTTCATGGTGTTTTTTCTGTTGTTCATTTTTAGTAAATCGAATTACATTGTAAATGAAAGTTTAAGTAATAATTTTCATATTTTAAACTTAAAAAACAAAAACAAAAAAACTTAACAAAAAAAAAAACTTAACTCGTTGTTAAAAAATGTTTGTGAAACCTAAAAAACATTCACTGACATATTCAAAACATTGACATATTCAATTTTTTTTTATTAAAGTTAGTGTGGGTAACATTTGGCTAGCAGATCTGGAGATTTACATGTCCGTTTTGAAATGTTTGAGCTTTTGAAGCTGTTGAAATGGTTGAGCAAAAGGCAAAATATAGTTATTCGAATTCCGCACCCGGCTCGCAAAGACCTCAATGCTGACGTAAAATATCCTCTGTGCTAGACGGATCATGGGTTAGAGTCCTCATGCCGTCAGTCTGAACGTGGGAGGTTATCGTGGTTTTCCTCTCCATGTAATTCAAATACGGGTTAGTTCCACCAAAAAAGTCCTCCACGAAGGCGAATTTCTTCCCAAACATGGTCCAGGAGTTTCCCTGTTTTCTGGAATGGGTTCAAAATTACAAGTCTATCGAGTTGAATATTGGAAGTCGTAAACAAAAAATTGGGTTGGCTGTTCAACGACAGTTATAAAATGAAATGAAATATTTTTCTTATTTTTAAATGCTTAATTTACAATTCTATTATATATTCTACTTAAGTTATCGATTTTATTTAGATATTATGTATATTCTTTAATCTTTATATATATATATATATATATATATATATATATATATATATATATATATATATATATATATATATATATATATATATATATATATATATATATTAAAATTTAGTTTAAGCTTTTTTAATAGTGTACTTTCTACGGTACAATATAACTTCGGGATGTAGTTTCGGCTGGAGAATACACTACTTATGCATCTAATTCAACTTATTTAACCTTAAAAAAATATGAGATATATAATTTAATAGTTTGAAAAGTAATAGCGTGAGTCAATGTAAAAACATTCTATTGAGATTACTACGTGTAAAAAGGATGCTAGGTTTTCACTAGATTGCCAGAAGTAACCCAAAAACAAATCCTTCATCCAAGTTGAACACTTATTAGCATTCTAAATGTCTTCGGAAAAAAACGCAAGGATGGAATAAAACCGAAAAGAATCAAGGGTCAGCTTATATCCTTCAAATTCTCCATGGAAACATATACATCTTCATTCCTAGTCCATAAATCCTATTGTTATATACCACAAGTGCACATACAAGCCTCTCTTTAAGCTTGTGGGTATTTGTCAAACGGACGTCTATAGTACAGCTGTAAGCTTTTGTCAAAATGGTCACGGCTGCTTTGTGTAGAGTTTGAAGAACTTTCAACCAAAGAAAAGAGCCACACTACATCTTTAAAGATACATAAAAATAAAATAAAAAATCCTCCTGCGGAAGATTTGGGGGAGGGGGTGTCACGGTCGGGGAAAAGGCGAAGGTGAAATTTTACAAGGGATGAATTATGCAGAGAGGGGCACGAAGATTCTCAAGGACACAGAGGATTTGGAGATGTGGGTTGAACGGTTCTCTAAATGTGCATAACTTGCATTGCAAGGAATTTCCATTGAGTTGTTAGAATATATTGGGTGCAACCCTTTTAACTACTATTTTATTGTTACTCAGTTTATCAATTAAATTCTAACATTTTTATTTTAGATAAATAAATAAATAAATAAGACAGGTTTTGGTTATAGTTTTATTTATAGATGAATGCTTTTCAAAATAAAGTATTTCTTTATAGTTTTATAAGGAGATGGATGTTCTTTTCTACGAATAACATTTTTTTCATTTAGAGCACTTTGCTTAAAGAAGCACTCTGCTTACGAGCACTTAGCTTAAAGAAATTAATTTTTAATTATTTTTTAATTTAGAAAAGAGTGGTCCTTTCAAAATAAAAAAAATTTTAATTTTGTATTTAAATTTATTTGCTTAGCTAGTAAAAAAGTTACTGTAAAAATATTTTTATAATAAAATACTACGTAATTTGGCATATTCGACATTATTTTTATAGGTAAAAGACTTTCTCTTTTTTATGAAGTTGGATTTATTTTATTATTGCTTATATTATGACAATTAAAATGTTTGATAATGAGAATTCTTGTTGAGCGAATATAAGTATCTTAAGAATGGGTGAAATGAACAAAGATAATTAATTTACAATGGAGGTAAAATTTAGTTTATTTGTAACAGTCTAAAACAGATATTCTTCTTAATTTGCATCGTCATTGACCAAATGATGGCATTTTTCGATAATTAATAATTTAGTGCACTTTCATGAAAAAGTTTCGTCATTTGATCAATGATGATTTACTGTTAACTGAAGAATTGCGCGAATGAATGTGTTCAGACGAAAGAGCTTAATTATGCTTACATTAAATTGCATTTTCAAGAAAAGTTACATAGTAGCTATTAAACTTCGCTTTAATTATTTTATGTATTATGTTACAGTTTCATGTATAATGTTTTTATAAATTTTTTTTCATGCATTTTATACATAAGGTATTATATTTTCGTTTAATGCATAGTATATTAAACTTATTTTATTTCATCTATTTTATATGATAAATTATGCTATCGTTTCATTTATAATATTAATTCATTTTGTTTCATACATTTTATATAAAATGTATAATACAGGGTGTTTATAAAGTCCCGGACCCATTTTGATGTTTAATAACTCATAAAATAATGAAGATATAAACAAACTTATGGCATTTATTGATGGAATAACTCATATATTTTCCTTTTCAGGTTTGAATATCTTTATTTTTGTAAATATCGTCCGCGCATGAGGTTAATTTCAGATAATTTCATTTTCCAGTCTAAATATCTGTAATTTTCTAAATATCTTCTGCTTATTAATTGCATTTTTCTCTCTTTTGCTTTTGGCAACTATTGCAATGTTATGTTTACTTTTGATGTGTTTGTTCTGTGTAGTACTTTTCTATGTGATGCTTTATTCGAGCGGAGAATGCATACACCACAAGAGAAGGCACAGATTTTATGGTGGTTCATAGAAACGAAATCGATAGTGCAAGCACAGAGAAATTGCAGAAGAATTTACCAAACAGATCCTCCATCCAAAAACTGCATCTTGCGGTGGAAAAAGAATTTTCTAGAAACTGGAACTATCGCAGATAAGAAACTTTCCGGACGTCCCTGCACAAGTGATTTTGACGTTGAGCGTGTCAGGCAGACATTTTTACAGAATCCTAGAAGATCTGTGAGATCAGCGGCAAGAGAATTGGGTATGCCAATTTCGACGGTGAACAAGGTTTTTAAGAAACAATTAAGACTGCGTGCATACAAAGTTCAAATTGTTCAAGGTTTGGAACCGGACGATGGACCTAGGAGGATGGCGTTTGCAACAGATATGGTAGGAAGGATAGAAGATGCTGCTGATTTTCTGAAGCGCATAATGTTCTCCTACGAAGCATCCTTTCATGTTTCTGGCATTGTTAATCGCCATAATGTGCGCATATGGGGATCTGAAAACCCCCATGAATACCGTGAGGCACAAAGGTATTCCCCAAAGGTAAATGTGTGGTATGGACGACCGAGTCATTGGGCCTTTCTTTTTCTACAGAAAACACGGTCTCATCAGTCGTATACTTAGACATGTTGGAAAACTTCGTATTTCCACAACTAGAAGAGCTTCAGCCACATGTCTTTTTGCAACAAGATGGTGCACCACCTTATTGGGGTATCATCGTTCGTAGTTCTTTGAATGACCATTTTCCAGGATGATGGATTGGGCGAGGAGGTCCAATTCCTTGGCCACCCAGATCACCTGATATAACGCCACTGGACTTTTTTCTTTGGGGATTTATACAGGTCAATGTTAACAGGAGGATCGTGTCGAGCATTGATGACCTAAAAGCCAGAATTACAACCGCATTAGCCTCTGTGGATGCCGACATGCTTGCCGCTACCTGGCGTGAAATTGACTATTGACTTGATATTCTCCGTGCGACGAAAGGGGCACACGTAGAAGTTCATTGACAAGGGTCATGAAACTTTTTGAGTCTATCTAACCATTTATGTTATTAATTTTAATCTATCTTTATTATTTTATGAGTTATTAAACATCAAAATGGGTTCGGGACTTTATAAACACCCTGTATTAACGTTGCGTGAATAAGGCATTAATTCATTTTCATGTATATATTTTATTTGAATAAAAAGGTAATAATTACTGAATTGGAGGGATAGGTGTCATAACATAAGACAAAGAAAATAATCCCCTTTTTTCTTAATTGTCACAGCATTTTTGATCGGACAATATAATTTGATCGGACAATATAATAATCAGTCCTCTTCTGTGAAGCATATAGTATGGGACAATACTATTGACTTTTTAATTTGCGTTTGACTATCACCAAATATATGTGAATCTGTATCTATCTTGTCCAGGTTCATAAATCGTTGATACAAGTGCATGAATTTAAACTCTAAAGAAGGGAATTAGAAAGCAGTATAATAGTAGAGATCACATCCATACAGCAAAATCTTGTAATTTTTTGCTCAAATATAGTTTCAATTTTAAAATTAAACTTCAGCCCTCTCAGAAATAAAGTTCCCCCTTTTGAAGATTCAGCAATCCCTGAGTTTCGTTAATTTTGAGAATCATTTCGTCACAAAATCACATGATTTGTGAAGACACGCGAACTATAAATGACGAAAATGTTTCTTCAACTCGTGCATTGTTGAGATTAACTGGAATGACGAATCTAAAATGGAGAATAGAAGATCAAAAATAGAGTGACGGGAAAAGCCTAACTGTGTATGGTGGACACGGAGCTGGCCTTTCGCGTGGATGATCACGGGTTCGAATCAGTCCCGAACATGGGTGTAATTTTCTCACTGTTCTGTTTCTCTTTTGTTATTTGAATCATTGGTGCAGATGATAAAGTGATTATATGAAGAGTTAGATACACTAGGCTTCAATAGGTTTCATTCTTTTACTTATTATTATTATTTAAAAAAAAAAAAAAAAAAAAAAAAGACGAAATATTTCTTTAATTTTGACAAAATTCATTTCCTTGAAGAAGTGACGACAGTTACTTCGTCTCTTTAACGAAATTTTTTCTTGACCACATACCAGGAAACGGTTTCGTCAAAAACAAAGAAAGTTTCGTGAAATTAGAGAACATCAGTTTTTCAGTTGGCGTTTAGAAAAAATTTAAAAGTCAAAACCATGACTTAAATCGCAATTTATTTCTTTTAACATTGTATCTTTATTCTTTTCAAAGGTCCCACTAACGAACTATAAGAAAAAAATATTCATTATAAATTTCCTCGAAATCCTAATCAATGATTAACATTATTTAGACATTAATTCACTAATTGTATCAAGTCAGTTTGTTTTGATGAAGCGTAGCAGAGCTTCTGGTTTACAAATGATATCTGCCAACGGTTTCTGGATTCAACCGTTGCTTATGCACAAATCAGCTTAATCCAGAGAGAAACCCTTCAAAATCCCCTTAAGTCACTCAGTACAAGCTATAGCAACCAAATTGGATCAGCAAAGTGATTAGAGTCCTATTGAACAATTCTCCTTCCCCAGTTCACTTTCAGATTGTTCCAACGGAGACTTATTGGAAGATTCCTCCTGCAGCACGTGTTGACTTAGTTGGAGGGAAATTTGCAAGTTTGGTCTACGAAAGCAAACTTATTTGATTAGATTATAGAGAAAACCTATAGAGAACTATACTTTGAGCATAAGTCAATATAATATTGAGGGGATTTATTTATTCTCAGGCATGGCGAAGGAATAAATTATAACATGTATAAAACAACAGTAAATCAGTGACTAAATAAATAATTTGGGGATTCTTAAGGTATTAACCAGTTGATAAAGTAAGCAAACTAATCTTTCACTTTTTCCGGGTAACAGTTGAGATAAAAAATGAAAATAAAATAACTAATAAACATAAATAGATTTAAATTAGTCAAAGTATTGAAAAAAATCGTAAATAAATGTATATCATAATAAATAAGTTATTATCAAAAAATAAAGATTTATAGTTCAAAAAGTAAGTAAACGAAGTTTTTACTATTTCCGAGTGTAATTAAGACAAAAAATAAGTAAAATAAATAATAAACATAAATAAATTTAAATTAGTCAAAATAGTGAAACGAAAAATTAAGAAATAAATGAATAACATATTAAAAAAGTCATTATTAATGTGTATATAGAAAAAAATTCGAAAGCATTAATCATTTAGACTACTGAAATAATTATGGAAACTTTTAAAAAAAAAGGGAATTTTTTTTAATAATATTTATTTTATAAAAACGATTTTCATTAATTTCTAAAATCATACTTTTTTCTTTGAAATTTTTGTCATATTTAAAGTGTTTAATTTTAAAAATTTGATTATTTTTATGAGTTTTTTACGTATTGGTTAGAGTTATTAGGATTAATTTTATTGTAGTTCTCTTATTGAACTCTTCCCTCACAGCATCCACTTGTTTTGTATTTATCTATCAATTTTAATACAGTTAAATAAAATAACTCAATTTATCATACAATAATCTTGCATTATAAAATACCACAAATATATAAAACATATTTTGAGTTGAAAAAAAAAACTTAGCGTAAAATAGCACAACGTTATTTTCTTCAAAGTATTCACGTGGTTTAAGTAGCAACGTTAAAGATTGGTTTAATTAGATAGTTGTAAAATCAATATAAAGCACTGAATGCTTTCGCGTAATAGCAGAGATTAAAGGTTCTCTGAATTTTAAAATGCATTATCCTAAATTTCTAGGATTATGTAGATTTACTACCCAGGTTAATTAATCTATTACTAGATTAACCTTGTGCATAGCCACTTTAATTTAAACAAATTTAAAAACAAGGCGAGAAAATCTAGTGAAGATTAAATTTATATCAATAAGTAAAATATTATTGTTTATACAACAAGGCAAATTTTTAATAATCCATTGTTTAATTTTTGGTGTTTATTGGAGAAAAAAATGTTTAAATAATTATAAGAATTATATGATAATAAAGATTTTAATTGCATTTTAAGTGCGTAATACAAGGTAATAAGTCAAGTAAACGACTATCTTTGAACACTATAAACGTATATATATATATATATATATATATATAAAACGTTACACTATAAAATAATTTTGGTAAAGAGTATCGGCACTCAGTTGACTTAGGGCCGGTTCTTTATATTGTAATTTGATCCAGAAATTTTTTACAGTGTAGACTAGCGTTAATAAATAGAGTGGCGGTGTTAGAATTGAAATATTGAAGTCCATTTTCTCTTAATTTTCAAATAAAGAGCAATTCCACCACTTAAGAGTGTCGTATTTGTATAATTTATCCGCATAAGGCTCAATTAAGAAAAATTCGAGCCGTTCTAGTAATTTTAGTGAAAATAAATCTTGGATTCATTTACGCTTACCCTGATTTTTAGTAATTTCCATGAGTTTAAAAAACTTTTTAAAAATTAAAAGCTAAGTGTTATGGACGTAACACAATATATTACGCCCGTAATAACAAGATTTTTTTTAAAAAAAATATTTACAAAAATTAAAAGTTCGAACCGTTTTTAAAAATTAAGCTAAATTTAAATGACTTCAAGACTTATTTTCACATAAATAATTAAAACTGTTCGAATTTATTTTTAACTGAGTTATATGCTTTTAAAGTTTTCAGTTACAAGATTCGTAAATGCTGGAATATCCCTTAACTGAAATATTTAAAACTTAAGTATTTAAAACTTAAGTATTTTATACAAAAGTAACGCATAGTTTTAGAAAATTTAAACAAATTAAAAAACTAATGTTAATTTCCTAAATTAAGAAATAACATAAAATAAAATATCATCTGAATAGTTTTCTAACGTTAACATTTCTTTTTTACATTGCTACCTTAAAAATAGATTTATTTAAACGATTGAAAACAATCATAATACTGAATGGGAGTAGCATGACATAAAAATAAACAAGCATTTCAATGTCTTTGTGAAGTTACAAATTAGTGTACCAACATAACAAGTACCAGATGTTTCAAAATTGACTGATAAATCTTAAAAATCATTAAAAAAAAGAACGGAATGTGATAAAAGTGTTTGGTTTGCGGCATTATGGTTAGGAAGCTAGAGAATTTTAACCTATTGAATTTTACATTTAGTTAAACTTTATGACAATAAGTGGCACTGCAGAAAAATGAATAACTACGCATCGAAGTAATTCAAATTTGTTTTCAGTAATAACTAGAAAATATTTTAAAAATAACTAATAAAAAAAATTAGAATAGCATCTGAACTGTATTCATCTGCACCAATTTCATACCGAAAGAAAAATTTAAAAATTAAGAAAATACAATCAAAGAAGAGGTGTGATACCATCATTTAAAACGAAAAAAGAAATTTTGTGATAATTTTATAATTAATGAGATAATAATAGATTACTGATCAATGCCATAATCTTTATTTAAAAGTTTTAAAAATAATCCCTATTAGCCAGATAAAAATGCCAAATTCTCAGAAAAAATTTAAAGAGCGGGCATTTTTTATAAAAACAAATGGAAAAAACCTATGTTTTTCAAGTCTTGCGCATAATTATATTTGTCTCAAATTGATTACACAGATGATGAAAGCTGTTTAAGTTTTACTCATAAACGGCAGCATCTTCTTTAACGATCTTTTCTTTTTACGTACTCTACATTTAATGCATCTGCTTTTGCCTGCAGGAAAAATAAACCAATTTACTTTTGCGAAAAAAAAAAATACTGCAAGTTTCAGACATCTGTTTTTAGCATTATTTTAATGCACTGACAACAATATATTTTTTACGTATTATCTATTACATCATTTTGGGGATGCTTGGGAGGTTTATAAAGATGTGGAAAATTTGTTTACAGTAAATCCACAGAACAGACAACAGCTGTTGATGTCTCAAAAGAACAGGGGGATCAGTGAGGAGGAGGAGGGTTGAGATGGAACGGGTATTATCTCCCTAAAATCAGCTGAGTTTGGCATTTAAAGAATAAGCCTTCATTCTTTTCAATAAAGAAAAGGGTCTTTGAACCATAACCGTAGCTATTGTCAAATCCAAGGAATCAAAGATCTCAGAGATTTTGGAATATTTTTTTTGTAGTTCATCTTATGTTGCTTATGGAGCAAAAATTTAAAGGTAATCGATTTTAGAAAAACCTGTGTCTTGCCGAATACGTCAATTTATTAAAAATGTTTTTAAACGGTTTATAAATAAGAAAACTCAGCAAAAATCAAATTTATTTTTAAAATCTCTTCCAACGAATAATTTTTTTTATTAATTTTGTAAAGGAAAACACAATAAATATAATTTATGTGATTTAAATGAATTTACCCGGGAAATTTAGAGTCAGTTTTAGTAAGAATTAGAAAATATTGGATGCTTGACGTTTTTTTATTTCGCTAAAAATTTAAGAAAATGTTCTTTATGTGAAACTACTGTTCTATTTTTTTCTGCACGATTTAGAGAAAGATCAAAACAGGAGGTCATTTGTTATTTTAAGAAAAAATAATTATTCACAAGAGACAAAACTTTCCTTTGCCGAAAATGAATAATTGGACACCTATTCTGTGTTTTAATACATCTATAGTAACTACTAAAGGAGTTTTGGTGCAAATGTCAAAGGTCATTCAAAATAAAGTTTCTTTCTTAGATATTGACAGCTAAAATCTACTAGTTGCAACATATATTTCAGTTAACTAATTGGCTGTGAAGGAAATAAAATCAAGAAATGTGTGTTGCACAGTAAGTGTGACCTTACAAATTTATCTTACAGTTGTGAAAATTTAAAATTTAGCATAATTTTAATGGTCATAAACTACTGTTTCCAATGTGGAAAAGTATGAGATTTGTCGGAAAAGATACCTTAAATATAACAGAAACAAAATAAAATCACACATCTCTGATAAATATTCAATTTTAAACTCCAAGGTTCTAAGTCCCATAACTGAGAAATTAGGTGAAGTTGGATATTTTTTATAAAATGTAGTGCAGACATATTCTGGATAACTGATCCTAGTCTAGTTAGATAGCTTTTGACGCCGTCTTGAATTAACTTAAGGGGAGGAGGTCAAAGAGGCGGTCTAAGTCAAAATTACTTGCTTCAATCTATATAAATAAGATATCGTATCAGATATATCGAATAAAACCAAATCAAAGTCGATAGGTTACAAGAGTTTTGATGTAGTAGACCTGTGTACTTAGACCTATTTACAAGTCTGACAATCGATATATTGGATTCTTTAAGTGTATTGCAGATTATCAACTAATAATAATAAGAAATATCTATGAAAACAATATTTTATTCTAAGATAACGTAACGTACAGTATTCCAAAAAACAAAGCGTATCTTATTCTTATAAACAAAGATAAACGTTGTTCAAACTTCAGTTATTCCGCAATTTGCTTATGCGTACCGCAACATCCTCCCCACCCTGGTCAACCTCCAAAGGTATGACCAGTTGGATTGGACGGGTAATATGTTTTCCTTCGACACGAAGAATACAAGTACGAATTTTTCCGTCCCGACCGTTAATTAATTTAACCACGAGAGCTTTTTTCCACACGTGTCTCGGTCGTACATCTTCTTGTAGTAGAACCAAATCTCCTACTCGTACTCGTGGTGATTGCTGAACATTTTTTACTTGATGATGTGAACGCAGTTCCAGCAAATACTCTTTAGTCCACCTTTTCCAAAACATATCAAGTACATCTTGTTGTTTTCTGTAAATATTAGTGAGTTTATCACCTTTAAGCTCAGGTCCAGATGGAACAGTAGTAAGCTTTCGACCAGTTAGGAAATGAGATGGTGTCAAAGCTTCTTCTGTGTCATTCTCACCATGCTCATAAATCAAAGGTCTACTGTTGAGCGAGGCTTCTATTCCCACCAATACTGTAGCTAAGGTTTCCTCATCTAGTAATGCGCGACCAAGTGACTTTCGAAGGCACCGTTTAGTTAGACCTATTAGTCGTTCCCACCATCCTCCCCACCAAGCTGCTCGTGGTGCAATAAACTTCCACTTTATACCATTATGAGCATAGAATTGCTGCACTTCCGCTGAAGTCAATGCATTCCATAGAAAAATTAGTTCCTTGTTTGCAGCATGGAAGGTGGTGGCATTGTCAGTATATATGATGTGTGGAAGTCCTCTTCTACTGACAAATCTTTGTAGGGCCAAAAGAAACTTGTCTGTAGAAAGGTCGGAAACAAGCTCAATGTGCAAGGCTCTAGTAGTTGAACATGTAAATAATGCGATGTAGGCTGTTTTTGTAGGTTTGAATGTTTTAACATAAACTGGACCTGCAAAATCTATTCCAGTCGTATCAAAGGGTACACAAGGAGTAAGTCTATCTAATGGAAGGGGTGCTTCTATTTCATTTGAGCATATAGCATGGGATAGTTTGCACGGTAAGCATGTATTAATTACTCGCTTTATGGATTGACGACCTCGGATTATCCAAAATTCGGAACGTAATTCTGATAGAACTACACGAACTCCCATGTGATGAAGACGAATATGAGTATGTCTAATCAACAAGTGCACAAAACGATGAGATCCTTCAAGTAATATTGGATGTCGTTGTTTAAACGATATTTGTGCGAAGTGTAGTCTACCACCAAGTCGTAAAATATTGTCCTTAAGGAAAGGGTGAAAACGAGAAATTGTTGATGATTTAGATAAGGATTGATTATTCTTCAGGGCATTGTATTCTGCAAAAAAACATTGTTTTTGTACAGCTGAAATCCAATAATTTCTTGCTTTATTCATCTCATCAGCTGTTAATTCTGAAGTAGAATGTTGTCGATATTTACAATTGTATATAAAGCGATAGATCCAAGCTGTTATTCTTAAGAGTTTTAAATATGAACTGTATCGTGAAATATCTATAAGAGGTTCAGTAGTAACAGAACATAAAATTTCCTTTACTGGTAATTTTCTAGCTTCTTTAATTATAGAGTCGTTTTCTTTTACGGATAATGTTTTCAATGGCCATGTATTATGAGGTTGAAGTAACCATTCAGGACCATTAAACCAGTTCTTCAAATTTGTAAGTTCTGATGGATTTGTCCCACGAGAAAGATGATCAGCTGGATTTTGAGGACCTGGGCAGTAACGCCATTGAGACGGAGAAGAATATTGATGTATTTCTGTAACACGATTACATACGAACGTTTTCCACCGATTGGGATCGCCTTTTATCCAATTCAATGTTACTGTTGAATCACTCCAAAACGTTGCTGATGAAGACTGGATATTAGTTTCTTTACAAACATAGTGAAATAATCGTGCTCCTGTTAAAGCTGATAACAGTTCAAGACGTGGAAGAGTAATTTTCTTAACAGGAGACAGGCGATTACGACTGCACACTAATCTAACTGTAATATTATTGCCTGTTGTTGAGCGCATGTAAATTGAAGCACCATATGCTCGCTCTGAAGCATCACAGAATATGTGGAATTCGATGTTTGATAAATTCGAAACTCCTATCCACCTGGGAATTTTCACATCCTTTAATAATGACAGTTCTCTACTCCATCTGTTGTATTTCGATGCAATGTCCGGTGGTAATATCTCATCCCATTGTATACCACAAAACCATGTGTCTTGAAACATTATCTTCCCCAAAACTAAAACTGGTGCAAAGAGGCCTAGAGGATCATAAAATTTTGCTATTGATTGTAAAAGCGAACGTTTCGTAGAGGGGTTGCTGTTTAAACTTAGCAAAATTTCATCTATGTTTTGGTTAAATGTATCACTTTCAGTATTCCAATTAACTCCTAATACCATAGATTCTCGTTTAAAATCAGTGTCGTTTTGATTCCAGATTTCTTTTAATTCTCTGGAGTTACTGTTCCATTTTGCTATAGGTAGTTTTATATGTGACATCAAATCCTGAATTTCATGGTAAATCTTTATAGCATCACTTTCTGTATTTACTGTCATGATGAAATCGTCCATAAAAATATTCCGTTTAAGGTGTTTAGAAGCAAGTTTATGTGACTCTGAGTGTATTTCAACTAATTCTTTTAATGTTGCTGATAGTAAAAAGGGGCTTGATGTTAAACCGAATGGTAAACGAGAAAATCGATACGTAATTATGTTATCTTCTAGAATTCTGTTTGTACCATCAGCATCATTTTCTATTTCAAACCACAGAAATCTAGTTGCATCTCTGTCATCTTCATTCAAAATTAGCTGCAAAAAGGCTTGGACTCCATCACATGTAATAGCATATTTACAAAATCGAAATCGTAATAATGTTCCAAGAATTTCTGGGAGTAAATTTGGACCTTGTTCTAATGCGTCGTTAAGAGAAAGACTCTTTGTCGTATGGGAAGAGGCATCGAAAACTACTCTCCACTTAATTGAGTTATTTTTTTGTTTTTTAACTATATGATGAGGTAAGTAAAAAACTTTGTCTTGGTTTTTGGGTTCAAGAACCACCCTTTCAACTTGTTCCTTTGTAATATAATCTTGCATCTGTTTAACATAAATGTGTTCTAATTCTGGTTTATCTTTCAATCTTTTAGACAACAGTTTTAAACGACTCAGTGCAACATAATAGTTATCTGATGAAAGGCTAACATTAGGTTTCCAGGGTAGTTTTACCACTCGTCTTTCGTCTACTAATTCATACGAATCATAAAATTCTTGCATAATTTCGTTATCACGGAATGACATATTTCTCTCTTGCGAAATATTTATACCAATAGTTTCTAAATCCCAAAAACCTTTTACCTCTTCATCAAATTGATGTGATAAATTGTTTGTGGTAACGTTATGCACTGAAGAAGCGTTAATACATTTAGTTGTAGTGCAAGAACGACGCCCACTTAAAATCCAACCAAATTTAGAAGGCATTAAAACAAATGACTCAGATAATCTTGTCGGACCTTCAGAGTATACCACGTTCCAGTAGAAATCAGCGCCGATTAAAATTTCTATAGGTAAATTTTGGAAATTATCGTAAGGATCAGCCAGTTCATAGTTTTGCTTCATGGCAAGAACATGAATGTATTTTGGTACACTAGGGTGTGATGCGTACGTGTTAAAACTTTCAAATGCTATAATATTAACCGAAGAATTGTTCCAAATATTAGATAACTGCATTTTTACCTGACGCCTGGATTGTAGTTGATTCGATTGCGATTCAAAAGCTCTAATTTCTAATGAACTTGAATTAATAACTTCTAATCCTAGAAAATCTATTAAACTTGACTGAACAAAACTTGTCTGACTCCCGCAGTCCAAAATACACCGTGACATTTTAGTAATACCTGTAGGGCCAGTTATGCGAATGCAAGCCGTTTGTAAATGAGTAAAGTTTGTGTTAATATTTCCAATATGATTAGTTGATGTTACCACTGGTTCAGTACTTAGTCTGCAAATTGAAACATGATGTTTCTTTTTACATTTAACACAACAAGCTCTGTCCTTACGTGGACAATTTTTAGAATTATGTCCTCTATTTATACATAAAAAGCAACGATTAGTAGTTTTCAGCTTTTGAATTCTTAAATTAGTATCAATAATTGTTTTGCAATCTTGAGGCCAGTGTTCAGAACAATCACAAAATGCACAAAATGGAGATGTTTTTTTAGTCTGGTTAATCTTTTTAGAATTCACATGCAAAGCTGCTGTAGATGTTTTAAATGTGTAATCAAAGTTTTGCTCACCTCGTATTTTTAATGTTGTGAGAGCACCTTCTACTTCTTCAGATAAATATTGCACTAGTTTATTCATATCACCTTCAGATATTTTCTCTCTTTTTGCGTAAATAATCCATCGGCGACAAATATCATCCGGAAAGGCACGTAAAATTTTTGGAGCCAAAATGCGCCCGTAAGCGTTGATATCCTCCCCTAAAGCCGTTAAAGCGTTTAGTCTTCTGTTACATTCTATAAATACTTCATTCAATGCAATAGGAGTGGGATTACGTATTGGCGAAATATTTTCCAAAAAGTCTAAATGTGCTTGAATTATTCTGTTTTTGTCACCATATCGCTTTTGAAGAAGAGCTTTTGTAGTTTCGTATGTCTCGGCACTAACACTGATTCCATCGACTAAACGTCTTGGTTCATCTTCTAGATATCCTCGCAAAAACACATGTTTATCAATTAATGATAAACTATTATTATCGTCAATAGAAGATTTAAATTGTTCCCAGAAACACTGCCATTGTTCAATATCACCTCGAAAAGAATCGAGTTTAATAGTAGGAAGTTTCACTGTGCGAGATTGAGAAACGGGTAATTGCATAACGGGTACTTGTGTAGCAGGTATTTGAGAAACGGTTACTTCTGGCGATTGCAACGTATTAGATTCAAAATAATTTCTACTAACAAATTTTTTTGCTTTAAAGATAGCGAGCTCGGCATTATCCACGTATTCTTCACATTGAATAATATCATTGTCGTAATCATCATCTGTTAATAAACTATGAATGTCATTATCCAATTTCTTCATTTCTAACAAGCAATCGGAAAGCCGATGACTAATATATTCGACATTTTCATTTAAAGTATCAGAGGTTGCAGAAAGATCAGAATTTAATTGCGTAATAAATCGAGTAACATTACCTCGCACTGTTTTTCTTTTTCTTTTCAAAAGTGCCAGACTGTCGCCAAGTTCTTTTTCGTTTTGTTTCGCCATCATTGAGTAGTACCGATGTTCGGCGTTTCGTTAGTTTTTAAAAAGAGTGACTGCGTAAATTATTCATCTGATTCGTACTCAATTTTAAACCGAGTTGTTTCGGCACCATATATTGCAGATTATCAACTAATAATAATAAGAAATATCTATGAAAACAATATTTTATTCTAAGATAACGTAACGTACAGTATTCCAAAAAACAAAGCGTATCTTATTCTTATAAACAAAGATAAACGTTGTTCAAACTTCAGTTATTCCGCAATTTGCTTATGCGTACCGCAACAAAGTGGTTGAAGAATCGACGAGGGCTTTTTAAATGAAAAAAAGTTTTTCGGGAAAGTTTGAAAGCCCGAATAGACCCCGGTCTTTAAAAGGAGGTGGGAGCTCATTTCAATCTGCAAGGTAGGAAGGGTGAGTAGTCTATCATGAGCAGTGAAACTTAGTTACCACTGACTTATAAGAATAATGGCTGACCTATTGTTTGTTCCACTTAGTTATATCACTTTTTTCACCAGAAAGTTTTTGGAGAGGCAACGTAAGAAACAACAAAAATATCAATATCAATATTCCAAATGTGCAAAAGGTGAAATCTTTACTTCTAAGATTCCAACTGTAACGTCTGCTTATTAGAAGTACCAGAAATCAGCTTAACTAATTATTTCACGCGTATAATAGCTCCAGGTTTTACATTTCGCAAAATAGTGGGATTCATGAACCCGAGTTTTAGATACATGAACCTTCACGTGTATAATAGCTCCAGGTTTTACATTTCGCAAAATAGTGGGATTCATGAACCCGAGTTTTAGATACATGAACCTTCACGTGTATAATAGCTCCAGGTTTTACATTTCGCAAAATAGTGGGATTCATGAACCCGAGTTTTAGATACATGAACCTTCACGTGTATAATAGCTCCAGGTTTTACATTTCGCAAAATAGTGGGATTCATGATCCCGAGTTTTAGATACATGAACCTTCACGTGTATAATAGCTCCAGGTTTTACATTTCGCAAAATAGTGGGATTCATGAACCCGAGTTTTAGATACATGAACCTTCACGTGTATAATAGCTCCAGGTTTTACATTTCGCAAAATAGTGGGATTCATGAACCCGAGTTTTAGATACATGAACCTTCACGTGTATAATAGCTCCAGGTTTTACATTTCGCAAAATAGTGGGATTCATGAACCCGAGTTTTAGATACATGAACCTTTACTCTACAATTTTGCGGTTGTAAATAATTCCCCCTTTTTTATAAATGTAAATCAATGTTGCGAAATCTAGAATAAAAATGTATCTGATAATTGTAACTAAATAAAAAATGTAAATTCCAAGAGATAAATAAATGAAAAAATTTATACATTTATGAAAACGTCTATCATAATTGAATACGAAAATAAAATATTCTAAAAAATCTACAGTAAAGAAAAAAAATATTAGAAGCAAACTTTTATTTCCAAGTTTGTCAGTTGATTAAGAAATGGTGACATTTTCTCGCCGAACTCTTGACGCTAAAACCCACTAATCTCTGAGTTACGAAAAAGACATCACTGAACAATTTTTTCTCTTTTTCCCTTTAATAGTAAGCGCTAAAAACCTAACCAGTTTGTTTAGTAAGTGAATATTTTCCACTTTACCCTAGTTTAAATCGCATATTTACTTGCACAAAATATTAACCTCATTCACGCACCTTATTCTTTGCTCTCCGCAGCGAATCAGTGGTTTTAGCAACAAATATTTTATCGGTTAATTAAATAAACAGAAAACTCAGTGGAATAAGGAAGCATTAATTGCCAAGAAAGTGCTTAATTTTATGGTTTTTCTAAATTATAAAAGGCTAGTTAAATTAGATACTAAAGATAGTGAACAGAAGGTATTCTCTAGTTCCTTTAAACGATCTCTTCCCTTACGACTTCAGACATGAATTGGGCTATTAATTTCAATTGATTGTTGTATTTTTCAGAAAAAATCAGATTAATTAATACATTTTATTCAATTTTCGATAATCTTTCCCCTTAATGTTCGTATGAAATAGAGAAAGTAATTTATTTCTTTAATAGAATAATCGTTTAATTATCTGAGGAATACTAAAACACAGTGTTTACGTAAAAAATTTAAAGTATAATAAATATTTTGCATTATAAATTACGAAAGCAGTCGCAAATTACGATGAAAGGGTAGGAAATGGAAAAAAATTTTTAGTATTGCCAAATGCGATATTGTAATAAATATTTAATTTGTTAGGATTACAAATATTATAATTTTACTGTTGTTGTCAAAAAGCATCGAATCTAGTACTTTTGGAAGCTTGTACTTTCGTCTTAATATAAGGGAAAAATGGCTACAAGCATTTACTGTTTGTTTTGTTTACTGTACATATCTGTATTATTACATCATTTGCACAGGAAAAAATCAGTGCATAAAAAAAGAGATTAACTTAATAACTTTTAATCTAATTAACAGGATGGCATGGAATGCTATTCTGCAGAAAGCAAAGGCCCACCCGGGGCTGTCATGGCAGTAAAGAAAAAGGAATCAATTTGAATGGTTTTAGGGTCTACACTTGAATCTGAAAATTAGTGTAGATGATATTTTAAATTACGAAATAAAAAAAATTAAAAGTTACAGTTTTTGATTAAGTCGCGATTACTTAGAGTTAAAGGTACTGAACTGGGATTTGGAAGACCGAGGGTTCGATCCCCAGCAGCGGCTTGAGGCCCACCTAGCTTTAGATAAATAGATACCAGCATGTCTGGGAGATAAAAGCCGCCTGAGCTCAATGCTGATCACACTGCCATATTTATGCCGCTGTTCACGAAATTGTAGAGCCCTAACCTCCATTATCTTTCTGGTCCACAACGGGCTGTTGTGGAAATAGGTTTTTTTATTTTTAGTTTTTGTTTTAAAGATAAAGACCTATATTTTATAGACTTTTTTACATACTTAATTTATTTATTGCGGCTCCGAACCTTCCGTATGGGATTCCTTCTAAAGTGTTTAAAAATATTCATCTCGGTAACAAATGCTCCCCATAAAACCGAAATATTCACCTCAACTCTAAAAGTGGATACTAAAGCGAAGAGCGAAAAGCGATTGATTTTGTGGTTAATTTATTTCGCGAAGAGTCCCGGAGTCATTATTCATTAGGAGTGAATATGGCACAAATATTCGCCGGAGAAAAGGATTACGGGAGTGATTGAGTGGAGAGAATTCCAGGAAAAGGGAAAATATGGAACAAATCGGATAGGGAAATGACAAAAAGATATGCTCTACACAAAGGGTCTCTTGAAAATCTGATAGAATCGTCGAAATACGAGACCGGTGTGATTTCACAAATAAAGACTGTGTTTGCGAAGGGAGCTGTTTGGAATTAAAATTAGTTAATGGCTACAGATATAAGCTAAAACTAGAGATATTTTGTTTTTTAATGTTTTACAATAAAATGTCAACTCACATAGCAGTTTATTTATTTTAGCAAGATAAAAATTGACACAATTTGCTAATGAGGGGCAAAATCATTACGATATGTTTCTGAAAGCTTCATAATTTGTAAATGGTTTTCAAAATATCCAATAATTATTTACAGCTACTTAAAAAACACAAAAAAAACTTAACAGCAATGTTTAATAAGAAATTTGTACCTACAATTTTAAAATAATTTTATTATCAAAAACGTAGGTTTTTGCAAAAGTTTTTGCCTAAAAAAGATTGAAACTAATTTTTTTATCGATGAGCGACCTTATATACGCACAATACCAACAACAGCATTATTAAGAATTTTTATAATTCCACCATTCTTTTTGGTTGCAAAATAATTAATCAATTAAATTTCTAATATTCTAATTAAATATATTACCCAAATATAACATTTTCTATTGAAAAAGGATGAAGGAATAAAAAATTAAGAAACTATCTCCAATTTGCTTTCTAAGAATTTTTTTCTGAGCATCGTTTTTCTTCAACTTTCTGAAATTTTATGGATTAAATTGAGAACATTTCGGAAATCAGAAACAACGAAATAGAGTATTAAGGCGATTCCAAGTACAGTGTAAAAATTTCCGGATTAAATTGCGGTAAAAAGTACTGGCACTCTGGATGCCTGTACTTTTTATCATAAAATCCATTTTTATCGCTTTTTATAGTCCATTTTTAAATGTTACTAAACAAAAAAACTGATGTATCGTAATTTTTACTGTAAAATCAATGAATAACTCTAATTGAATAAAAATTACTGAAACAGTACAGTACTCTATTTTACGGTAAAAATAGATTTTTATGGATGATGCTCCCAAAGTAGTGGTACTTTGTACCGTAATTTTATCCGGAATTAATTTACGATGTTGGAGGGGGGAGGGCAATGTGCATGCAAGTTTTCTTACGCACATGCATGAGTCATTATAAAAGAAATTCGGGGGCTCTGAAGGACATTTCACAAAATGTTTTATTGTTAAAACAAACCCTTCCAAAATACTTTATCGTAAAAATGGGTCTTTTACAAACTATTTTATCCGAAAACGGAAACTTGGTTTCTGTAAGTTCTTTCCTCAAAAACAGGACTTTACTTTCTCATATTCACCAAATTAGAACCTTAAAAAGAACCCTATTCTAATTTTAGATTTATAAAATTTTCAGTACATTTTTAACAGATTTACAAAAGCAAGAGATCTACCACAAAAAAGCTAAACAAATTACTTATTTTTAAGATTGTTCCTAAATCAGGACCCAGTTTTCATAAATTCACTAAAATATGTGTAGATTTACCACAATTTAAGAAAATTTAAAATAACGCCAAGTATTGTTGACATTTTTATGTATTTTACTTTTGGCACTGTGTTAATTCAAGCATAGACAAATATTTACTTTTTTTTTTTTGAACAAATATAAAAATGATATGCAACGCGTATAACACAAAAAGGTGAAATCGTCCCTTATCATTCAAAAATTTTGCAACGTGATGTTAAAAAAGTTATTGTAGCATCTTTTACTTCAGCAACTGAAATTAAACTTTATACGATTTAAAAAGTTTTAATTAAAATGTTTTATTTAGTTTTAATTTAGATTTAATTAAGCTACATTTTAATACGCAAATCTTAAAAAAATATTTTTATTAACAGTTTAAATTCGTATAATACAAAATATACAGCTCGTAAATTTCTATAAAATTTTTAATAATCATGATCCATTGCGAAGTGTTATTTTAATTATTAACACCTTGTTATTTGTATCCTGATTTAATTACTTTTTATGAAAGTTTCAATATACGCACTAAAAAAAATTTAAAGCTCCGAAATAATGTGAAAAAAGTTTTCTATATTAATTGAAAAGAGATTTAATTCTTTGCTGTACAAAAAATTGGAAAAACTCTTTTGTGACTTTTTAAACCTATTTAAAATTGAATCTGAATCGGAACAATTTTTTTTCTCTCACGAAATTCTCTTTTGATAAAATGTTTTCATTTCTAATTAGTTTCACAAAAATTTTTATTTTCATCAAAAAGTTGTGAAAACTTAGTTCACGTTCTTTAAATGAGTTCTTTTTAAAAAGTATCATTTTTTTTCCTAAGAAAATGAAACACTTTTTAATATTTCCATTAAAAAAGTAGTTCACAATGTTAAATGCAATCAAAATAAGCAAAGGTGACGCTGCATTTTTTTAAAAAAATAGCTTTTTTAATCTTTTTAGTAAAATTTTCATTTTTTTTCTTCTAACTTTTCCTTTTAAGTTTTAATGGTTTTACCATCTTGTAATGTAGTTATTTAATGTCATATTTTTGTTTAGTTAGAACTGAGTTTATTGAAATCTCTTGGGAAGCAATCTGTAATTTTAAAGCAGTATATTAATGACATTTACATGTAATGTCATTGCTTTACGCTTAAGCCAGATGCTCAGAATTATTTATAAGCAGAAACGACTTTTTAAATTTAAAATGATGGTTTTTAACACAGTCTGACGAAATTATATTTTGCCATGTTTCTCTGGTGAATTTATTTAGCTTTTTTGAACAACAAATCTGATGATTACCCAAATGCTTTGCATTTCAAACAATTAAAATGCATTGTCGCGTTTACTTTGGAAAAAAAAGGGCGCCAAAGAAAAGAAAAGAAAGTGGATTACCTTGAATAACTTTTGATCTTCTGATCAGATTTTCGCTTTCTAGAACTCAAGCTCACGGGGGTGACCTTAAATATACTAATTAATAAATGGTTGTTGCTGTAGTTAATTTACGTCGCTCTAGAGCTGCACGATGGGTCATTGGCGACGGTCTGGGAAACACCCCTGATGATGATCCGAAGACATGCCATCACAATTTTGATCCTCTGCAGAGGGGATGGCACGTCCGCTTCGGTAGTCTGACGACCTGCACGCGAAGTCGAGCACTTTACGGTAGAACAGTTTAACGAGGACCAATACCGCACACCCTAGGTCCCTAGCCTACGCAGACTGATCCAAGTGGTCACCCACCCGCACATTGACCGTAGCCAGTGATGCTTGACTTCGGTGATCTGCTGGGAACCGTGTCTTAACGATCAGTCCACTGCGGAAATAAATGGAGACGATATTTCAAATTGTGAAATCAGACACAAAAACGTACTTTCTCTGAATAACCATTCCATTTTTTCGACAGTTTCGGATTTCTGACCACCATAATATAGGCGGTTGCCGCAATCTGGGTTTAATGCTCCTAATAGTTTGGTCAGGAGAACGCTCCAAAGTTTGGACCCCTAAATTTTAATTTTACCTTTTTGCGTATTTCGCTAGTTCTCGAGAACTTTTTAAGTGAATTGAAATTTTTTTTACATACAATTATAAAATTCGTTTATCCGCAGATAATTCAAAAAAAAAAAAAATATATATATATATTTTTTTGTAATTATTTATTATTTTTTATTATTTTATTTAAGAATGGTCGAACAATTTTAAATCGCAAGGAGTACAATTTTTGATTATTTTAAAGAATGTAATTTTATATGGCAAAATACAAAATTCAAGCAAAATCGAACGAATAGAAATTTAATTTCAAAGAAGTCAGATACTTAAAATTCTATTTCTAAAGAACTTTTTGACCGATTTCGCTTAAATTTTGTATTTTGCTAAATAAAATTAAGTTCTTTTAAATGATGTGAAAAAATTTTTTTACCTTATAATTCAATTTTTTTTATCATTCTTAAATTAAATAATTAAAAATTATAAATATTTAGTAAAGGCTACTTTTTGCATAGAATTATCTTTAGATAAACGAATTCTATAATTGTGTGAAAAATTTTTTCAATTCGCTTAAGAAGTTCTCCAGATGTAGCGAAATACGCAAAAAATAAAATTAATTTTAAAGGACCCAAACTTTGGATCACTCGCCTGACAAACTATGGGGAACATATTTCCCAGATTGCGGCTACCCCACCCCATATTTTATTTTTCGAAAATTTGAATCTTTCGAAAAAAAATATGTTTATTCAGAGGAAGTACGTTTTGGTGTCGTAACTTTGAATGTCATCTGCACTTATTAAGTAGCATATTTGAGGACAACTCGTAGAGCCATTAAGATTGAGTCCTAAAAACGTAAAAATCCGATCATCAGATCAAACGTTATTCAAGCTGGTCCCTTTTTACAAGCTGGTTCTGTACAGTGCGTAATAAAACGAAAATGTTAATAATTTTTGGTCTTCTGTTGGATTTTTTACGTGCTGCATACAATCTTAATGGTTCGAAGGCTTAATATATATGCTAATTAGAGCCCGTGGCATTTCTACGGAATAAGACAAAAAATGTACTTTCATTAAATAAGCAAACACTAAAAATTTCGTATAAAATTACGCTATAAGTAGAGGTACTACGGTACGAGATATTTTACGTTATAAGTACGGACACATAATCCATAAAATCCGTTTTACGGTAAAATATTTTTTTACCGTAAAATCCCTTTTTATCATGAAATTTTATGCCGTAATTTTTAGAGAAATATTTATTCATTTTGGATAATTCAGTGATTTTACGGTAATTATTACTGAAAAAATTACGTAAATCAGATTTTTTGTTCCGTAACATGTTCAAGTAAAATGGTGGAATTTGTTTCTGAAACTTTATGATATACTTGTTTTTGACAAAATTTAATGGGCCAAGCAGGAAAATACAGTCTATATCATGAAGGTAGAAGAGCTCTCAAAAGTTTATTTCGCTTATTGTTATTTTTACTTATTGCATATTTCACCATCTAACGTAAGGCGCATTTTTTACAATTTGTTTTGTAACAATTATTTCACTGATTACATTTAAGTTTTGTCTTTTAAATTCTTAATTTCATTAATTAATTTTATTTAAAAATGTATCTTTTAAATTCATGTAGATTAGTGTAAAAACTTGTATACATTAAAATCAAAAGTTTTTGGACCATTCATAAATTAAATAACTAAAATAATAAATAACCGTATTAAGTAATTTTTTACTTGCAATTATTTTTGTAAAAACAAATTTAATGATTGTGTGTATTGTGTGTAAAACTATTTTCGCTTGCTTGATTGATTTTAAAGATATGAAAAAATACACAAAAAGTGAAATAAACATTAAGGGGTCCAAATTCTACACCACTCTCCTGCATAAATTATTGAGACCATTTTCACCACAGATGGGCTTTCTCCCGAATTTTTCTCTCTCCTGAAGTTCATCGAGAAAATGTTCTTTTATTCGGAGTACGTTCCTGTTTTGAATTTCGTAACTTAAAATTCTGTCACTAGTTTCTCAACATTTTTTTTTTTTAATTTTTTAAAAAAATATTTAAACAAACATTCTACTATTTCTTAACATTTAGAATTATTAAAAAAAAAAATTTAACAGCAGCGATTTTCTTAAAAAAAAAATAAAATTATGAAAATAAACGAAAACCATTTATTTACATTGAAATTAGATAAATAAAAATATATGTTTAGAAATAAGAAGTTTTTATAGCAAATATTTTGTTAAAAAAATTCAGTCTTCCAAATTAAAAAAAAACAAAAAAAAAAAAAAAAAAAAAAAAAAAACAACAACGATTTCATAATTTTTTGTTTCTTTTGTAGAACTCATTAAACAGAATGAGCTAACAGAATGAGCTAAATATAATTCAAAATACCAATTATGCAAGATGTTAATTACTTATACGACTTAAGAAAATGTGAATTATTTTATATTAACAGTTTGCTTATAATAGTTTTGGGAAGACAATAAAAATTTGTCTTCAGTAAGTAACCTTAGAAGCCATACCTAAGTATTTATAAATATCAAAAGAATCTTTTTCAATTATTAAATAATTGTAATTAAAAATATGTTGTTGACAAACAAAAATTACCTTGCATTTAGACACTTTTTTATTTAAGAATATTACTTTACAATATAATGCATTTTTCAGGGTAAAAATAATGAATTTTTTTAATGGAAATTCAAAAATATTATGTTTTAATAATATTTATTCAGAATTAAATAAATTACACTTACAATTATACAAATATTACGACCAACCTAAGTATAAACACAAACAAAATAACGAGTCTAATGACAGATATATTTTTAAAAGTCAAAATATTTAAAGATATTGGAGTGTTACTTTATTAACAGTCCTGTTTTATGTTAGCAATCGCATGCAATATTGCTGTAAATATAAAACTTCGGTTCTAATATATATATATATATTTCTTTACAAAAAAATGGAACTCACCCTTAACAGTGGATATCCCTGTATGAAATGTGGACATCAAAAGTAAAATTGTAAATAAACATCTGGACAAAAATTTTGTAGTCTCAAAATAACTATTTCTATCGCTATTCATACTCAATTCTATAGTACAAATAACTACAGGTAAATATTATGCAAACTTTTAGCATGCGTAGTCAAGCACGTCGCATTGCCAGCTAGAGCTGGAGAACCTCATTCCCTCCCCTAACTGAATTTCACTGCCGATTTCGGGCATCTGAAAACTTCGCGCGCTTACCAAATATCTACAGGAGAAAATTCTTCACTAAAGGTTGCCAAGCTCGATGGCTTCGCCAACTTACACGCGCCAAAAGATTACTGAACTTTCAGGGAATCGCCGAGCCTTTTCTGACTATATCTTTAGTTACCGCTATTCTGGTAAAAATTGTTTTTAATACCTTTTCAAAAACTAAATCAATTTTTGATTTTTCTAATCCATTTTTACAAGGCATGATAGATACTTTCGTTCCTTTTTTTTCTTTTATATTTTTCTTTTTCCAAGAAAACAAAAATGTAATTAACGAATTAGTACGGAATTAGAAATTTATATGAATATTTAAATTAATAACAATTTATAATTAATCAACAGCAATAAGAGTTTGTATTACTCTCTTATAGTACCAGAAGCGTTTGTGTTAGGTTTCAGAAATCGGAACAGCGGTAGCAAGGTGTAGTTTTTGCCCCGATCTTAAGACTCGTTCATAAATTTCAGTTAATCCGTTCGGAAAATGAGTTTTCAGATTTTTACAAGGCATGATAGATACTTTCGTTTATTTTTTTTTCTTTTATATTTTTCTTTTTCCAAGAAAACAAAAATGTAATTAACGAATTAGTACGGAATTAGAAATTTATATGAATATTTAAATTAATAACAATTTATAATTAATCAACAGCAATAAGAGTTTGTATTACTCTCTTATAGTACCAGAAGCGTTTGTGTTAGGTTTCAGAAATCGGAACAGCGGTAGCAAGGTGTAGTTTTTGCCCCGATCTTAAGACTCGTTCATAAATTTCAGTTAATCCGTTCGGAAAATGAGTTTTCAGATTTTTACAAGGCATGATAGATACTTTCGTTTATTTTTTTTTCTTTTATATTTTTCTTTTTCCAAGAAAACAAAAATGTAATTAACGAATTAGTACGGAATTAGAAATTTATATGAATATTTAAATTAATAACAATTTATAATTAATCAACAGCAATAAGAGTTTGTATTACTCTCTTATAGTACCAGAACCGTTTGTGTTAGGTTTCAGAAATCGGAACAGCGGTAGCAAGGTGTAGCTTTTGCCCCGATCTTAAGACTCGTTCATAAATTTCAGTTAATTCGTTCGGAAAATGAGTTTTCAGATTTTTACAAGGCATGATAGATACTTTCGTTTATTTTTTTCTTTCTTTTATATTTTTCTTTTTCCAAGAAAACAAAAATGTAATCAACGAATTACTACGGAATTAGAAATTTATATGAATATTTAAATTAATAACAATTTATAATTAATCAACAGCAATAAGAGTTTGTATTACTCTCTTATAGTACCAGAAGCTTTTGTGTTAGGTTTCAGAAATCGGAACAGCGGTAGCAAGGTGTAGTTTTTGCCCCGATCTTAAGACTCGTTCATAAATTTCAGTTAATTCATTCGGAAAATGAGTTTTAAGATTTTTACAAGGCATGATAGATACTTTCGTTTATTTTTTTTTTCTTTTATATTTTTCTTTTTCCAAGAAAACAAAAATGTAATTAACGAATTAGTACGGAATTAGAAATTTATATGAATATTTAAATTAATAACAATTTTGCAATTAATCAACAGCAATAAGAGTTTGTATTACTCTCTTATAGTACCAGAAGCGTTTGTGTTAGGTTTCAGAAATCGGAACAGCGGTAGCAAGGTGTAGTTTTTGCCCCGATCTTAAGACTCGTTCATAAATTTCAGTAAATTCGTTCGGAAAATGAGTTTTCAGATTTTTACAAGGCATGATAGATACTTTCGTTTATTTTTTTTTCTTTTATATTTTTATTTTTCCAAGAAAACAAAAATGTAATTAACGAATTCGTACGGAATTAGAAATTTATATGAATATTTGAATTAATAACAATTTTGTAATTAATCAACAGCAATAAGAGTTTGTGTTACTCTCTTATAGTACCAGAACCGTTTGTGTTAGGTTTCAGAAATCAGAACATCGGTAGCAAGGTCTAGTTTTTGCTCCGATCTTAAGACTCGTTCATAAATTTCAGTTAATTCGTTCGGAAAATGAGTTTTAAGATTTTTACAAGGCATGATAGATACTTTCGTTTATTTTTTTTTTCTTTTATATTTTTCTTTTTCCAAGAAAACAAAAATGTAATTAACGAATTAGTACGGAATTAGAAATTTATATGAATATTTAAATTAATAACAATTTTTTAATTAATCAACAGCAATAAGAGTTTGTATTACTCTCTTATAGTACCAGAACCGTTTGTGTTAGGTTTCAGAAATCGGAACAGCGGTAGCAAGGTGTAGTTTTTGCCCCGATCTTAAGACTCGTTCATAAATTTCAGTTAATTCGTTCGGAAAATGAGTTTTCAGATTTTTACAAGGCATGATAGATACTTTCGTTTATTTTTTTTTTCTTTTATATTTTTCTTTTTCCAAGAAAACAAAAATGTAATTAACGAATTAGTACGGAATTAGAAATTTATATGAATATTTAAATTAATAACAATTTATAATTAATCAACAGCAATAAGAGTTTGTATTACTCTCTTATAGTACCAGAAGCTTTTGTGTTAGGTTTCAGAAATCGGAACAGCGGTAGCAAGGTGTAGTTTTTGCCCCGATCTTAAGACTCGTTCATAAATTTCAGTCAATTCATTCGGAAAATGAGTTTTAAGATTTTTACAAGGCATGATAGATACTTTCGTTTATTTTTTTTTCTTTTATATTTTTCTTTTTCCAAGAAAACAAAAATGTAATTAACGAATTAGTACGGAATTAGAAATTTATATGAATATTTAAATTAATAACAATTTTGTAATTAATCAACAGCAATAAGAGTTTGTGTTACTCTCTTATAGTACCAGAACCGTTTGTGTTAGGTTTCAGAAATCAGAACATCGGTAGCAAGGTCTAGTTTTTGCTCCGATCTTAAGACTCGTTCATAAATTTCAGTTAATTCGTTCGGAAAATGAATTTTTCGCATAGATTTAGCCTTAGGCATTGTTAAAAATTAAACTACAAAACATTCTGCATTTAATTGTCTAAAAGATAAAATATGTGATATTCGCAAACTATTTAATAGACAACGAGTTTTACAGGGAGTTCCTTGCACGTTCTTTAATAATTATGTATCTTTTATAATTATGTAAAAGTAGAATAACATTAATGAACTAGTAATTAATTTATGTCATGAACTAGTTGTGAGCTTTACGCGTTTGATGCTTGTTTCTAAAATATATATAGTTTAGAATTAAGAGCAATGGAAATAAGAAATAAATAAGTTATCATATCAGTTAAGTGCAAAATCACCAGGAGAATTGCTTGATTGTAGTAAATCTCGACTGCCTTGTGTTAGCAACTTACCATGAGCACAGAGTTCTGGAGAAATGAGTGGTGCTGCCATCTATCCATGGGGTTTAGAGCCGAGACATACTTTCACCCTTGGAGGTGCTCTCTTGTGTAACGAATAATACCCCTTTTTCTTACTTAATTTGCAAAAAACCAATGGCTGGCAACATTGGATTGCACGAGTGTCATTAAAAGCAGCGACAACTATAATTATTATTTACACGTTTAGAAAAATTTAATACATCTTTCTAAAAACTGTTGAAAATGAGTATATTAAGTTCCCAACGAAACGATTTTCGGTCACCATCAACTATGGGAAGATTTCTCTGCTATTTGTTAATAACTGGTGAGAAATCGAAGCGAGCGGAAAAGAACTATAAAAGCAGTTCGGGGTTGGCGAACTATATCTCCGAAGTAACTTTTTATTTACGACTCAACTAGAATCCAGTTATGTAAAAAAAATGTTTCAAAAGTAATAGCCCATTTTGCAATATAAATTTTTAAAACTATTATTATTTAATTAATTTAATTGAATTTCATTTCCTTTTATGATGCAGTTTAACAAATCAGTATTTAATGTCAACTGAGAGAGAGCGGCATAAAATGAATTTCAAAAGTGCGCATTTTACAAAAGCTAATAAAATTCCACAAATAATCAAAATTTTGAATACATACAACTTAAATTTAAAAAATCTATCAAAAGTAGAAAAAATATCAACGAATAGATATAATCGTCTCAACTTCTCAAACAGTTATATCCGCAAAAATAGTGCTTTCTAATACTGTAATATTAAAGCCAAAGTAGAATATATCAGTGCAATAGTGTGAGAAGCACCAAAAGAAAAAAACGATTCTAAAATTAAAGTTTTAACAAGTAAAAATAACAAAAATGCAAAGCAAATAGGTACATACAAGAACATATGAACTGAAAAGGTAGAATCGTGTATATATATATATATATATATATATATATATATATATATATATAAATTCAGTAGTAGCCTCCGAAATATTTAAGAAAGTATTGAAGAAACGCTTTTAATACAGGTAATGTGATAGGTGGTCAAAAATTAAGAAGAAAAAAAAAAAAAAAAGAAAAAAAGAAGAAGATAAGCCTTTTAAATCTTTTTCAACAATTCTATAAAAGATTTTGTCTTTTTTTATTCTTTGTTTAAAGAGTTTACTACTTTCTTATTTTTATTACTTTCTCATAAGATACGATACTTTAAAACGTAGTCCAAGAAGTTTACATCGTTTAATCCTTTTCTATTTTATATTTGTTACCTAGATTTACTAAGCCAGTTTTAAAGTCTTAGAATATTCGTTTCCTTTTTTTTCTTTTTAAATATTTGTTTGCTTACCTTTTTCTTATCCTTTTTCATTTTTAAATTCGTCTTTTTCATTGCATTTGTTTACTCTCAGAATGTTAGGCATTAAATCTTACTAAGCTTAAAATACTATTTCTCAAAGAAATATAATATCTCGCTACCATAAATAAAATAAAAAAATCCTTTAAAAAGACAGTATAAGCCAAAGAATATTGTAATATAAATAAATAATTTGTAATTAATGATAAATTACATACAAAAAAGTATCAAAAAAATAATATATTTTAACTTTTAAAAGTATTTTCCGTTTTGTCAAAGGGGATAAATATTGTTTAAATAAAAGATTAATTTATCTTGACAACCTTTTTTTTAAAAAATATATTTGAGTAGAAGTATATTTCAAAAGTAAGAGAAGCATGTGTAAAATTAATTGTTTATCTATTTCATTTGAATAATATATTATTCTATTAATGACCTAAATTTTTGTTGTTGCAGAACTATACTAGTTTTTAAATAATTTGTTACTTTTTAAATGGAAGTTGTAACGAAGAATTGTAAATAATAAAACAGTCAACTAACATTAATACAAAAATAGTTATGGTTGATTTTAAAGTAAACGTATTAATTTTGAAAAATATTCTTTATCACAAATTTACTAATTATGTTTCCTAATAAAAGTAATTTTTTTTCTTCAAAGAATGTTGGAATAACTGGTTTCTATAAAAAAATTAAATTGGTTTAAATATTGTAAAATTAAGCTTGCTTAAGTTACTAATAAAGTACGCGATGTTTCTCTTCTGTATAAAGATTCTTAGATTTCATGAAATAATACTTTCTCGTAAAATTAACGTGCTGTATGTAAATAAAATTTCTGGTAAAAATCCTATAATTCTGGGATTTTTATCAGAAATTAATCCCATAATTCATTAATAAAAATAAAAATATATGTTATTTTAACCATTTATTTGTTGTTTTTCCGTTCATATGGAAACGGTTTACCGGAAATTCTGGTTCTCAATATTATAATTCTCATTCAGTAAAGAATACAATACTGAAAAGTAAATATAACCGAATAAATGATTTATGCTCTAAGTTATCATGATTAAGTCACCAAATTATAAAACATTTACCAAATTTTATTACATATTATACAATCAATAGGAGGCTTCGCCTCCTGCTCGCTAGCGCTCGCCAGCCCCATGACCAAAACGATTCGGTAAAAGTAACTTTTTGGTGTTACAAGAGCCAAAAATACAGTAAATAATAACGCATTCTGGTTGTTTTGACCATACCTTTTTTTCACTGTACCTTACCTTAGTAGATATCATGTCAAAACTCATAACGAAGGCGGATAATCAAACAGTTTATACAATAAATATTCAAACGGAACGTCTTGGTTTAAATATCACAATCTTATTTTTGCCAGAAAATTGAAGTTTGTTAGTGCACCTGTTTCTGCCTTAGTAAAACCTGGAGCCAGATTTTTAGTTTTAAATGCGCCAACTAAACTGAAAACCAACAAAATCTCGCATGTCGATCAAAGAGGCTGACAAACAGGTGTATACGACTGGATACCGGAAATTCCGATGTTACTCGCCCTAAAGAGTTAGAGATAAAGAGTGCCAATTGCAAGTTGCAATTCTGTGACCTGACGTCACAGAAAAAAAACTAAATCTCTGCTGTTTAGAAACGTTCAGATCCACACATAAAACCTTTAATATAAGTTACTTTATATTACTTAAACATAAATTTCATATTAATAGAATTTAGGTATGTTCAAAACATGTTATTGAATAATTTTCAATTACGACTTATACCTTTATAAATTTTGAACCAATTTGGATCATAAGATAGACCAAGTTGAGCTACACAGGTGTCCAAAAGTTAAACATACTTTTGTTCATGTTAAGTATACTTGACGTTTTTGTCTGATCTTGAACACTAGTGATCTAATTTTGAACACCAGTGTATATTATCGTGTCAATAATTTCTAGTAAACCTGACTTTAAAAAAAGTTTCAACTTGAACATAGTAAAACGATTCGATTTTATACTTAATTTAGATATCATTTTTTTCAGAGACTGAATTGTTTATTCAAACATATTTCGGACACGAAATCAAGAACTATAAATAGAACTCATTGATAACCGTTTGTCGTCTTTTTGGTGATATTTATTTAACTGATGTCCTAAAATATGTTTTATTTAATTATTTTCTCTATTATATATATATATATATATATATATATATATATATATATATATATATATATATATATATATATATATATATATATATATATATATATTGCATTTTCATCATTTTTGTTTTATTTCCATAAATTGAATATTTTTGCAATACTTTTTATTGTTTAAATTGGAAGTAATCAAAATACTTTCGATTGTCGTAAAAGACGATGCATTGTTTTTCTTTAAGAAAATATTAAATGTCTGAGATGCTGACACGATCTCATTAAATGTATTCAAATGAAAAACTACTTAAGTGGGCGTGAATAATTACGTAGGATATGTCAATAAATCATTTCCCTTAATTATGCTATTCTTAGGTTCAATTATTACAAAAATGGTGAAAAAAGTATTTATCAACATTGTTTGCACTTCTTAGAAATTATTTGTTACGTATCTGCATTCAACATATTTGCCATGGCATATTTGAAGTGAAAAATAATTATTTTCTTAATTATTGACAATTAGGAAAAATGAATGGATTTTTTTCTGATAAAAAAGAACAAATGATTAAGATCTTACTTAAATAATGTGATTTTTTAATTTTTTTTCTTTTCAAAGTAATTATTAATATCAAAAATTTTTAATGGTTGCTCGTCGTTTTTTTTATAACTGGCTTTGTTCACTTTTTTTTTTTAAATGATCCTTATGTTTTGAATCTACCGAAACTTTAGGGCCTTTTATTGTGGAGAATTTAGTATTGAAAGAATAGGTTTATATTTAAAAGAAGTGCAAAGATCCATAATATCATATTTAGTCCTTCATATGGTATCTTTAAATCTATAACTTTGATAATTAAAATTTTCGAATCAAAACCATGGCATAACTACAGCTGTAATTACATTTTCCTGCAGTGAATCTCATAGAAATATATCTTTAATGTCTGAAATGTCAAAGGCAGAATTGCAGAATCGTAATTTTTCAATGCTGATTAATTTTAATTAGTCATGGTTTATATGAAGCAGTACTTTTATAAATTCAAATTTTTAGATCAATTCTCATTATTATAAATTGCCATTACTAAGATGCATCTTAGTCTTTTTTGTGCAAGATCGAATCATTTTCTATATTTTCTAGTATATTACTGCAAAAATGTGCTTAAATTTGCACCGAAAAGTTGAAGCAAAAGTGAATGTTGTTTTTAAGATTCCAAATTTGATTAATTGTAAAGATTCTGTACAGATTGTAAAGATTCTTAACAGATTGTAAAGATTCTGCATAGATTGTAAGGATTCAGTACAGATTGTAAGACCTCATCGCAGATCGTAAATATTTTGTTGATACTGTCAAGATTTTGTACTTTTAAAAATTCTTTAAAAGGTTTTACTACTACAAATTCTGTACTTTAGCATTCTTTGTGTTGGTTAAAATCATTAGCACAGGTCATAATAAAAAATGCTTAGTATGATTTAAATTGACTGAGCGGCAACTTCATTATGGGCTCCTATTCTAATATTTTTTATTTTACTTTATAACCGTCGTTGAATAGCCGAACCAAATTTGAGTTCTCATCTACCAATGTTCAACTCCATAGCCTTGTAATTTTGAACCAAATTCGGAAGACAAGGGAAGACCTCAATGAGTACTACGGGGTATTTTGTTGTTAAGGGAACTTGAAGGATTGTGTGACCAGTTAATACACGCGGACTCTTCGTTCTGGGATTCTGTCCGGGAGATCAGTCACCATTTAAAACATTGGGATTTTTCTGCCGGCTGGATTTGAACTCCCGCTCTCATGAACACGAGTTCAACGCCCTACCAACCAGGCTAACCCTGTTTTAATGTAGTCTTTATTCTTGATACGGACATTGTGAATGGCAAACATGACATGTTAAATGTTTTTTGTATCGCTTATTTTATTTTATCACTTATTTATTTTGTATCACTTATCAATAGTATGTATGTGGCTGAATGGATGTAGATTTAGATGTCGAAGTCCTTGTGGAGAAGGAGCAAAGTATCTAAATGAACAGTAATCCATAACAGTAATCAGAAGTGTGGTATAATGCATTATCATGATAAAATTATTCTTCTACATTGGAATAAACTATTAGCATTAGGGGATTTGCTTAGTTAAAAACAATATTTGGGTGTAATTTCTTATTTAGAATAGTACGAATACAAAATAAAGTCCCCAAACAAGCCAATAAAGCATTTTCTTTAATACAATATTACTCTTGTGGAAAAATCGGGATGTTAGTTTTTACAGAACTGTAAGACAGTCATAACAAAGGATCACCTATTGTATCGAATTTCACCTATCGCCATTAATAATGTCATCTTAGAAAAACGTAAAACATTTAACATGAAATGAACTGTTTCTGAGATTTATTAACAAAATATGCTATGTTAGATGTAAATCTATTATTTTTTTAGGATTTGTTAGCATAACTTTATCATGGATAAAAGGTGACACGAAATTATCTTAATTTCATCTTAATTATATGTTTTCGAATATCTATTTTCAAAAATTGCAGTTGAATTTGTTCAGTACTAGATTCTTAATCGTAATTTAATCACTTGGTGACTAATTTGGAAAGCTCTCCAATATATATATCCAATATATATTAATGCTAAGTTTAAAAAAAAGACGTAAACAACTACGGTAATGTGACTACGAATTTTTGTCTGAAAATATATTAACACATATAATTAGGACTATTTGTGTTGCGTGCTATGGCGAATTAATTCCTTAACTAGCTAAAACAAATTAAAACTTTCTATGGATGAATCTTAAATGAAATAGTTTCAGATAATAAAGAATTTTCCGAAACATAAGGGTCTATACGCTTAAATCGAATATAATAGTAATGTACAAGCAAAAAATTCTATTAAATATAAATGAGAAAAAAATTGTTTTCAAAGGCTACATGGAGTTCGCGCAAGATACTTCAAATCTTGAATCACTCAACTGTAGATGACTAAAAGTGTGTCTTCCAATTTCACGGCTCGTCTGGGACCAAGAACGAAGGGGGAAAAAGCAAATGAAATATATGCAAAGAACGAATATAAAAGTAGAAAAACTTGCAGGTAACATCCATTTTGTAGCACTTTGATTCGACAAAATATCATTTTTTTCTTTTGAGATTTTTCTTAAATTGATAATACTCATCTTGGGCGAGATTAAAGAGAAACAATTTTTTTCCCTTCTTTATGTTTGCTTTAGTGATATTATTTGAATTGGAATATTTATTGAAAATCTGAAAGCTTGTTTAGACAAGTCTTTATTTTCTTAAATGAATCAAATATTCTAACTGTCTTGAAAAGCTGCGAAACGAAAGAAACTCTTTATTGAACCAAATTATTTATTGGTTGAAAGAATAGTTATTTATAGAATTGTGTTTTCTTATCATTTAAAATATTGGATATTTTCCTAGGTATTATTTTTAAAGAATAAGCAAGATACTGTTTGATTAGTTTAATCTTTATATGATGATTTTTTTGATTACGTTTTTTTTTATTTATAGTTTCTGATGAAAATTTTTTTTACGAATTAAAGCTTCTTCGTTTCTTTCTAATCTCTTATTCTAAATTTCTGACACTTTTTATTTTTATTTTTAACTCTTGCCTCATTTTTTGACTAATTTTTTTATTCCTAATTCTTGCATTACTTCATCTTCTGATCAAACTTTTGACGTAACCCATCTTCTTTTTATGTTTCTGATACATTAATAATGAACTCCTGCCTTACTTCATCTTCTCATCAAGTTTTTGACGTAACCCATCTTCTCTTTACGTTTCTGACACATTAACAATTCTGCCCCATCTCATCTTTACTTCGAGTTTTTGTCGCATTGTAAGTTTTCAACTACTATTGTTACTATCTTCTCTTCAACTTTTGACGTACTTTTTGTTGTCAGCTACGGTCACATGCCGTCCTCTCTTCAAGTTTTTGACATATTATTAGTTCTTAACTCCCGCCTGGCCTATTCTAACTTCTCTTAAAGTTCTCAATGTATTGTTAGTTTCTAACTCCTGTCCCATCATATCTTCTCTTCGAGTTTTTGACGTAACGTTAGCCATTACCTCTAATCTTCTCTTGTAGTGTATTGACACATTATTAATAAATTTTAAAATTGAAAAAGTGGTGTAGCACCTTCTATTATTCGATATAAAGATTTGATTTTTAATAAATTTAACTGAATAATAAAATAACTTGGTAAGTTAAATAAGTGGTACACTAATAAGTTAAAAAGAAACGCCCAGCAGACATACTTTTGCCAGCAACTCCTATGCATCCTCTATACCACCGTAAAATGTTATACGTATTCTTTATAAACGATATAATAAATATTGGAATTAAGAGTTCAAATATTATAATCATATTGTAACTAGTTTGAGATTAATCAAAACAATTAATTTCAACTTGATCAGAAACTCAAACATAGTCAAAACAACAATATTTACGGCACAATGATAATGAAATGATTTTAATATTACAGAATAAAATAGCAGATATTTCAACTAAACTACAGACATTTGCAGTATTAAAGTATTAAGAAAAACAGAAAGTAGGGGAGAAAAGGAGAGAATTTTTAAAACCTTACATTAGTAGATGTCTTGTCAAAACTCGCTACGAAGAGCTGATAATTATACAGTTTATAAGATAAACAAATAAAAAAAGAACAGAGAAACTAAATGTTTTATGGAAATATAAACATACGAATTTCTTGACTTAAATTAATTTATCTCTAAAATGCTTATCTTCAAAGATAATAAATTTTAAAAATTTTTTTCTAAAAGTAGGGAACAAAAATAAAGAGAATAATGGTTTATAATTTCGAGTATACATATTCTATACAATATATATTACGAATATATATTATAGATTCCCTTATATTTTGATTATTTAAACTATATAGATAGTAAAATATAACATATTTTTGTATTCATCTTGATGTGTTATTTATTTAAAATATAGTAGGTAACGATACGAACCCACTTGTTTGAAACTTTTAAATTTTTTCTTTGAAATTATCGTTCTTTGCTTTTTATTAAAATTAAAATTTCATTTAATTAATAGTTTTAAATTGAAAGCAATGCTATTAGAAATATTCTGATATAAAAATTACTGTTTAATTTAAAACATAAAAAATTAAAAAAAGTAAGGTATTGCAATTAAAATGGAAGTTGCTTAGTGATATTACTTACTGTAATAAATTTAGGTGTATAGTTGCCACAATTTTTGGCATATTGATAAACTGAAATTTTTTACTTTCTTATTTGCTTTTTCACTGTTATAGATTTATTTATTAATCTTTTGTTTGTTTACTGACAACGCATATTTTCATGCACATTAGAATCAATTTAATGGCTTCATTGTTAAAACATTTCATTTAAAAAACAAACACAGTTTTAGTACTATAATCGCGCAAATTCTTTTAAACAATTGTTATTTCGTCAATTTTATGTCCTTTTTTGCACAATAACTACGATTCTGTGCTTAAGAATGTACAAGTTTTCCTTAACACCAAAATGTGGGTAAGTATACACTAAAATCTTTTACATTGCAGATATTTATTTAAATAAAGCTGGGATAAATGAAAATTTTTTGCCATCTAGCCTGCCTTTTTAACATAAATGTTTGCTAAATGAACTCCACAAAGTATAACACAAGGTATTAAAAAATTAAATAAAAAAATTCAAGTAAAAAAAAAAAAAAAAAAAAAAAATTAAATAAAAATGAAAAAATAAAAAAAAAGCAATAAACTGGACGGTTAAGCATACAATTGATACAAGTAAAAATTTTTGGTGCATCTGAACTCGAAAATTGTGGCAAATACTTTACACCGAAGTGATGTTTCATTAAGTTTTCCACTACATCAAGAGCCAAAGATAGTTCCCGATGTTGTTAAACACCTATAGTTTGTCGAAAGTAAGAACTCCCCTAGCCATTCATCTGGACCCGTGGCGGTGATTATGGTTACGATGTATAACTATTTCAAGTAGGGTCACTGTTTATGACCGGTTTCGGCACGGATCGGCGAGAGAAAGGGAATCTGTTTCTTCCGTCTATTCTGTTAGCGATATGATACACATAAGAATCATTAAAGTTACTTTCACAATTCAATCTCAAGCAAGAATCATAAATTATGAGTGTATACATACAATCTTTCTTAAAATGAAATTAGTTTGTTGATCAAATATACACCTACACGGACAGAACATTAAAATAATTGCGAACTAAACCGAAATGAATAGAAGCAGAATATGATAAAAATATTTTAAGTCAATATGTTTTACCAATCAGTAATGGGGATTGAAATTTATTTGGTATTAAATAGGCTATGACTAATTAATTAAACCCGACAAGAACTCATATTTTACCAGTACATGTACTTCATGTAAGTAAACCACAACTTTGGCTGCCATATTGGCACAATCCCGAAATTGCATAATAATTTACCTTTAAATTTATAATAGTAGTCAAAAGTCATTTGTTATACCTTTAAAGCATGCCCTACACATTCACATAGGAATTTAGTTAAATATTTTATTATTCGCCGAGTTTACAGAGCTTTAAAAAACATTACCTTCTTAATCAACGAGCTGCAGATTGGTGTAAGCTTTATTAATTATTGGCATTAAGATTTAACAACACTCTTTTGACGTAAGTAGGAAAGCTCTATTTGACAATTATTTGAAATGAGATAATCATTTACACAATTTTTAGAATTTTTCAACCCTACAGTTCTTTTATGAAACTAATAACTTTTAATTTTAAGAAAAAAAAGTTTGACAAAAACAAAATAAATGATTATTTTTGTTATGGACAGATACCTGCATTTCTAGAGATAAATATGTAAAGATTGGATTATATGCTCAAAACTACTATCAAGGTTCCTGTTTTCATTAAATGAAGCTAAAAATTATTGAATTTTTTTATAATTTAATACAACGAGTTTATGTGCCTGATATTGCAATTTAAACAGCCGTTTGCATTAATTAATTAACGTGTTCAATTTTATCTCTTGAACCATTTAAATTGTCTTTAAGTACCTGAAAATACAATTATTAGATCCAAAGTTATTCATTTGTTTTATTTTTCAGTGCTTTTACATTCAAAGATTAATTAGTAAAAATTGAAGGGTAATTCTAAATACAAATTCCTAAATACATATTTCACATTGGGAAAGCGTACATTTTGGTAGAGCATTGTTGATTCTCCATTTTGCATGCCTACTTCCAGCTATTATTTATTTGCTTTTAATGAATGGCATTCTTAATACTGATTTTCGGTATTTTTCGTTGCATTTTTCAAATTAATTTGAAATACCGTTTATCTCGGTGTATAAGTCGACTTCTGAAAAAAAATGTGAAATTTTAAAATTAAAAAAATATATAAACTCTGAAAATTTTTTCAAGTTAAAAGTATTTCACGTTTTTCTTTCTAGATGTGACATATTTACCATCAAATGAAGATATTATTCAATGTAATACGTTAAAGTAAATGTAATATATGTAATATTATAAAGATGTAATACGTTATTAAATCTTCAAATTTGAAGTTTTATGGTATGTTTTAAAAGTTTTCATTGTGTTATATACTTTGAAATACTCTTGAACAAATTGTATTAATTTTTCTTATTCTTAATTTTTTTCTGAATATATGTTAAAAAGTTTCTAAGGAAACTTTTGTATGTGAAGAACATATGATGAGATAAAAATGCAAAATTAACCTTATATAACATATTAAAAAATTTTTTTTGAAAGGGTATGGTTAGATATTATACTGATATATATATAGTGTTATTCATTCAATCTTATCGTTTGTAATCTGTATTTCATGATCAATAGATGTCTGACTTGATTATAAGTGTATAAGTCAATCTCCTGTACGTTATATTTTTTTTTCCTATATATGATTTCAGTTGAATTATTTGATGTCTTTCTATTTATACTATTAAAATTTATTAATTTTAAAGTTTTTATTAGCTTAAATTTTGAAAACTTGTTGCTATTAGAAAGGCGCTCGGTGTGCAGTCTTTTCATAGAATTTTCGGTTGTTATTCCCGCTTTAACAGTTTTCTAAATTTCAGTGGATATATTTTAGGAGTAAGAATTGCTTGTGTTTTTCTTATTTAGAATTTTATCTCACTATTAAACTTTTAAAAATAATCAATAAATATCTTTTTTTTTATAAAACAATAAGGTTTGTTTTTTCTGCCAAATATGATTATTTTGTTCATTAAAGAGTTTTATAATATTCTTTCATACAGTAAAAATAAAATCCTTCGTTTGGATTGAGTTTATTAAAATCACTCGGAATTTTAAATGATTTGTATTATTTGCTGCCTTACGTTTTATTGAAAAATAT
Organism: Parasteatoda lunata; assembly: GCA_949128135.1. NCBI lineage: Eukaryota > Metazoa > Arthropoda > Arachnida > Araneae > Theridiidae > Parasteatoda > Parasteatoda lunata. Next base: position 65,376,465 of record OX421974.1, read on the forward strand.
TGGAAACGTTATACCTTTATAAGCATTAACAAGCATTGTAATTTATTCGAAACTTAATAAGAATTTCTAGCAAAATAAGCATTCAGAATTTAAAACATATTATGGTACTACAGAAAAACACTCAAATACTTTAAACGCTGCAACTTATAGAAACCAAAACTTCAATAAGAGTAGAATAAATGAAACAATCATGTAATAAAATGCTTTGAGCGCAACAATTCAATTGGTTAATTGACTTCCCCTTTAAAGTTACGGATTTCATTTATACATTTCGAACAAAAGATTAAACCGACCAATAAAACTGAACTGGATTAGATAAAAGGATTTTAATTTGCTTAGGGGAAATAAAATGAAATGCATCTCTGCTCTCGGCTAACTATCATGTTGTAGGAGCCTGAAAAGTAGGAGCCTGAATAGAAGACTTTGTTCGGAAAATTAGTATTCTTCATGAATATTCTTGGTCTCTTCAAGAAACACAACATCGTAATCAAATTATGTGAAGCACCACCGGAATGAAAACAGTTCCCCGAAGATCACTTTGTATTTGTAGATTCAGGAAGAGTCGAAAATTATTTAGATAATCTTTTTTATAGCTATTAAACTATTTATTTCAGTTCCGGGTTTTTTCTTAAATAAAGATATATGGTTGAAATGCGGACGAGAAAATTTATTCGGGAAAAGTTAAAGATTTTTTTATGAAAAATATTTAATGACATGCTAGAGTGAGCAATAACGCAAAGAACTTAACAACGTAAAATTAACGTTTTTAACGTTAACGTTTTTACAATAAAATTTTTACGTTAACGTTTACGTTACTATAAAGTTACGTTTGATTAACGTTACGATAAATTTACGTTTGATTAACGTTACGATGATTGCGTTACGATAACATTAACGTTTTTTAGAACTTAAAAACATAAAATAAATTAATTTTTGCTTATATCTTTTTGGAAATTCGTTGTAATTCAGGGTAGGTAACCAAAAAATCCAATTAAGCAATTCTCATGAGCGATTACTTAAATATCGTACTATTAAGTAAAAGTAAATAATGAGATAAAATTTTTTAAACTATTTTAGGTGCAATAAATTAATCTAAATAAAGCTCAATCCATAACGATTCAACTGAAAATAATTTAAACTGTAAGTATATTAAGTTTATTACAAAAATATAATTAAATTACGCTGTTTAGAAAACTATTTTTTTATATTAATTAATTAGAACGTTAACCATATTTTAAATTTGCCATTTCTTCAAAATTAAAATATTTTAAACATTACATTAAAATATAAACAGAAAAAGCTATAGAAACTTCAAATTCATCACAAATGTGAGGAATTCAATTCAAATTTGTCTGAACAATGTATTTTTTGATTTCTCCTTTTAATTTTTAATGAACAACGCCGAGTATCCCTCGTGAATAGCAAGAAAAAAACTAGAGGGTTTTGGAATTAAAATGAAATATTTGTATTTTTATTTGTAAAAATGGTTTACTATATAATGTTTTAATTATATTATTGACTATTTTAATTACTTATTAATAAGTCATAACATTTAATAAAATATTTCAGAGAGCAAGATTCTTTTAAATATTATTTTAATACTTCAACTATAAATTTTTTAATACAATTTTTTTATCTATCTTTAAATTTTGCAATAAAAGTACTTTTTATTATCAAGCAAAGCTAGGAACTAATTTAAAAAGCTTCAAAATCCCTTATTTAAGTTATTAATTAAATTAGACAAACTTCAACAAAAACATAATATGTGGCTATAATTAATCTTATTTTCATCAAATATAATTAATGTACAATACTTTTTATCGAAATATTAATTAGATTTTTTTTATGCTTACACTCATGTTTGTTCTTCATTGTGATCAAACAGATTAATTAATTACTAAAGATTAGTGTCACCAGCAAATGTTTCCTACGTTTGCTTACATTTGATAAATTTTTTTAAAAAAAGTATCCTGTTGAGTTGAAAATTCATTAATATTTTTAATAATCTCAGAAATGACGATAAAATTACTTTTAAAACATAAATCTTTTAATAACCTGATATAGTTTGTATCGAACTCTTTAAAATGGTTCAAAGAAATTTTTTAACGTGTTCATTAAAGATATCAAAAGAAATTTAAAGATATAAAAAGAAACTTAAAAGAAATTTACAATTTCATTCAATGCAAACACCATAATAATATACCACATCATGATAATGATGCTTACTAATAATAATGATAACTACTAAATGACGAAGATTTAATAATTAAAATTTTTTTAACGCATTATTTGACTACTCCGAAAGATTTCACTGGCTTAATTCAAATGTTAAATAATATCCTCTAACTTATTTTTGCAACTAAACAAGAAATTAATTTGTTCAATTATTCCAAAATCTAAATTGCTAAAGCTTTTTTTAATTAGGAAAAATATTACACTGATGTTTTTGTTATCATTGCCGTAATTTTCTGTTCTGCCACAAAATTTTTATACTATTCATAATGCATTAGGCTTCTTGATCATTTCATTTAAAATTAATTCTCCATTATTGAATATTTTTTTAAAAAACAAAAACGTTTTTGAAACTAAACAGGATATTTATTTGTTTAATTATTCCTTTAAAAATAAATTGTTCAAGCTTTTTTTTAATTATGAAAAATATTACACTGATGTTTTTTTCTTATCATCGCCGTAACTTTTTGTTCTGTCACAAAATTTTTATACTGTTCATAATGCATTGGGCTTCTTGATCGTTTAAGATAAAATTAATTTTCTTCATTATTGAATAATTTTTTAACGATGAAAACTTTTTTGAAAATTAGTTTTTCGGCAACTGAACAGGAAATTTTTATTTCTTTAATTATTCCTTAAAATATAAATTGTTAAAGCCTTTTTTAATTATGAAAAATATTACATCATTATTGTCATCATTGCCGTAATATTCTGTTCTGCCACAAAATTTTTATATTATTCATAATGTATTGAACTTCTTGATCATTTAAGTTAAAATTAATTTTCTTTATTATTGAATTTTTTTAAAGAAGAAAACCTGTTTGAAGATAAGTTTTTCAGTATCAATATTTGAAAATCAGTATGTACAAAAAATTCCGGACTAAATTATGGTAAAAAAAAAAACGGCACTCAGTTCTGAGTAAAAATAGTTTTTACTATTAAGTTCATTTGTACAACGTTTTACGGAGCAAAAATATGATATGCCGTAAATTTACGATTAAAATCGATTTTATGGATGCTGCACACTGGGTGCCAGCTATTAATCTATTTTCGTAATTAGATCTAGAATTTTTACAGTGTACCTTAGTTATTGGATAGATAATCTAATTCCTGCTTTCAAAAATACTTTCTTTTATGTTTTAGATTCCTTATAAAATGCAGAAATTATTAATGAAGAAGTTACAGGTGATTATAGATTAGCGTCAACTGACCACTGTCTGACAACTTTTATGTGTTTCTGTTCTTCAAATTTAAGATATCCCTATTTTATCTAGCTTTCATTAGTTTCTTGTGATTTTCCATAATGCAAAATGAATTCGCATTGTAGGCTTCTTTTGTAGTTAATTTAGCAATGATATATTCTTTATAGAAAGCAAAAACAAATATTTTTTGATAATATAAGTGCACTCGTATTTTACTACATTCATGTACATTTCATATTGACGTTCTAGAAATTTTTATATCACTAAACAAACTAAATATAACCGCTGTTGCCATTCTTAATTTGCAGTACATATGCTCTTACAGTATATAATGAATTATTATTTCCTTTTTAGGATTTTAATTTACCATGCCATTTTAATATAATGTATTACCGAGAATTCTCAAGTACAATGATTGTTGTGAATAACAATCGAAATAATACATTTACCTCGTTAGACCCAATGAAATGTCCAAAAAAAGGATAGATTCCTTTCGGCTTTCATTCATAGTTAATTTCTGGGTTCAGAATTTATCCAGATAGCAAATAACCTTACGGCAAGGGTTGTATTTGTGGTTTCTTTTGATTGACAACAATCATTATTCCTAATGCAGGGTAATTATTATTCTTACAAAGCAGAAATGTTGCTGTGGCAATAGTCTTTTATTTCAAAGATTAAATAAAGGCGCGCATAAGCCATTACAAAAAAAAAACATTTATAATTTCTTATTTTTTAGCTTTTGTTGCAAACGTTGCTTTTGAACTTTTTTCCCTATGCGTGTTAAGATACTCAATCGCAACATTTTTTAAGATGAGAAAGTTTAGTAACCAGGCCAATCCTTGTTTTTGAATATATATATATATATATATATAATATATATATATATATATATATATACATATATATATATATATATATATATATATATATATATATATATATATATATATATATATATATATATATATATATATATATATATATATATATATATATATATATATATATATATATATATATATATATATATATATATATATATATATATAGCGGGAAAAACATAAATTGTTGGTTGTACGCCGTTTTTTCCCGTTATTTAAACATCTAAACATTTAGTCTCGATTGGAGAACTCTAGATGAAATCTCTAAAAAGCAATTTTTCACTAAATTGCTGGAGGGTCATATGCGTAGCTACATTACATAATAAGAAGGTGATAAGACAGAAATTATCTTTAAAAGAATATCATTCTAGAATTTTTCAAGTCTCTGAGATCAACGTTTAGTAACATTCTTGCAAATCAAAAAATATCTCCTAAGCATAATGTAATTTCATTGAGAGATAAAATGAAAGAGAAGTTTTGCTTTCAAATTTTAATTTTTAACTGTTTTATTTTCAATTTTCCTCTGCTTTACCATTAAAAGAAGAGTAAAATTAAAAATGATGTTTTGTTATCAAAATTATTATTTTTACGACAAATTTCTATCAATTTATTTAATTTTCAATTTAGTTATAAGTCGTTACAAACGACGTTTCGCTTTTTATAATATATTAGAAAATTATAAGTTAGTCTTTGAATTTTTACGAACTTACAGAAGTTAAAACTGAAAATATTCATGCAAATCTTTTAGTAATACTATTTAAATATGTTCGTGATACCAAATCCATTATGAGTACAGAAAAGGAATTTAAAACTATACATTGTTTGACTTCAAAAACAAGAAACTGATATGCTTATTAACATCTATTTTTTTAAGGAATCAGGTGATTACGACACTATGTCATTTCAAAAAGTCTTTTTTGTCTATAAAAATAGAAAAAAAAATTCAACCTAAGAATGTAAACATAAAGGGTCAGGATTTGATTAAAAAGATGTTTCTTCCCCGTTTCTCCGGCTAAATACTCCTGTGAAAAAGGAAAGAGCAAACAAAATGTTGAAATCTCGTTTGTTGAGTTTTCCTAATTCATTAAACTAAGGCGTTAAAGATTTTAGCCCAAAAATAATAAGTTTTTATCGATTTATCATATAGTTTCGAAGTTTTTGTGTAACTAGTGTTGTTAGCATTACATAGTATATATAATATCGAGTCTTTCCTTAGAAATATTAATTTTCTTTTTTAAGTTAAAAACATTTGTTTTTATTAAATAGATTACTCTTAATGCAAAACATGTTAAATTATCAGTTAACAAGTATAGTGATTATAATAATAAACTACAATTATTTAAGTGCAGAGGTTATACATTAAAGGTATGCAACACGACATTCTACCATTTTATGTATAACCTACATTCACACAGTTACAATGATAGCGAATTAATAACACAATTATTTCCTTTTTAGGTCTTAAAATTTTAAAAATAGAAAAAAAAAGATTATTTTATTTAAATGAGACCAATAAGTGTAGGTATTTATATTTTACTTTTGTTTTAAAACTGGTGTTCAACAGCAAAACAGCGACTGTAAATTTTCAACTTTGTAGCCTTGTAATTTTGCACCCAACTCAAAAGACATGGAAACCTGGATCAAGCATTTTATTCTATATTTTATAATCGTCGTTGAACAGCCAATAAAATTTTGAGTTTACGGCTACCAATGTTCAACGCCGTAGTTTTGAAATTTTGAACCCAATCCAGAAGACTAGGAAACTCCTGTATCAAGTATTGGGAGAAATTTTGCCTTCGTGGTGACTTAACTTTTTGATGGATTTAACCCACATTTTCGTTACATGGAGAGGAAAGCCGAAAAGAACCTCCCCAATTTTAACCCATAATCCGTTTACCACGGATGATATTTTACAGCAGCACTGTGGTCGGTGTGAGCTAGGTACGGAATTTTTATCGACCAGCCATCGCTGGGATTCGAACATGGTTCACCTCCTATTAAGGAGAATGCTCTATCCTCTGAGCCACCACGGCCCTTGATCAAGCATTGAGACAAACTATCTTTCGCAGAGGACCAGCATTTAGGTTACACTACTTGGAAAACTACAAAAACCTGTCACAGTTAACCCCACAGCAAGAAGATTCTACAGTATGAAAGTTACAGATCAATTTTATCCGGTTACTTTAAAGCATGTTATAAAAACCATTTATTTGCTTAAATATTCTTTTTAGTTATGCATTTTTAACAAAGAGTGTAGTAACTATAATTTAGAAAACAAGAATTTCCGGTAAACACTTTCCATATGAAGCAAATAAATGGTTTATATAACGTATATTTTAGTTTTATATTCATAATTATCACTTTTATACCAGCAATGTTATTACCATACAGCACTGTAGTTTAAAAAAAATTTTTGTCCATGCATTATAGTTTTTTTTTATCCGTTATAGTACTATTCTTTTATAATCCTCAAGTCGAATACCTAATTTTAAGCATAATTTCAAAGCCTTAATTTTATTTTTTCTATTTACTATTCCATATTAATATGCCGAATATTAATGTATGGTAATTTATCATTATAATATCTGCGTTCGCTAAAGATCTCGTGCTGAATTTTTAACCACAAATGTATTTCATTGTCACATTTCTAAGGCAAGAAATAAAGTTTTTTTCTAATTAAATTAAGAACAAGATTATCATAATTTAAAATTTCATCTCTAAATGCCGGGCATATCCATCAATTGAAGCGTAAGATTAAATGCGATCATTTAACTCATAGAGGTTTCCAGTAATCCTGCGAATATCAACTTAGCAGAAGTATCCTCTAGGGTAACTACTCACGGTGACGTCAGAAATGAAGCTCCTTCCGGTTCGTTAAGTTCTATCATATGGGTATTACTTTCACTGCCAATCAAACACATCTTGATATCTCCGGAATTCAGGAAACGCGTACTTTAAATGAAAAATAGAGACTGCACTTTCGGTGACAGTTTATGGAGAATCTGAAATCATGTGAAATCTTACATAAAATTTGATAGACAAAACTCGTCTCGATTTAATTGGTTTAACTTATAAAAAGGTAGAAGGAATTTGTGAGTAACTGTTTAAGCTCTAATGGCTTCGATGTTTTCTTTTTTTTTTAATTCAACAAGTAAAAAAAAAAAAAAAAAAACAGATATGCAATAAAATAAATTTAGGAAGAACTATTTTTTTAGTTATAGATTGTTTTAATTTAATTTTATCACAGTATCAATAATCATTTTATCACAGTATCAATAATCATTTTATCACAGTATCAATAATCATAGATTAATGTATCAATAATTTTCGCTTTCAATTTTTTCGTGTACCACATACCTTGAATCCGGATGGATCATGGATCAAAAGAAAACTTCCTTACTGGATGTGCTTACTGAGATTTATCTCAAATGTCTCAAGATTTATCGCCTTTCCATTACCATATTGTAAGGTAATGGCATTTCTGTAAAAACCAAAATATATGGTATTTAAACCATTCATTTGGTAATTTTTCTTTTAATATAATAACAGTTTACGGGAATTTCTGGTTTTCAAAATTACAGTTCGTATTACCACACATTTAATTAAAGGTATACAAATAAAAAGTAAATTTAACTGAATAAATATTTTTTAATGCCTGCTCAAAGGTATAATGATAAAATTACAAAATTGTATCACATATTACAAATCTATATTTTATTGTTAGTTTTACCAACACTATTCTCAAAGCGCTTCGGTAAAAATTATAGAGCTTTTTGGTGTTTCCATAGAGCAAGAAAGGTGTAAAATAATACTATAGTTTGGTAATTTTGATCTAATTTATCTCTCACTGTAGTAAGAATGTCATTCGAACATTCTCATGCATAGCTTAACCATCCGAATTAACGGATAACTTGCATTATTTGTAGTTTTTCTTATAGAGTTGATACAATTTGACGTTTATAAAATTTTGTTCTCCAGTTTTTCCGATACTTTATGGATTAAAGATTTTACTCCAAATTTTTATTTTAAACATATAAGTAAATGCTTGGTTTTTAAGTGCACTTTTCACCCAATCAATGTTTTTGATTAGAATATTAATGCTAATAACGGCAAGTGTTGCCAAAAGAAGCAATTTTGGATAATATAATGTTTGGTGTCTTGCCAATTTGGTATGCAAAGCAACAAAAGAAAATTTTGTTTTATTAATAATTAAGAAAATTATTGCATTATCTGCTGTTCGGAGAATGATTTGATTGAAGTTTAAAAAAAAAAAAAATATTTTTAAAACTTCTGAAAATTGTCTCAGTTTATATGTACTAGATTAGTAAAGAATTTAATCTCCCTTTTCAAACGGAATTGTTATTCGAGACTGCCCATATTAAGTTTTGAGGCCGAGAATTTTTAGTAATGTGTATAGAATAAAATTTAAACTTAGCGGTAACCAATCTATTTTTTAATTAATTTTTAATGAATCAAAAATTGATAAAATGCTATTACCTTTCTAAATAAGTGAAAGCCAAGTAAAAACCAAAAAAAGAGGGTAAGCTAAATTTTAGGTTAAATTTAACTGTATTTTGACAAGAAAACTTAATTCTTCATAAGCCCGAAAGTACCCGAGTCCATATTGATCCATAACTCGTGCTGAACCTGTTTTATTTTTAAAATAACGATATAAAAAATGGTTAAATAACTCCTCCAGTTATCTCATCTATTCAACTTTCTTTTTAATAATACGTAGCAATAAGTTTAAAAAAGTCATGTTTTACAAACTGTTTTATTAATTTTTTTTTTAAAAACTTACAAAAATGCTGTCATGTTTCTAAAAAGTTAAAAACAATTGTAAAAACAAAAAAAATGAAGAGATAACATGAAAATTTCATTCATCATAAGACCGAATGTAGCCCGAGTCCATATCGATCTATAGCTCAGGCTGAACCTGTTTCAACTTTGAAATGACAACACAAGATATGAGCAAATAACGTCTTCAATTATCTCGCCTACTCAGCTTATTTTTCTTATTAATAAAAAGCAATAAATTAAAAAAAAATCATGTTTTACGATCTGTTTTATTAAATTTTTTATAGAAAAATCTTGCAAAATACTATCACTTTTCTGAAAAGGAAAAACCAAATACAAAAAAAAAAGAAGAGAAACTAAACTTTATGTTAAATTTATGTGTATTTTGACAAGAAACTTTCATTCATCATAAGACAGAACGTACCCGATTTCATCCCTATCTCATGCTGATCCTGTTTCATCTTTAAAATTGCAATATAGGAAATGAGCAAATAACGAATCCAGTTATCTTGTCTACTCAGTTTATATTTTTTTTTATAAATAAAAAGCACTATCTTTTAAAAAGTCATGTTTTACAATCTGTTTTATTAATTTTTTAATGGAAAAAAAAAACTTGCAATAATGCCATCACCTTTCAAAAAAGTAAAAACCAAGTATAAAAACAAAAAAAGAAGGGAAACCAAGAAAATTTCATTCATCATAAGACCGAACGTACCTGACTTCATATCGATCTATAGCTCAAGCTGAACCTGTTTCGTATTTTAAATGACAATATAAGAAATGAAAAAATAACGTCTTCAATTATCTTACCTACTCAGCTTATTTCTTTATTAATAAAAAGCAATAAATTTGAAAAAGTCATGCTTTACACTCTGTTTTATGAATTTTTTAATGAAAAAAATTTTAAGAATTGCTATCACCATTCTAAAAACGTAAAAACCAAGTATAAAAACGAAAAAAAAAAGAAATAAAATAAAATAAACTAAGTTAAATTTAAATGTATTTTGACAAGAAAACTTGATTCATCATAAGCCTCATATACGAGTCCATATCGATCTATAACTCGTGCTGAACCTGTTTCATCTTTATAATGACGATGTAAAAAATGGGTTAATAACGCCTCCAGTTATCTCGCCTATTCAACTCTTTTTTCTTTGTTTTATTAATATGTAGAAATTAATTTAAAAATTCATGTTTTGAAAATGAATACGTTTTTCAATTACCACCCTTCTAATCAATAAAAGACTCTTCAAAAAAATATTAAATTTATAAATTTATTAATTTAATACGCATTTTTAAATGAAAATTTTTAGGCTTTGTTACCCGTAAATTAGAAGTTCTACAAATATTACAGAACACAAAATAGTAAATTAGTGTTCAATTAAAAAATATTTTATTTGAAAATGTGGTGGAACTTGAATTTTTTTATTTCCGCCGCAAACCGCAGTTGTAGTTATCGAATTTATACAACATACTTCAAATTCATAAAAGTATATTTTTAAATATACAGTTAGTTGCGTGCCGGCTGAAAGTAGTATAATTAACTTTTTTTTCATTTAAACTCTTTGTTCTTAGAACGCAAGAACAAGCCCACATATAATTTGAAGTTGTATTCCTACTAAGTAAACGAATTTCAGAATAAAAATGACAATTTTAAAGAGATAAATTTTCTTTCAGCCACATTATTAAAGTTAGATGAAATAGAAAGGAAGTATTTTATTTCTCCTGAACTTCATTTGTTCAAACATATACTCAGGAAATTAATTTTACACATTAACAGGCTTTGCTAGTAGTTATTCAAAACAAAATAAAAATTATTCCTCATTTAATTGACGCACTAGAGACTAATGAATTCATAAGAATTTTTAAAGCAATTAAAATGGTAATTAAACAAAACAAATGAATATTTCCGAAAAGTTTTATGCATCTTCCGCATTAATTAGTTGCAAAAATTTAAGAAATAATTACTTTGGTTTTCTGTTTTTATGGCTTTAGATTTAAAAGTTTAATAAATATTGCTGTTGAACACGTGTTCAAGTTGTATTTTTAAATTGTAACATTTATGAATTACATTTTATTCAATCAATAACTTTGTTTAATGTGAAAATATTTCCAGTGCAATTACATTTCGGAAATAATAACAAATCGAATGAGTATTTGCTCTTGTAATCCTTGTTTAAAGCTTTAATTGATTATTATTCATCATATCATGGAAAATCCTTTCAATTTCAAATTCCATAAATGAAGATATAATTTAAAGCGTATTTTATGTCAGACGGTAAAAAAATTCTGGATCAAATTGCTGTAAAAAAGTGCCGGCAGTTTACCATAAATTTTTTTTTTACCGGAACAGAAAATCTGATTTACTGTAATTTACCATAAACCACTAACTAAATAAATTTTACTGTAAAAACTACGGTTTATTATTTTACTGGAAAAATGGATTTTGCGGATGATACACCCAAAATACCGATATTTTATACCGTAATTTGATCTGGAATTTTTTACAGTATAATGAAGATATAATTTAAAGCACATTTTATGTCACACGGTAAGAAATTCCGGATCAAATTGCTGTAAAAAAGTGCCGGCACTTTACCATAAATTTTTTTTACCGGAACAAAAAATCTGATTTACTGTAATTTACCGTAAAACCACTAACTAAATAAATGTTACTGTTAAAACTACGGCTTATTATTTTACTGGAAAAATTGATTTCGCGGATGATGCACCCAAAATACCGATATTTTAAACCGTAATTTGATCTGGAATTTTTTACAGCATAATGAAGATATAATTTAAAGCACATTTTATGTCACACGGTAAGAAATTCTGAATCAAATTGCTGTAAAAAAGTGCCGGCACTTTACTATAATTTTTTTTTTTGCCGGAACAAAAAATCTGATTTACTGTAATTTATCGTAAAACCACTAACTAAATAAATTTTACTGTAAAAACTATGGTTTATTATTTTACTGGAAAAACGTATTTTGCGGATGATGCACCCAAAATACCGATATTTTATACCGTAATTTGATCTGGAATTTTTTACAGCATAATGAAGATATAATTTAAAGCACATTTTATGTCACACGGTAAGAAATTCTGAATCAAATTGCTGTAAAAAAGTGCCGGCACTTTACCATAAATTTTTTTTACCGGAACAAAAAATCTGATTTACTGTAATTTACCGTAAAACCACTAACTAAATAAATGTTACTGTTAAAACTACGGCTTATTATTTTACTGGAAAAATTGATTTCGCGGATGATACACCCAAAATACTGATATTTTATACCGTAATTTGCTCTGGAATCTTTTACAGTATAGTTGAAAATTATAGTGTTCATTTTCTAGAACTACCGGTTACTTGAAGAAATCATGTGCCGATATCCTATGCAGTTGGGAAATATTTTGCTACAGACCCCATACGAGGAAGCGGTGAGGAACTTGACACTAAAGACAAGACCACAATTTCATGGCAGTATCTTTAGGATATATATCTATGGTAACCGTTCGTCTAATGTATGCCATAACCGTCATATGTATAACATGAATGCTGAGAATCTTCTTACGTGCTCGTGTTTAAATCAAGAGTCTTACTCTTATAAATAAATTGTGATAAAACTACCGTCCAGTATGGTAATAACACTTATGGTAAAAATATATAATCATTGTTAATAAAATCAAAATATTGAAACTATTCAGTTGATAATTTTTCTGTTCACATGGCAATGGTTTACTGAAAGTCCTACAGTTTTCAACATTATAGCTTATATTATTACACATTTAGTAAAAAAACTGAACAACATTACAAAACTGAAAAGTAAATCTAACTAAATAAATATTTTTCATGACATGCTTTAAGGTATGATGATTAAATTACCAAATTTAAACCACATTAACCAAATTTTAACACATAATGCAAAAAAATGTACAATTTCAGAAAAGTCAGTTCACCCTTTAACTATAATATTGGTATCTTGAACCCGCAATCGGGAGCAAATTCGCTATAGATTTATATAGAGTTTCATTGATCCATGTTTCTGTTCCTTGTGTTTTTTTTATAATAAAGTCTGTAAGAAAAAATAATATAGAACAACTTATTACATGATTAAAAACTTTATTCGCTTCAAAAATATAAAAATGTAGATTAAAAATCAACTAAGTTTCAAGTGCTCAAATATAGGCGCCCATTTTCAAGATTTGCTAGAAGTGAATGGGAAGAAACAAAAGTGATTTGAAATATAAGAAGCTAAAGAAGAAGAAGTTTGCAAAGAAAAATGAAAGTGAAAGCGAGAAACAAAACTAGAATAGTCACGGTGACCGTCAGAGAAAAAAGATGAGAAACAGAACAAGAAAAACCACAGTGGCAGAGAGGGGAAAATCAGGATAAAATACATATCCATCTCATTCACGTCTGGCAAGTCTTGAAAATGGGCGTCTATTTTTGAGCGCTTGAAACATGCCAACTGTTATTTTCAATTTGTATATTTTTGAAGTGAATGAAGTTTTTAATCAAGTACCACTTCATTTCTTACCACTTCATTTCTTACCACTTCAATCTTACCACTTTAATCTTACCACTTCATTTTCTTGGGATTATTTATTTAAGTTGCTTAGATTATCGCTACAAATATGAACAATATTATTTATCAATAGGGAAAAAATTTTAACATTATGAATCGTTGTCTTGTTTCCGTATATTATATGTATTAAGTTTCTTTCCAAGTAGCCTTATTATGAAAATTTGAAGTTACTTATTCATTTATCAGAAGATGAAACATCCCAAACAATCTACACAAATATCTATCCAAATTTCATTAAGAATCATAAAGTACCTTTCTACTGTTAAATAACGAGTACTTTGGAAATAATTATTTAAAAAAATTTCTAGGTGATAAATGATTGTATGGTACTGTATTTGGCTCTCCTGTTATTTTTGGAAACAGATACGAAATGCATAGTTTAAGTTGACATTTTATTAATGTCTGAGAAAAAATGAGTTTTGTGGGAGTATGAAGTTATATATGAACACGAGAATTTAAAAATTCATGAAGTTTAAATGTCATATGCGTTTAAAAACAGTATCTTTTCATCGAGAACTAAAACATAAAATGGGAGGCATTCATTAGAATTAATTAAATCTGAAAACTCACACCGATAAGGAAATTATGTATAAGACTGAATAAAAAAAATTTACAAAATGACAAATGAGTGCTGCATATAATTTAGCAAGGAATATGTTTATAAAAATAATACGTTTTAAATATTTGTAACGATCTTTTAGGCAATGATATCTTTAACAGTATTGTATTATCTTATGAATATATTCATGACAATCATCAGAGTCTTGTGACATTTTACATTTTATGAACATTCTTAATTTTATAAATATACCATAGTTCACTCTATAGTCTACTATATTTACATTATTATGTAAAATATAGTATATTGCAATGTATATAAATATATGACTTTTTTTTATTTAAAATGAGAGCATATTTGGGTTGAATGGTTGTTTTTTTGTTGCACCGAACACAGAGAATCAAAATGGGGGTAATTTTAGATATTATGGGGCGGTATTTAAAGAATAATAATTATTGTCTACATTTGTCAAATTAGTTTTAAATATGTTTACAATATTTTCTCTGGACTCTTAAACTATTGGAGTTTTATTACAACTAACATAAAAATTATGAAATTTTTTTGTATGCAAAAGTAATTTATGTGTTTCATTCGATTCCATGTTAAAATGGTCAACTTAAATGTTTTTTTTCGCAAAAATATTTGGTTGAAAATTGACTAAAAAAACTACAAAGAAAGCGATTTGAAAAGGGCATTATAATAACAGAAATAATACAAAAAAAAGTTTCAAAAAATACGTTCAATAATTTTTCCAAAATCCAAAACACGTCAGAGTTGATCATTTTCCGGTGGACAGGTAAAACATTTTAAATAACTCTTCAAATATAGGTAATGATTAATTTTTAATCATTAAATATTTTTTTCTACTAGTAGCAATTTTAAGTTTTTTTTTCAATTAAAATTATTAGTTTAAAACGTAATTTTAACTTATTAAAAAAATAAAAAATTTAAACTGATATTTTTTTTTACAGGAAAAAAAAAGATTTCTCTCCCTTTTTTAGAGAGATTCTTACCATACAGAAAAAATTCAAAAATAGTTTAGTGAGATTACGAACTTAATTCGAAAATAGCTTCAATAACTTGATGTAAGAATTCGTAAATTACTTGAAATGAGTATAGTGAAAGACAAGAATTGTTCAAATTGCTTCCTTCCTTAAAACACAAGTTGGTTTCCTGAAAAAAATTACTTTTAGTTATTTGACTTCCTTAAAAACAAATTGCAATTCAGGTAAGGTTTTTTCAAATTACATTAACCGTAATTCTTGGCCGAGTTTTTTTAATTGATTTTTAATGAGTAGTACTAAACAGAAAAAATTATAAACCAGTTGGTTACTTTCCATTAAAATGTTGTATTTGTTACTAAAAATTTATTAGTGTTAAAAATTCTTTTTAAAATTTTGTTTAATTTGATGAAACTTTAACAGGGTATCGAGCTGAATTATACCACATTTTATTCTCCTGTCTTTTCTGGAATTTTAGAAAATTCTGATCTTTAATACTTTTTAACTTTAATCAATGCTTTTTTTTTTTTTTTTGCTTAATTTTATTATGGTATTAAGTGTTTTTTCACAAATGTTCTAAGACTATAGTCACATTGAATTACGATCTCGTTAAAATTTGTTTAATGTTACGTTTAGTTACAACTAGGGTATTTTTATTTAAAAGTTTTTCATTTTGAATTATATTAATGTTATTTACAATTAAAACATTGTTTTATGCTTAATTAAAGCAACTTAATTGTTTTCTTCTATGTTTTTTT
The DNA here is from genome assembly GCA_949128135.1 of Parasteatoda lunata. Classification (NCBI taxonomy): domain Eukaryota; kingdom Metazoa; phylum Arthropoda; class Arachnida; order Araneae; family Theridiidae; genus Parasteatoda; species Parasteatoda lunata. Next base: position 65,392,484 of record OX421974.1, read on the forward strand.
AAGTGAAATATAGTTTAAATATGCTCAGTTTTACAGTGGCATTGATTTGAAACACAATATTCTACAAATTATCTGAAACTTTTATCGCTTTTATTCTTAAAAGTGCTTACATTTGCTTTAACATCATTAAAATAGCAGCATGAATTATAATACTTTTTTAAAATTTTTACACATTTTACTTTTATGCAGTGTCATAAAATAACATTTTTAAAATTTTCAGCTAACTTAAAAAAGTTAGCATCATTTTAAATGATGTGAAGCTTAAAGTAAACATTATTTTTTTAAATTTACAATCAATTAATCTTGCTATGGTGTTGATATTGTTACACTGATATGGTGTTGAGCTATTCAAATGTTATTGAACATGAGAATGTTGCAATAGCATAAAAGCGTGCTGATATCTTTAAACTTGCTACAACGTTTATAAGATATTAAGTTCATTCAAAATATTGTTCGAATGTTGTTGTTGTCTTATGCTACTTGTTAATACCAATTATACTATTTTAACATTGGGTGGTGCAGTTCTTCTTTATTTGCTAGTGGCGCATCCAATGGCCAAGAAATGCTTAAAAATAAGCTCTATTGATACATCAGATGACTGCAATCGTTTTTTTTTTCTTAGTTAAAGATTTCTAAAATTTTACATGGCATTAAAAATAAAATTTATGATGATGCTTTAAATAGTATTTAAACATAGTTAAATATTCAAACAGTTGATAAGATTTCATTGTTATTTCTTGGGGTAGATGTTAAATGAGGTCAGTTTTCTCCTAAATATTATTCATTCGATTTGGCTTTTATTAACAAAGATGAATAATTCATGAATACAATTAACCTCTTCTCCATATTTTTAAAGCATTATTGTCGAATGAGTTTCATTCAAAATTAATAGGACACAAGAGTGAAGATTGTGTTCAAAAATTTACTTCTTACATAGACTGATCAACGACGTTGATAAGATCTTAACCTCAAAACAATTTGAAGTGTGAAAAAATAACCTGTACACTATTGAAACATCCTCCTTCATCAGGTTGCCATGAAGTAGATTTAAATAATATATTTGCTCTGTACAAGTGTTAAGATAAGAATTCATGTTCAGTTTGCAGTTAATTCGTATTACTGTAAGATTTCCAGCACTCCTGTAAATTTTCCCATGTTTTCTTAAAAAAACAAATTGAATCATTCCCGCAACCTCCCGATCTGGGCCAGAGGGGTCATGAAGGATAAGACTTCACAACTTCGTGACTAACTCCATGGTTGTGACAATGTGGTCAGTACTGCTCACAGGCTGCCTTTACTTCCCAGACCTGCTGGTACCCATCGATCTGAAGCTGGATGGGCTTCAAGCCTCACCAGTTTCACCTTTCTTTAATTAAGTTCATGTTGTTCGATTTCTTCATCAAATTTTAATCTTGAATCAAACTAAAAAAAGAAAAAAATATGTGTATATTTTCTTTTGCAATTATTTACTAGCTTTAATTATTCAAGGAAAGCTTACAGATTGATATAAAGTAAGGTTATTGGAGGAAATGAAATTGTTCTGACTGTTTTGGGAATTGGCATCCGGGTAACATTCATCTTTACATTAAAATTCGATCAAAGTAGGAAAAGGCAGCAGGCGGTCATACTGTCTGTTCATCTCTAATTAAGTGAAAAGATTTGGATAAAGCATTCTGTGACAAATCTCAATTAGCCAAATAATGCAAGTTAAAAGCATTTCGAAATGCATCTTTATCTCTCTTAGAATATCTTGCATATTTTACTCATGATATTTGGAAATCTAAGCCCATGGGAATTATCGAAGTTGATCCAAATTCTCAATTTTCGATTCACTGCAAGGAATAAACTTAATGGGCTGCAAAAAGGAATCAAGAAGCATTCAAAATAATTCGTTATTTTTTATTCTTTTATTTTTGTTAAATCCGTAACTGCATTCCAATGTTCGTTTGCTTATTTATTAATTTTTTTAAATTTTAAAACATCGTCAGATATTAAATTGAATCCGTGTTGTTTTCATCAATAATTAAAAGAAAAGATAAAAATCGTTTATAAAATCAACATAAGAATCAAACATTGAAAGTAAAAGCTTAGTACGAAAAATGCTATGATCAGCTTTGTTCCGAAAATACATTTTGAAAAGATAGAGAATGAGTGAAGGGGTAGAAAAAAAAAGATTTCACAAATGCTTTCGGGGTTAGAGGGATTTATTTCATTTTCTTACTTTTTCCCTCTTTCTTTCTATTCTTCTTCTTTGCCACATTTCGGAAAAGTACCAGAAGTTAAAGAAAGAAAAAAAAAAAAAAAAAAAAAAAAACAAGGAATATAAAGAATACCCACAGCTGTAGCCATTATAAAGCGAGAAATTGCGACAAGATGGGACAGAATACATTTTAGAAGTAGGAGAAAAATTTTCCCCTGTAGGGTTCGAAATTCCCTAGCAAGTATCTTGAAGTTCCCTTTCTCAATTGGCTTACAGAAATGGGAAACTTCTTGTAGGCGCCATTTTTAGGTAGCCGCAGGCATTTTTAACTCCGAGTTTTCGTTCCGTTGCATTTCCTTTTTAATTCAGTATGCATGTTTGATTTATAATATAAAAGAGGCACTTTTTTTTAAAAAATATTTTTTTAAAATTTAAAACATATTCCTTCTTTTAGAAATAGGGCATTTTTATGTAAGTCTTGAAGTGAATTTATATACTGCATGCATATGGTATGCCTCAGTATACATGTTTGATTTATAATATAAAAAAATATCTATAATAATATATATATATAACCCGCCGTGGCATTGATTCCACAAGGTACTGTTAGGTAGTCTGAGGTATCTGGTACCAAGCGCTCACCTACTGGTCCTGCAATTCCTTCACATTGCGAGAGGGTAGCGTGGCAGCACGAATTTGGTTTTCCAAGTAGGACCACAAATGCTCTATTGGATTAAGGTCAGGGGAATTTGGGGGCCAAGGCATGATTTGAAAGTCACTGGAATGTTCCTCGAACCAATCCATGACGATTCGACCCTTATGACATTATGCATTATCCTGTTGGTAAACACCATCCCCCGCAGGAAAAGATGTTGCTATGAATGGGTGAACCTGGTCTGCAACTATGTTCAAGTAGCTTACAGACGTCAGGGAATGTTCTATGAGGATTATGGGTCCTAATGTGCCCCATGAAAACATTGTTCCTGGGCGAGAAACCATGAAAATCTGGGCGAGCCCATTGTTATAGATGGAGGAATGATTGCTTGAAGGAATGAACAATGGAATGATTGCTTGAAGATTCTTTTTATTTCAAGTTTAGCGGAAAGGAAGGACAGATATCCACACGATCTCTGAAGTATATAAGTTCCTTTTGGGGCCAAAAAGTCAGCCATTTCGTTTCCTCGAAGACCACAATGGGAAGGGACCCATTGAAATGCAACACTTCCCTCAATCCTCTTCAGGAGTGTTCTGCAGCTCAAAACAAGGGAACTACTATTTTCTGGGTTGCTTGACAAAGCTTGAAGGGAAGAGGTAGAATCTGAAAAAAATCACAGTTTTCTCTGGGCGGGTAAGAAGAACAGCAAGTTGTTGGAGAGCAACATGGATCAATAATTAATAAAGGTTTATTGACAGTTATGGAACAATTAGAAATAAATGTAGACTCAGCAAATGCAACTTATGCCCAAAATGAAGAAGACCGCAGAATTTCAGACACTACTCTAAAATCATATGAGGCGTCACGCATAAGAGTAGAGTGACAAAAAAAGGGGCTAGACTAGTACTTGAGACTGCTGAAAATGATGAAGTATCTTAAGGAACTGGTATTGATGCATTACAGTTAGTTTCAAAATTTTATATTATTATATGGATTATTGATCACAAAATTGCTGTATCACTAACTAGTGCAATTTTAAACTAATTTACTTGTCATAATTCACAATCTTGTCACGATGATCTCAATAAATATAGTTTTCGTTGTATGAAGAGATTTATTTATTTGTACTGACTGGTTTTGAGTGATCCACTATATTGTAACTTATTTCATGTTTTTTTTTTCTTCGAAACACCTCTAATTTCTTTAAAAAAATTTTTTATAAGTCCTTGCGTGCAACGAAACGTACATTCATGTAGTTTAAAAATATCAAAATCGAATAAAATCTGGTTTATTAGTGTATTTGGATGACATGAGTAGAGCAAGTTTCAAAATTCAAATTCAAGTATTTTAAAAATAAATTATAAACATTTTAGTATATAAGCGATACTTTTTGTTTAAATTTTTATATTTGTAACTTGAAAGAATAAAAACTAAAATAAGTACAATAAGATAAAGAAAGGTATAAGGTTAAGTTAATCACAAAAAACTTAATTTTTTAAAAGTCATAATTTTTTTTTCTTTCTTTTTTTAAAAAAAACAAACTCCAATTTGACGAAATTTTTTTCCTGGATAGTTATCAGATCAAATAATATATTCCCACTTTTTGATATTTTTAGAACTCACAAAAACAATCGTTAGAGAAACTTTTGAAATATTAAAAATAGATCACAGGCGCTTTCTATTTACATTAAACTGTCACTTCTTTTTATATCGGCGTGTTGCGCCATTTTCAGGATTAGCATAAAGAGGTGTGACTAAAGATAAGCTAAACGAAGCTTAATAGTAATAAATAACGATTTAATAACTGTTGCAAATTCACAACAGTTATGAAAATAGTATATTATTTGCACAAAGTTTTATTTCATGTGACGACAGACCTTTTCAAAAATCGACAAAATAATAAATTTTATTATTTTTTGAAATTAGAAATGCAAATTGATTCAAGAAAATTAAATAAAATAATTTTAATAAAATTATTAAACTTGCTAACAGAATACCCGTTTTTCGTATGTAGTGAAAAAAATAAACAATGAATAAATCGGTTCTGAACAATATTACGAAATCATTCGTAAAACTAAAATACATATCACAACAAAATTAATAAAGCTAAAAAATTCTATTTTTTTATTATTTTTTTTGTCCTTGCCAATTACTTTACGTTTTTAGATTAAGTAAAATACGTTTTTAGCAGTTCATTCTATCGAAATAGTGATTACCTCTAATCAGTATCATTTGGCATGATCAGGGCCGGATTTAAGCTTGGTGGGGCCCTACGCTACTGAAAATGATGGGGTTCTAATAAGTTCAATTCCATTTCTATACACCTAAAGTAAACTGTCATTATTTTTTGTCACAATATTATTAAAAAATTTCATAACATTACTTGATTGTTAATATCTTGATTGTGATGAGACTATAATGTAGAACTTTTCTTTTATTGCACCTATTTTTTGAACTTGGGGAAAAAGTTACAACTGAAACACATTTTAAGCACAGAGTAAGAATTTGGCATGCTGGAAGAGCCACTATATATTTAACGGAGTTTTTTTTTAAAATTCATTTTGAATATATTTCATTTGCAATTTTTAATGAGTTTTTGCAAATTTTTTTCTCAATTTTTTTTTTTTTTTTTTTTTTACGTTACATTTTGCTTTGCTGCTCAAAAACTATAAGACTTAGAAACATGAAATTTTGAATGTAAGTTGAAAATATACAAAGAGTTTGAAAGAATACAAGAAAATTATAAATTTTTTTTTTAATAACCACCGTTGAGCAACCGACTCAAATTTGAGTTTACGACTAGCAACGTTTAAATCCATAGCCTTGTAATTTTGAACCCAATCCAGAAGACATGGGAACTGCTGGATCAGTTCCCAGAGGTATTAATTTGTTATGAGAACTTGGTGGACTTTGTGAACCCGACGGATTTAACATGCACCAGTAACCATTTTATACATGGGTATTCTGCCGGCTGGATTCAAACCTCCATTCTCATGAACACGAGTCCAACGCTCTATCAACCAGGCTATCTCGGCCAAATTTATTAGTTTATTTTATAAGAGTCATTGCACAGCCGACCCAATTTCGAGTTTACGACTACTAATATTCAACTCCGTAGCCTTGTCTTTTTGAACCCAAACCAGCAGTCCCTACACCCTGGAGTAGGTGAGGGCCGTTATAGTAATACTGTTTGTAAAAAAAGAAAAAGAACATTTCGTAAGGTGATATTATTTAATTGATGTTTAGATTAAAAATATTTCTTCATTAGTTTTGCTTTCTTTTTCATTGTTTTAAGTATTAATTTTATTGCAAGAATAAAAATTTTCAATATTTACGTAAATTTTTGGTTAATATTTTCAAAGATTTATTAAAGGGTCTATTAAATATCAGAGAGAATAAATGTTATACGGGTTAGAAGTATCAGCTCTGCTCTTGATGGTGTATATAGTGACTAGGATGTGAAAGAGCAACATTCAACATATCAATTAGCAATTAGTTTTAGATAATTACAATTGTAGAATAATTATTTTATTATAGAGTGAGATGTTTTAAAAGACAAATATCTGTTAATGTTCAATATTTAATCAGCGAAACAACAGAACCAGTATTTAAATATAAAGAACTACTGATAAATTTTGTGACAGGAAAAAAATTAAAGCTTGATAGATTTCAGAATTTTAGAACACCTTCTAGTTTTATATTCAATCAAATAGGTTTCAATGTCTTTCATACCGCCTGTCTCATTAGTAATTCCACAGATTTCAATATCATTTTTGTTTCGTTCTTACTTAATATTAATTTGTCTGCGACAGTTAATTTGTATACCTTTTTTACTAAATTTTTCGAGGAGTTTAAAAATATAATATTGAGGATTTTAACTGAAATGAAATTTGCTTTTTTTGTATGCCTCTCTTATTACGTCATCATCACACCCAAACGCAACTGCCTGCTCGAAATAATGCGATAATATAAAATGAGATAAAACAAACGTGTGTAATTATTTAAATTCATATTCAAAAGTATTAGTTAATTGTTTTTTAAATTGACAATTTCAGTCACTTTTTAGATATTTTAAGGTGCTATTTAAAACTGCTGCATATCACACGAAAGCATTAAATATATCATTTGTACAATTTTAAAGTAAAATAAAAGGAAATTCTGATCCCTAGAAACTATTAACAAAAGAGCCGTAGGCAATTTAAAGAAGCTAAAAACATTTTCCCTCATTGTAAAGTGAGGCGGCTATTTGAAAACTCTGTTGGTGGTGGGTACGAAAACGGTGATATTTCATCCGTCAAAAGACCGTTTTATTGCTCTATTGGTTAGAAAAGTGAAGAGTAACAATTATTTTATATTTGCAAATACTTCGATTAGATTTTGAAAAGCGTCCGAAAAATTTAAAAAAAAAAAAAAAATGCATTTTGCATCTGAGAGCCCCAGTTTCCAATAAAACTTTTAAAAAAATGTAGGCTATGGGGGCCCTTGTCATCTAGGGGCCCCAAGCTACAGCTTATTTAGCTTATGCGTAAATCCGGCCCTGGGCATATTGCTCGAGGCCAATTCATGATAGTCAAAATTGAATCAAATCAAGCGATTAACTTACACATTTTGAGGGCCCTGAAAATACCTCTTTTCAGAGTACCTAAATTAAAGCTTTCAAGTATTGAAGCATTTTCAATAAGTACCAAATACGCAAATTCTGTCTACATTAGTATATTTAGTACGTATTAAAACTGCACCAAATACCATAATATAAGTAGTGTCTATGACGAAAATTAATCAAGCAACATTGACGTCATTAATAGTAGGGCTGCTTCTTATGTTTCTTCATAACGAGTTAATTCGTGAATTTTTATATATCTTATTTTTTATTTTCAATTAGTACCTATTAACAAAATTAATAAACATCAATGACGTCAATAATAGTATGTTGATCTTTTAAGTTTCTCCTAAACGAAAAAGTACCATTTCTTTATTAATTTTGCTTTTAATGCATAGTTTAATATAATATCGTTTTACCGTTAAAAGAGTCGTATTTTTAAAATTCGATTTCGCAGAAACTATTCGACGGATTATACTCAAATTTTGTATTTTGACAAGTAAAATTTACATTCTTTAAAATGATGTAAAAAATAGAGTACTAGAAAGAGTGAATACGATCAGAAGATCAAAAGTTATTCAGAGTAGTAATTTTTTTTTATTTTGCGCGTATTGTACAATAAACTCCATTTTTGAATAATGAAAGTTATAATCAAGCATATATCCCTGATGTTAAGGCATATAGTAAAACATAATCGTCTGCAATTTATATTTATAGCTCGTTTTGACCCAATAGTCCTTTGCTGTGAACTACAATTTTCATAAATTTAACAAGAATGCCAAAAAGTGTGGAAAAGTATTTTAACAATAAAAATAATATTTTTTACTTTTTTCTAGTCATGACGAGAAATAATCCAAAAGAATAAAAAAGAGCAATATGTGATTAAAATATGTAATTTTAGGGAAACTAAAAGTTACTTTAAATAGAAATTGCTGGTTAATCAATTAAAAATGAAAACTGCTTTTGTAATGGACCTCAGTTTTGAAATAAACCTGTTTTAAGATTATTAAGTGTGTTAAACACAATTCTTCAAAATACATATCAAATGCCATGTATTCCTTACTATTACATAGTAATTACTTGTCATCCGTTGTTTACTGATAAGCAATGCAAATCAACGATATTTCTCATTAATAATAGTTTCTTATTTAAAGGATATTTAGCTGCTATCAACTCAAGATTAAGTTATGACATATTTAGAATGTGTGCCTTAGGGGACAAGAAACAAGATTGCGCTTTAGTAATATCAAATAAAAAATTCAAATTTATTAAATGTTTAGAAACATACCATGAAAAACATCACATATTAAATTAAATGAGTAGTTTAGAGTTTTGATTTATATTTTTCTTTATATCCAGAAAATGCACAATTTTTCACGAATATTCCATATTGTGAACCAGCGTAACATTTTTCACTGTTATATTCCCTTAGAGTTCGAAAAATCCTAAGAAAGTTATTAGAATTAAAACAATTATTTTTTTTTTCGTTATAACTTTTTTAACCTTTTAAAAGTTTATTTAATCAAAAATTGTTAAACGTTTTTTAGTTTCACTTCACTTATAAATATTTCATTAAGTAAAGTGGCATGGAGTTACAATTTCTCGTTTACAATTATTTTCTATCCATATAGCTACATTACATATAACGATAAGTTAGTATGTTTTTTTTTCAAAATTCTGGATAAAAGGATCTCTGCGTTTTTAATTAAAAAATAATTTAAAAGTAATAAAATTTTATTGCTTCAATAAATTAAAACTTTTTAAATGTTTTTTTAAATCAAAAATTGTTTAACGTAATCTAGTTTTCCCTCGTAGATGGATATTTCATGCGTGAAATGACATGAAGTTACAATTTCACGCTTCTAATTGTTATCTATTTAAATGTCTATTATAATATATAAAAATAGGGTAATATAGTGAAACATTTTTCTTAACTCATACAGAAAACTTTCGTTTCTCGTGAATTTAATTGGAAAATTTTAAATAAAAAATACGTTGAAAAGAATTATAAAGAATTCCAAACTGTATATCGGAGTTAAAGGACACCAAGTCCATTTTTTCTAAAATTGAGTTGATACCATGCCCATGTTGCGGATTTTATTATTCGATCTTTTGAAATTGGAAACTATGTCTCATTATAATAAATGACAAAATTATGCAGTTTTAAAAAATATCAGGTCAAACTTCTTTTAGACGTAAAAGATACTAAAATCTGCTTTCCTTAAAAATTACATTTATTCCTCACAAATTACATGGTGAACTTTAACTCTTAAGTTCAAATGTGTATATATGGGCGAATCTCAGGAATCATTCACTTATATGTCTTCAAACTTTTCTTATAAACGTCGAACCGTAACCATCGGAAATTGAAAAAAAAAGATATACAATCCAATTCTGAAAGTTTTATGTTAGTGATATTCCAAAAGCTTATTTAAAGTAGAACAAACTTGTATCATTAGTTTAACTTGTAACTCGCAGAATTGGATTGTATAACTTTTTTTTTCTTTCAATTTTCTATGGTTACGGTTTGACGTGCCAAAATTTGGCGACAAACGTTAAGTGTTTGCAAACGTCAATATTCACGAAATATGATAAAACAGATGAGCTACTAAATAATGCTTTTAGTGATTTTCAGTTTTTTCAAACAGAATACATATTGAAAAAATAAAATATGTATGTTAAACACTCTAAGCGACACTCATGAAAAGTTGTGAAATGTAGGATTGAAGTAAGAAATGAAAGCCAAAAGCAAATTACTCGCGATTAAAACTGTACGTATCTTAAAGTTAGTAATACATAGTTATTCCTGTAATTTTATTAGAATTAATTTTCGTTTATTATGTTATATATTTATAAGAAAAGTTTGAAGACATATAGGTTAATGATTCCTGAGATTCGCCCATATTTTTCTTACTCGGTGATAACTTATTGTTGAATAAAATTTTAATTTTTTAAAGTAAAATTTGTTTTAAAGATTTTTAATAATTGGGTTAAATTCTTAAGATTTTAAACTAGGGTACATTTCAAGAGGGTTTAACTTAGTAGAGAACATGGTTTACAGCAAACCATATAAGATCATATAGCTTCAAGGGTTAGGGAGCGTCACCGAATAGAACGTGGAGGCCGCTAGTTTTAATAATCTTCAAAATTTAGCGAAAAATTATTTAAATTCCACCACATCATCAAAATTCATGTTTTAATTACATTCTGTTACCTGACATATTTTGGTCACCATTAAAAGTACTTTACTTGCATTTCTGTTCATAATAACTTCGTTTAAATATGAGCATAGTAAAGTCTAAATAGATTGAACATATATAAGGTATACCTAAAATTTTCCACTACAGCATTAAAATATCGTCCATTCTCTAAAAACAATAATAAATTTACAACTTGTATAATAAAAATTTATGTAATGATTATTATGTAACTAAGTAATGATCAAATAATTTATTAAATAAGTGATAAAAGATTTGTTACACTTCATTTTACAAACGTTTTTCTTTTTCAAATTGCATTTTTAATTTTCAGTTTATGTATTTAATGTTGTTACTCTTTGTAGTTAGAACTTGTTTTTGACACTGTGTATCTTATTGTTACTTTATTGAGTGCGATATCGGATAAGGATTTGTCGTGGGTGAATAATTAAAGAAGTTGATTTTGTTGATTATTGTTCACGGAGAAGAAAACTTTTGCGAGAAGAATATATTATTCCAGGATAATTAAAAAAAATATTAATGAAAAAATATGTTCATTCTTCTCTGTTCTGAATGGCATCAGATGATTACGCACTGAAAAAAAAAAGTATGTTCAAAACTAGAAGAATATGGTATAAGTTACCCTGTTTTTGTATCTATGGAATATCAAAAAGCTCAGTAATTTTTGCTAAAGCTCTTTGGTTAAGGTTTTAGTAAAATTAACAATAAAATAAGGTTGTATAATATAAGATTAAATAAGGTAAATATGGTAAAATATGGAAATTGTATCATGTACCTTAGAGGATATCATAAAACCATTTCATCAGTTACACGTACTTTTCACTTTTGTATTTTTTCTTAAATGAGAATTATAATTTTGAAAGCCAGAATGGTAAACCATAACCATCTGAACGAAAATTGGCGAAATTACCATATGAAGGGTTAAAATACCGAAGATTATGGTTTTATTAACCAGAACTATGTTTTCTTTTCACCAGAAATGTCATTACCATACAATATGGTACCAAAATTTCTTTTCTCAGTGTGTATTAAATATAAATGAATTTCACGTAAAATACGTTAAAAAAATTAAACACTGATGAAGTAAGGTATTATTAAAAATAAAGCTTTTATTTCTTGAAGTATTAGTAAAAAGGCTCTTTATCGCGAAAAAAAGATTTATGGCAATAAAGTTTCAGAAATACAAACTTAGAAAGTAATGCGCAAGCGGGAATGAATTTCCAACACAGCGCATCCTTCAGCTGTAAAATCATAAATGTTAGTGCTGTTAACCGATACTTTATATCACGTCAAGAAAAGTTAAGAAATCCATGCATTGGCCATAAATCGTTATAAATTATTGCCAAGGTTTTTGCTTAGTCGTTTTTCTCCGTTTCTTGGCCTTAAAATTTAAAATATGTTGGCGATGAAGAAATTGTGAGAAATAGTAATAATATTGAGATTTAATAAAAACAAAGCATTGTAGCAACCATGTAACACATTAGTAGCCGTAAACTCAAAATTGGGTCAGCTGTTCAATGACGTTATAAAATAAAATAAAATAAAATAAAATAAAATAAAATAAAATAAAATAAAATAAAATAAAATAAAATAAAATAAAATAAAATAAAATAAAATAAAATAAAATAAAATAAAATGTATTAGGCAGGTAGTCGTAAACCCAAAATTGGGTCGGCTGTTTAACGACTGTAATAAAATAAAATAAAATAAATTAGGCAGGACCTAACTAAGCTCAGAGGACAAAGCATTCAACTCCCAATGAGGTGACCGAGGTTCGATTCCCAGCGGCGGCTGGTAGATACGAATTCTGCACTGACCAACGTGCTGCCACAAAATATCCTCAGTAGTAGACAGATCATAAAGGTTCTAATCCAGGGATTTAACTGTAGCAGGTTTTCGTGGTTTTCCTCTCCACGTAACGTAAATGGGGGTTAGTTCGATCAATAAGACCTCCACGAAAGCTAGTTTGTCTCAATGTTTGATTCAGGAGTTTAATTGTCTTCTGGGTGAGGGTGCAGTTCAAAATTATTAGGTTATATTACCTAGATTATTAGTACTCGTAAACTCTGGTAGACTGTTCAACGCCGATTATAACATTAAATTAAATGTATTAGGCAGAGCCTCGGAGGTTCAAGTAATACAGCGCTTGTCTGCCAAAGACCCAGGACTTCGTATGACGAGACCCAGGTTCAAATCCTAGTGATTACAGGTCCATATGATTTCTTCCTCCAGCTCGCACAGTCCACAGGGTTGATCCAAAATATTCTGAGTGGTAGATTCTGGGTTTTAATGTCTTTGCCGTCTGGCTAATCATGGGAAGTTTAAACAGATCTTTCAGTTTAATGTTCTTGTTTTTATTTATTTAAAACTGTATTTTTTGTGTCATATTCGGCTGTATTTTAATAACTTAAATTACGCAATAAATATAACATATATAATACTAATTTGTATTTCAATGCCCGCATTTTAAAATGAAAAAATAAGATAAAACAATAATATTTATCCAAACTTTTCAATGATAAAACTTTTTGGTGTTATCGAATTATTTAATTCATTAAATAGATAAAAGCTAGTGGCTAAAGATGGAGGACACATGAGTTTTATGTTCTCAGGCTGTTTTAATACTGAGTTTAGAGATTTTTTTTTTAGCTTTGAAATTTGATATCATTGATTTTCGTCTGAGTTTTTTTTTTTCTGAAACAAAACGGGAAACAAGTACTCGTTCCAAGCATATAAAAGATGGAGAGAGAAACGTAAGCGCATTTACTCATATCTCAGCAGTGGGACTTTTAATATTGACAGAGTTGCTTCAGCTACAAGACAAGAACAAGTTGAGCTCAAATAATCAACAAAATCTGACACATTTTTCTACTCTAAGCATATTTTTATCTTGATATCAAACATAAGACTCAATATCTTTTTCATATTTTATTTTTTTTAAAATTTGATATGCAATTTAAAATTGAGTAAAGTCTGTTATTTTACTTACTGTATTTGATCCTAACGATAAAAAAATACTATGCTAAATGGCATTGAACAAACAGAACTGATAGAAAGTAAAATTCTTCTTTGCTTAAGGTACCTTTGTTCAATATCGGCTTAAGAAATTCAAATATTTTATTTAAAAGTCTGAAGAAGAAATATTGTTAAAAAAAGATCCATTTTTTTATTGATCTTGTAATGCTATGCATTTGACTTAAAAACTAACTGCAGATAAATAGTTTTTTTATCCATTAAGGTAAATCTGGTTGATTAGTAAATCTTTTTTTTTATTAAATTTTTTGAATCTTGCTTTTTTTTATTTATTATTTTATAAGGGTTGTTGAATAGCCGACTCAATTTTGTGTTTACAACTATTAATGCTTAACTTCGCATCCTTGTAATTTTGTACCCAATTCAGAAGACAAAATAACTCCTGGATCAAGTATTGAGATAAAATTGGCTTCGTGGAGGACTTTTTGATGGAACAAACCCACATCTGTGTTGCATGGAGAGGAAAACCATGAATACCTCCCACGGTTAGTCTGACGACAAGTCATCTAACCATCTTCCACTAATGATATTTTACGTCAGCACTGTGGTTGGCGCGAGCCGGATGCGGAATCCGTATCTACAAGCCATCTCCCGGATTCGAACCCGGTTCATGTCATTGGAAGGCGAACACTCTATCCCCTGCGCCATCACGGCTCCTGATAGATTCGAACGACAGTAATCTAAATTTAACTTCTTCTGTCAATCGTTGATTGGCTCACCAGGAGAGACTCCGGATCTAATTTTAGTGCGCATGTCTACTTGGCTCCCTGTCGCATTTTTATTCTCATCAATAATTTTTTAATTTATTATTTATTTTACAGATCAATAAAAAAGCATTTTCTACATTTATTCGAAACATTGGACTTACTTTTCAACAAACTTTTTTCAAAGAAAATTGTTTCTATTTACTTCCGATTCTAGACACTTCAGTTTCCTCAATTTGCACCCATTCAGTACATTTGCCATTAAAAAATGCGTCTTTTATAAAGTTTATTCTTGTAAGAAGTAATTTTCTGTATTCGTGCCCTTTTTCCTTTTTAAACATATGTCACTCTTTTAGTAGTTTTCTTTATAGTTTTTATATAATTGTCCATCTATCGCAATTAACAATTGATAGTAAATCTAATTATCCGATTTCGGATAGTATTACTGATAAAATTTTTACTTAAATTACTCATGACTTAAAAAAATACAATTAATGAGATAGTATACTCTTTGCAAATAGAATAAGAGTCTCAAAGTTACTTAATTTTCCATCGCTCCACACTTTACTCCTCTTCGTTACCATAATATCCAGAACCAGGAAACCAACAGAATATTTCCACTACTTACCAAAACTTTCCTTCCGTGGGGATGTACCACTACCACATACAAAATCAGATAATGATGACAGGTTCGAGCATTCTCGTTGGAATAACGATAATTGGATAATAGTTAAAATGGTTATGTTGGAAAGATTAATAGATGATGAAAGGATAATAGTTAGTTGGATTAATAGTTAAAATGAAATGATTTAGTGTCCTCCCACATGAAAAACTATATTTGTTTGTATAAAACTTAACAGTATTTTATGATCATCATGTTTCTATCGGCATCTAAATTTATTAAACTTTTACAATCATTATGAAATGTTATGTTGATTTTCATTATTTTATAGAATTAATGTATAGCATGGCTTGTTTATGCCCTGCCATTGGAAATAAAATAAAAATATTTAAAAAAAAAAATGTATAACATTATTAGAAATTAGTTTTTTTCACTGTAATAAAATGATAATTAGGACAAAAGCACTTAACGAGATTTTATAAAAACCAAAATTTAAATAGAAATGTGAAGTTTTTTTTTAGTTGTAGTTCATTTACGTCGCACTAGAGCTGCACAATGGGCTATTAGCGACGGTCTGGGAAACATCCCTGAGGATGATCCGACGGCATGCCATCACAATTTTGATCCTCTGCAGAGGCACCCTGCTATGGTAGCCCAACGACCTGCACGCGAAGTCGAGCACTTTACGGTAGCACAGTTTAACGAGGACCGATACCGCACACCCTCGGTTCCTGCGCAGACTGATCCAAGTGGTGACCCACCCGCACACTGACCGCAGTCAGTGATGCTTGATTTCGGTGATCTGCTGGGAACCGTGTCTTAACGATCAGTCCACTGCGGAACATAGAAATGTGAAAAACAAATTTTAAGTTACATTGCTAACGACAATGATTAAGTTCAAATTTTATCTTGATTGAATTGTGAGCTAAATTTGTGACAACAAATCTGTGCTAATATATTATAGAATCTTGAAATCTTTCAATTGATTACTTAAAAAAAATAATCATAACGATAATATCATAACGTCAAAAAGCAAAATCATACAAGTTGTGGGAATATATTCTATTTATAATTTATAAATCAAACATATTGTTCTCCACCGTACAAAAACAAAAAAAGAATAATAATTGCAGTTTTGGTTTGCTGAGCGAAGCAAGAAAATAAAGGCATAGGGGTATGAACGAATAAGTGTTCTGAAAATTAATTAAAACCACGTTATGTTACGTTTTACCTTTTAAAAGTCTTTCTATAAACATAAATTACATAAAATCAACAAAAATTAATAAAATAAAATTAACGTTTTATACTGTTTACCGTTTAATTAAAATAATTGTAAAAAATGATGTAGTTTTTTAAAAAACATGGGTAGATAAATACAATGTGTAGATAACTTTTCTTTCCGTAAGTTGAATTTTTAAAACGTTTTTTTTCCAACTCTAAACGGCATCTTATATATCATAGACATCTAATATCTATATCAAATATAAAATAATTGAAAATAAACAAGTAACAGGTATTTATATACTTATTTCATATTATATTTGTTCTCCTACGGAATCTTTTTTATTCAGGATCCTGCCCAAAAATGAAACAAAAAATTCTTTATACCAAACCGAAAGCGAATCGCAGACAAAAAAGCTGAAAAGCAGCTAGTAATTAGCTAACAGATGAGCTAGTAAGATAGTGTAAGCCTTAATTGCTGATAAGCTAGTTAAATTTGTTAAATCAACTCGTAAAGAGCATGTAAAAATTTATGACCAATACTGATTTTGATTCAACAATCGTGCATTTTAGTGGGTGTTGTATTATTCTTTGTATGTAAATTTATATAATATAAACTCTTTAAAAAAATTATGATATCCCTATAAAAAAAACTTTTTAAAAAATTTAAAAAGCCGCCTACCTTAAAAATTATTATCCAACAAAGAAGGAAATCATACATGTTGCTTTTCAATGACAAAAAATCTCACAAATTTCTATTATAATTAAAAAAAAAAGTCAAGTCGAAGGACTGAAAAAGCAGTGATATCCGGGAATGCGAACAAATCTTTCAAATAATTAATTTCTGATGGTTTAAAATATATGCTTTCTTGATTTAAGTTCCACTTCTATAATAGGTTGAGGTTTGTGCTCTTCTTAATTTCTCATAGAAAAACTTCTAACCCCCCACATTGTTAGAAATGACATTCCAAGTTGCGGCAAGATAACAGCAACAGTCTGTCCATATTTAACCGCCAAGTTTAAGGTAAAGAAAATTTTTTACTTTTAAGGTTTTGAAACCGTTTACAACTAGTGTGGATAAAAACCCAGAAAAACAAAACTAAATGTTTTTTTTTAACCATTTACAACTAGCCTGGTTGTTAAAACCGAATAAAAGAAATTTAACTGGACATTGTAGCTATACTTTTTATTAGGTAATGGGCATTAGAATTAGCTTATGATTGAGTCAGTATTTTATCAAAGGGAACGTGGAATATTGTTTAACTAGTTTATCTGGTTGTTTCACCTATCGTAAGAGATGAGAAATACTAACCGTTTCTGTGTTGAGCAGCTTTACGGTGGTGCCGTCTAGCTGTATCGCTTACAGCTAGACGGCACTATCTAGAATGAGAGTATCGTATTCTATTAGTCTAGGGTCACGAATTGGGCAGTGCAAGACCATGGAAATTCTTCTTGTGTTGAAGGGAATGAAGGAAATATTGAGCTGTCAACGCTGGCACTCGAAACCCCGTTCAGTCGATTATGAAATTGAGAGATCAACCTTCTCTGCAAAATTATGTACCCGGCATCAAAGAACTAATTTAAAAAGTGGCTACAATAAATGGGTTTAGTAGGTGGGAAAAAATTCTAGCTGTTTAACCGAAATAGGTGAAAGCAATCAATAAACAGTTTTTCATCTAGTTAACAGCTGGAATAATATCCTATTTGTGGTTATTGACTGTTTAGTTTGAATATGGTTAACTAACAATAAAATAATTTATAATTTAAGTAATTTAACCATTTTTTCCGAGAAATTTATAACAGTGCACAAAAGAAAATTATTATAAATATTATCTAAATAAAAACCTTACCACAAACAAATTAGTTTCCTGCAATTAAAAGGCTTTCAATAAAGATTCAAAAACAAACATCTAAGAGTAAGCGATGCTTAAAATGTTTGTGACTTTCCGTTATTCTGAATTTTAATAACTTTATAATTTAATAGTTCTCCTAGGAAACAAGAAAATGGCAAATAATGTAAATTACTTAGTAAAATTTCTACTAGTTTGTCTTTTTCTCCTTAGACATTATTGATAGATTATTGTCTAATATTCAAGTTTAAAATTTTAAAGAATTTTCCATTCCAATTTTTTCTTTTTTTGAATGATTGATAGCTGTAATCATAACTCGGAATAGTTAGTAATGTTGAACAAGTGTTTATCCGCACTAATTTTTTGAAAACAATAAAACAAACAAATAAATAAATTCCGTTATTTTGAAAGCGTTACACGAAATAAAAACTATTAAACTAGAAAACAGATTCAATAATTCGACTAAAAGACACAAGGAAGGAGATGATCGAATTAGTTGACATTTTATTTTGTCATTCACATGGCGTTGCTGAGATTTTTAAGAAATGGGAAAATTTTATTTCTGGAAAAATACTGAACTTTTAACAATGTACATAATATTAATGTCATTACCTTCGGCGATTAATCAAAATGTTTAGGGAAATAAGTAACTTTTTAATTTGTATACTTAATTATGAAGTAATTGCATTTGCAATTAAAATCTATTTAAAAAATGTCTCTACTGTTCAGTACTGATCAATTAAATGGCAGCAGCTGCGCATGAATTGCTCTTTTCAGAAATTTTCGTACGAATAATAATAATAATGAAAAAAACTGAGGAAACTTTCGAACGGCGGCAAACAATCTAAATAGATTATTTTATAGTTGAAGAAGATTTTTCTTAAACTTCATCGTGGTAGGGAAAAATGAATGAAATTTCCATACTATTTAAATAAACTCGGTGAAATGAGGTTCGAGAAGTTGACGTGATAAATGGATTTCGTGTGAACGAAGACCTCTGTTTAAGATGGAAACACAACGCAGTTTTAACTTTTTTTTTTAGTCATTTTTTATCCCTATTTTTTTTCTTCCGGTTTTTTAATGAAGTTTTTAAATTTATTTTTAGTTAAACAATATATTTCGGCAGCCCTCCCGATCAGTGTATGGAAATTTAACGAAGGAATGGAACATGGAAGAAATCTGGTTTCATTTATATTCCTCAGATGATTGGAATTCAGAAAAGAATTATTTTAAAATGTGTTTACATTTAATAATTAACTATTATTATAATGTTTATTATTAACTATATTTTAATTCTATGATCAAAATAGAAAAAAAAATTATTCTGGAGTTCATTTACAGAATTAGACACTATACAAATTGATTAGCGCTAGTTTTAATTTTTTGCACCGTTTGCCATGCCTTTAGAACTATTCATACTGATCAAAATTTTTCTCATAATTAAACTGATTTGACCATAGATAATTTTATACAAAAAAAAAAAAAAAAAAAAAACATTTGAAGATCAAGGGTAGAGAAGGGTTTTTATTCATGAATGCTGATTTTTTTTTGGGGGGGGGGGATTGTGCCGAGACAATGCTTTTGCACAGCACTGTATAAATAGTTCTTGGAAAAGACCAATTTTTTACGTTATTTATTTGACACAATTTAGAAAACTGCAAAATAAAACAATGCAATAGTAATTTTTGTGCGGAATAACTATATGCTGTTCTCTCCTTCAATCTGCATTTTTACTATTATTATTTTTTTTGTTGCTTAGTTAAATGGTTAAAAAGTTTGTGAAGCGTCTCCATTATTATATTATTTTTAACTATTTAAATTTTAATGATAAAACTAACAACTTATTGGTCATATAGTGCATTTTTTTTAATAAATCGTATCTCTAAATCATCTTCGTCTTCTAAGGCACTACAGCCGGATCCCGGCCGAGGCTGTCTCAGTCAGTTGACCCCACCATTTGATGATTTCTAAATTATCACTTCTAAAAAAGTTATCGGCCTATTTCATTGAAATGTCTGATTTTTTTTTCATTTAAAATCGCATAGTTTAAATTTTTGTTAAAAAAACATTAATACCTTTCTAATAAATCGCCCAGTAAAAATATTATTTGTGATAAATCATAGGATTTTCTAGTACATTTTGATTGTGTCTCTGTAAGAGAAAATACGATAATTAAATTTAAAGTTTATCCAGATATATTTTGCGAATTTTAGAGTGATTAAGACATTACCTCAACAATTTAATAATCAATTAATATGCTTAAAGATATATTTCTGGTACATTTGTAGGTATGAAAGATAAAATAAAGTTTTATTTTATCCCTGTATCAATTTAAAGTTTGTAGCATCGATAAATATTATATTTTAATTTAAATAATTTAACAGAATCAAATCTAATACACAAAAGATGATTTCGATTTGCATAAAGTAACTCACTGTATTTCTATGTAAATTTTATTCAAAATTGCAAAGCATTTTCTGAAAGTTTCAAATAATTTAATATGAAACAAAAATAAATCAGTAAATTTTGAACTGAAATATAAAAAATAATAATAGCAATATACTCGCTTGAAGGAAATAATCATTTATCAATTCCTATTTAGGGTAAAGTAAGATTACTTTTATTGACTTACTATGCGAGCACCTTTTTGGTGACAAAGCAATCAAAACTTAATCATTCGACTTGACACGATTTTATTGGATTAGGTTCCCAGCGAATGAGAAATAAATGGATTCTGTAGATGATAAAGAGCAAGACAACTACTAAAAAGAACATTTCTTTGAACAATGCAATTTTCCAAAATTCATACCTTAGTATTAAATTTTCTTGTCAGTCACTTAACTTTTTGAAATTTGATATGAGCATAAATGAAAAGTATATGGAAGTATATTGATCTATTAAAATATTGAATACAGCTGTTTATTTTAAACATTATATTCTTTAACAAACTATCGGCGTATTAAGTTATCAAAAAAGGTGCTAAAAATATTTGTTTTAAAATGTATTGATAATTGTAAGACACATAGTTTTTGTGTATAGAAACCTTTCTTCTTTTATTTATTTTTTATTATTAATTTATTGTAACTAATTTCTTCGATTGTTAATTATACTTAATCTCAAAATCTACAATGGTTAAAAGTGATTAACCTCTGAATATGCATTAAAATTAACTTTGAATCCTAAAATCTATATTATATATCCTGACATAAGAAATTTATAATATTTGTTCTTTCTATGTTTATTCCCTTTTACCACTCCATGGTGACAATAATCTTTTTATCCAAATAAGAATAAACATTATTTTTGCTATATTTCAGTTAACTTGTTAGACTTTTAATGCATATCAGTTACACAAATTTAATATTATAGTCACCTCAGACGATCAGTTGGTTTACCTACATGAACTTCGCCATTTGTCTCCCTTCTTCACGGAGTCAGTATTTTAGCAACCGATAAAATAAAAAACCTCTAACGACTTGCCGCTTTGCGGTTTCTTTATATTCACTTACATGAACTCAACGCTTCATGGCTCCTCATTGACTCTGCTGCCTTCGGGAACATATACATTTGCATTTAAATTGATACATTTATATGAGGAGAAAATAATTCTAATCTTGTTTTAAAAGTATTTGGATTTCTACATAAGTGTTCTTTGCCTTTATTTATATGAAATTAGTGAGAGTACACAATGAGACCTATTCTGAAACACATTTTCCACTAAAAAGATCAAAATAATTCTCGATTTAATCTGAATAACAGAAAACGATAATATCTGAAAAGTTACCAAACGATAATATCAGGAAATAGCAACAAACGATAATATCGTGAGAGAGATCCCTTCCGTGCATTTCAAAGATATTGGAGTTCTCTGCTTTGCTTCGCCCTACTTCACTTGGGGACGATGACAGTAAAATACGAGTACTGGCTCATACATCTGTTCCGAAATAGTAAAACCAAAATGTAAAAAAATCGTTCATGAATATTTTAAAATGAACTGAATGAAAAAAATACACCAGTTTGTATCAAAATCTGCCGCTAAAAGTAAAATTCCGCAATATTTTGGATTATCGGCTGATGGTAAAAGAAAAATTAAAACGAAAATGTTGTATATTGTAAAAAAATGTCAATTAGTAACATCAAAAATATTGAATATTGCAGTGTATCACAAAATATTGACATTTTCCAACGATATATAGCAGTATAATAATTCCAATATCGCCCAGCACTAGTGATCGGTCCCTTTTTTGATCCTATACGCATGCATTGCCCGAGAGGTGAAATAATCTGGCGTCAACGGTACAAATAATTTTCGAGGGAATCAGAGATTTTTACTTTTCCATACGTTTAAAAATTAATTAAAACCCGTCTAATTATTTGCGTTTTTTCTTTTATGTCTTAAATGGAAAGAGAAAGTTTGCTGCATAAGTTTATCAAAATTCGATCTTAATATTGGCTATAGATTTTAAAGACGTCACAATTCAAAAAAATCAGGGAAAAATATATTGAATAAAAAGTGTTTCTCAAATTATATATTTTTTAAATAAAAAAAAATCGTCCTATGGTAAAATAAGATTTTTCATTCTGAAAAAAAAGGTCTGAAATTTACGAAGAAAAAATAAAAGTTCTAAGATGTTTTGTTTGAAGGTGATGGGTTTCAAAGCGCAGAATTATCGAAAAAAATCACAAAAAATGTACTTAAAAACTTGTGGAAAAAGTCATAATTAAAAAAAAAATCTAAAATCACTAAGTACACACACAAATTCTATATTTTATTATATGCATAGAATATTTATCACATGTTCATTAATTATATGTTAAACATTAAATCACTATATGTTTAGTTTTATATAATGAAACGTATACATAAAAAAACGATGAAGATAAAATAAATGTACTTTTAATGAATTATTTACAAAGCTTTGAAGTTTAAAAGTGTTTATCAATGTTACATTTTTTTTAAATATTTCCTTTCGAGTATTTAAGTTTTCAGTAATTTTAAATGTAATATTTATCGCAAATAAAATTTAAAAACAGTTTAAATGAAGCAAACCATTAAAAAATCTTATTATTATCAACAAGCTTCCATTTCTACCTGACAGAGCCACTTAGCGTAATCTTCCTCTAAGATCTGTTAGTTTCGCAAAATGTGCGATTTAAAAGCGAATCTTTCGAATGTCTCAGCACGATAGGAGAGGGTCACATTAAAAGGATGAATACTCTTCAAAAGATGAAGGGTGGGGTTTATTCCAAAAAGTACTTTCTGGATTTTATTGTAGAAATTCTGTCGATCTAAGCAAAGTTTTTAATAATCAATTCGTCGAGAAAGAGACGTGCGAACGTATATTTTATTTATTTCCTTATCTCAGCTCAATTTTTTTTATACAGAATAAGTAAAATATCTTTTCAAATATTGCATTTATATGGAAAATTTTATTAATCTTTTGGTAAATATATAAGCTTGTTGTGTAATTAAAAATTTTAATAGATAATTTATTTGCATCTAAACTTTTTATTGAATTTCAGACTTTTTAATTCATCGTTTATTCCATTAATTGTGAAATTGTGTGATAATATTTATTTTATATTTTGAAAAATATTCTGTAAATAAAAAATTAATCATTTGGAAGATATCTGCTCATTTGACGCAGATTTTGTATAAAGTTAAATTTTTCAAAATTTCATTTATGCTTAGTTTGGTACAGTTTTTCCCAACAACAAGAAATCTGCATTCATCGTGACGAAACATTATTTTGTAACATTTGAAATATTAAAAGAAGCCATGGATTAGACGTTATCTTCTATAGAAAAAAACACAACCTATAAAGGTACTAATGGTTTCATTGCCATATGATATAGTGACTTTTTATAGTATAACATGCAATACTTGTTATAATATACTTCTTATAATATAATATTTTCAATACTTGTTATATTATACTTCTTATAATATAATATTTTCAATACTTGTTATAATATACTTGTTATAATATAACATTTTCAATACTTGTTATATTATACTTGTTATAATATAATATTTTCAATACTTGTTATATTATACTTGTTGTAGCATAACAAATAATGTTGGATTACCGACACTATTGTCGATTTTTTTTATCTTTATCATTTGTGCTTCTATACATTTTCTTTTCTTTTAATAAGTTAAAAAGCTTTAGAGAATTCTAGAAACTTAGTCAACACCGTGCCGTCGGTAATGTCTAAAAGCCTCCATTAATAGCGTGAGTGCTAGACTCAACAGAATTGCTGAGAACAGTTTCAATTCTTTTTAATTTCCTTAATAAACTCTGACAAATATCTTCCTCCAACTTTTATAGAAACTTTGTTTACCTTTAGAGTTCATAGGCCACGGGGGTTAGTAATACCAAATGATATTCCCTAAGAATAGCATTAAATGAGTTGGAAATATCCACTTCAGAAAAGTAGAGGTGTATCATCCATTTATAATCATTTTATTTTTTGGTTTAAAGCAAAATGACACATAAGATACAATCAATACCAATCATTAAAGCTTTAAACCATTTAAAAGTAGTAAAAAATATTTAAAAGTAGTACGAAATGTCTTTCATATATGCTTGAAATTTAAACTTTTTTAAAAACGAAACCAATATTGCCTTAAAAGAAGGAAAGTAGAAGGAAAACATTCTCGTCCATTTCTAAAATGCATGGCGATATTTTCTTTGAATTTCATGTTCCCTTTTCCTATTTACATAAGTAAGTTGACCACTTAGTTTTCCATTCCATTTCTAAAATACATCGAAAAGAAAAAACCAAATATTTTATACCTGGTGATATAGACTCTGCTAAAACTTTTAAAATATTTGGAGAAAATGCACTTTTTGACAAAAACGCTCTTATCTTTCCATTAAATGAAATTAATGGAGCAAATTATTTTTCTACTTATTATTGTGGTCTGTACACATACCATTCACAATTTTTAGAAAGAACGTTGAAAAGATCTTGAAATGAGTTTGCGTAGAAACTACGAAAAATAAAAAATCTCGAGGATGTGGTAGATATTATGATAAAAGGAGTTAAATTTACCATAATTTGATTATTGCAACGAAATGGGAATTTCGTTTACACAAATTAATATAATAATTACTTTTCAACTAATAATTTTACGGAGCTATTATTATCATGGATTACTATAGGAAACAATTTTTAACGGATCTTAGATATTTTCTCTTCTCTAATTGTAAATATGCAATCGGCTTCACTCTCCAAGCTACAGTTTTCTTTTAAATGAAGTATTTAGTCTATTTTTTGTCGAAATGTGCAAGTTTAAAATCATTATATAATTATTACCGGGGGTCAAATGTGACAAACTTCTAAGGGAATTAGGGCACTTCACCAGGATCTAAATTGTGTACGAACCCTTGTCCGGAAATGTTGCCCAACGTCGCTAGGGGTGCTTCCCTTATTATGAAATGTTTCCTCGTGTGCTTCTGAACAGGTCATAATGGATGGTGTTTTCAGTAGAAATGTAAACAATAACAATCTCGAGCTGTATGCCTGCTCTAGTTCCGGTTATAAAGTTTGCAGCTGCTTACTGCATGTTATTCTGCGAGGCGATATTTTCAAACGGATAGTTTTGTTTTCAATAAAAGAAATAAATTAGATAATTTCTGAGCTAAAATCTGCAGTATTTCATAAGATATTAATGTTATTATGTAATTCTGGTGAGTTTGAAGTGAAAATTTGCTTTAGTTATTTAGAGATATATTGTTAAAAAAGGTGACATGTTTGCTAGATTTTAAAAAACTCGCTTTATGGCAGTCTTGATTTGGCCTCTTTCCATTTGTTTATTACTGTTTGTTCGTGTTGCAAGCTGTGCACCATCTTATGTTATTGTTAGCATATTATTCGAGGAGCAAGATTAAGTTGAGTAATAAGTATTCAAATACCATGTTTGCAAGAATCTTAAAACACAATGATCACGTTGTGAGCCAAATGGCTTTGAAATACACCGGAAACAGTAACCCGGAAGTATAAGCGGCATACAGCTTGCAGCGCTCCCTAGTGTCGAAAACACCATCTACCACAATTGTGGGCATGGGTTCCTATGCAATTTTAATAGTGATGATGCATCCTAACTCCTCAGTAAATTTGTCGCAACATTTATTCGACAGCCTGTAATATTTATATAATGTTTTTAAACTTGTTCATTTTGACAAAAAAAATAGACTAAAAATGTCATTAATAGAAAAAAATATGTAGCGTTAGGAGCAAAACTAATTTCATATCTGAAATCCCCACACCCGAAACAGACAAGAATAAGTATTTGTATAAATGCAACAAAAATTTGTTCCCTAGAATTATTATTTCACCTTCAGATCTTATTGAGCTTATAAAGCTCAATAGAATTTGGTAGTTCCATTTGATCTTGAAACTTATATTTATATCTAAGATATAAAAGCAGGAAAAGATGTAGATTAAAATCGGTGATTCCAGTCAAGAAAATAATCGATTAGTATCTAATAACAGTAATAACATTGAAATATCATACACTATTTAATTATTTTTTTATAGACCAGATAAAAATGAACAGCGTCAGTTAACTGAAGTATTGATTTTCAACATTTTGCCACTCCCTCTTTCGTAAATAAGCAACATTAATAAAAAATGGTGATTCGATAGGTGCTGGTTCATTTAATGTTAAAAAAATAAAGATATTGAAAAAATAAAACAGTTACGTATTGCATTTTTGACAAAATGAACTAGGGATATCGAAACGTTTGGATAAAATAGACTTAGGTTAATTTTTAATTCGTTCATTTCATTCCATCCATTTCTAAGCATTTTCAACTATAAATTTAATATTAGAATTTTTTTTTTTTTTTGAAAATGTCATTTTTTTTAGTTTTTAATGTTTGCTTTTTTCCGGAATTTTTTTTTTTCTGCTTTAAATAATGATTTTTATTCTTTGTCTAAAAATTTATATCTCTTGAGATTCTTTATTTTAATAGCTCAAACTTGACTTGATGTCAAACGTAAAAGAAACTAATTAATTAAAATTTAAAAAAAAGAGTTATTCAATTTTAAAAGATACCATTTTCAATTCTAAACTTAATGTTAAATTTATTTTCCTAAATCTAATTTGTTAGGAAGTTATTTCAGTTTTAAATGTATGCTTTTTTTTGCTTCAATTAAATATTTTTTATTTTTTTTCTAAAAAAATTATATCGTTTGATATTTTTATTTTAAAAGCTCATACTTGGCTTGATGTCAAAAGTAAAAAAAATAATCAAATAATATATTAAAAAATAATGAAAAAAATTCTAAAAAAAAGGAGATCAAATGTTGCCAGATATTAATTATAATGTCAAATTTTATTTATTTGAAATTTTTTAAAAAATTGTAAAAGTCCCAAGAGAGGTTAAAACCTATTGAAATTTGAAAAGTTTATCGTTATTATAATTACTGTTAACAAGTAAATTTATTTCTCATTTATTAATTCCTTTTGCGTACTCATTCTATGTTCTTAAGTTTAATATAAGTTTTTTCAAGTATATATTATAAAAAAGATTTTTTAAAGGCCGGTATGCAAAATTTTCATTTGGGCATGTACTTAGTAGAATAACATGTCCAGTAAGTCACATAAAAATTTTATTTTGAGTTATTTCTAGCCTTCCTATTAAATATATTTATTTCATATAATAACAGAAAATGACACATAGTTTAAAATATCAATATCTGGTTGATTATAGGAAAATTCTGGAATGACAGCTTTAAGTTTGCCTTGGAGAAATTTGGCGAAATATCAGAATGTAATTCTTAGTTTATTAAACAGTTTCAAACTCTATTAAAGACTAACTTTGTATAAAGGTGTAGCATATCTACAAGTTTCAATAGTTATAAAGTAATTTAACTCCGCAGACATTTCCCATTCGAGAGTCTGCTTTACTAATGTCTCTAATGGATGAAATTTCATTTGGGAGTTGGTTCAAACTTTAAGAGCATTTAATGTTTGTGATATCTCTCTCCATTGTAGTATTTGTTTAAAGAACTCCTGTTTTGAAATAGTCATAAATAAAGGTTTTGAAAATTTACTGCTTTTCATTTAAATTAATTTAGATTTTCTTTTTTTTTTTTACATTTTAAAAGAAACGCGGCACTGTGGTATTACATAGGCACATTTAAAAAAAAAAACTCAATTAATAGAGTTTTGTCTTTACATATTAGGTGGCACTATTTCCGACATTTTTTTTTTAAATGCAGTGCTCCATTAAATGCTTTAGGCCTAATGTTTTACATCATTTGAAAGAGGATCTTTTGTTCCACAGGCATCTACGTTATTTTTTATTGTTCGAGATAATTTATGATTAAATTTTCAAATCATTAAAATGGAATGCCCAGTCAAACGTAAGTGAGCATTTTTAACATCTTTGCTTTTAATTAAGATTCACAGACGTGAAATTAAACGTGAAAACCTCACGTTTGTGCTCTATGGAAAGGGAACATAGATGAAAAACATCGCTGGTTATTGTTATGCCAATTTAAAAAAATAAAAATTATCTCGGAGATGTAACTTTTTCTGGCCGCCCAGTTCGACGAAGGGATATTAAACCAACTTTTGAATGAAAATTCGCGTCAAACAAGAAGAGAACTGTTTGACAAATCGGAATGATTCCACACTTTCAATATTTGAAAAAAAAAGCATGATAATTATTTAGTTGCTAACTCAATACTTATATATAGCTACATGATACACATTTCCACACAAAGAAAGACTTTATGTCTCAAAATATTCATTTCATTGCTTTGGTCTTCATATTAAAAGCGATGATGCATTCTGAAATATTTTAACGTATTGAAGGAACTGAAATTTTTTTAGTACGCGTTATTTTTAGAAATTTTTTTAGTAAGTGTTATTGTTTCATGAAAATTGATAAGGTTTGCCATTAAAAATTACGTAAAAATAGCATAGAATGAAAACTTTAAAAACTATTCTTTTTAAATAGACTAAATATGTAATTTTTCAGACGAAAAAGGTAGGGAGCATCATTCCCAGAGCCATGGGCTTACGTGATTGACGGTGATAATTATAAATAATTTAATCAGAAAAAACCTGAAAAAAAATTTTTTTATGAAAAAAAAAAAACTTTAAAAATACGGGTTGGCGAAGAAAAAAAAACTAGCTTGGCGTACTTGTATGCTTTAGTTGCAGACTTTTTTGCTGTAACCCTTTTTTATACTTCCGATTCTTTTATTTGTTCGTTCTAAAATTCTATTTTTTATCCATAAGAAAATGCACAAAAAAATATTATTACATTTGAAAATTTACGAAACACGATTCCGTTGTGATTTGCGATCCTCATAAAGATCAGACCAATCACCATCGGGTTATCATTCATTTCGAAGTTGAGAAAGCTTTTCAAATATTAAAAATTACAGTAATATCGATAACCCCAAATCACACTTGTGGATGACTTTTTTGCCGATAAGAACCAGAAGTTATATGAGTGTTGTTGTCATGTGTTATTGAATTTGTGCTATAAGTGTTACGTTTCGTTTATATGTTAGTACGTTTTGTGATATGAGAGATACGTTTCGTTTATAACGTTTGTTTCCAAACAGCTCAACATTTAAGTCGAAAAATAGGAAATGGTTATTTAACAAAATAAAAGATATTTGGCTGATTGAAGTTCATTTTTTGAAGTTCATTTTTTGCTAACATAATATTATGGTACCAACTGTCATTAAAATTGATTTGTATCTTCTCATAAAAGAACGCCATTTGCATTAAAAATATAGATAATAATAATAAAATAAAGTTAAAATAAAATACAATTTATTAAGTATTTTATTGAATATAATACAATATAAAATAAAGAGCCGCGATGGCTCAGGGGATAGAGCGTTCGCCTTCCAATGAGGCGAACCGGGTTCGAATCCCAGTCGATGCGAATTCCGCATCCGGTTTGCACTGACCACAGTGCTAACGTGAAATATCCTCAGTGGTAGACGGATCATGGGTTAGAGTCCCCTTGCTGTCAGGCGAACCGTGGGAGGTTCTCGTGGTCTTCCTCTCCATGTAACGCAAATGCGGGTTAGCTCCATCAAAAAGTCTTCCACGAAGGCAAATTTCTCCCAATACTCGATCCAGGAGTTCCCTTGTCTTCTGGATTGGGTTCAAAATTACAAGGCTACGGAGTTGAACATTAGTAGCCGTAAACCCATTAAGTTGGGTCGGCTGTTCAACGACGGTTATAAAATAAAATAAAATATAAAATAAAACTATCGATACTATATTTTTTTGGAATTTCCAAAGTCAATGACGATTTTACAATCATAAAAAAAGATTAAGGTTTTTATTAAATCAGATTAAAATATGGTAATTTTATTTTTCTTTGAAAAGCAGGCTAGCGAGATAAAATTGCTTCGTTACCAATTTCGAAACCAATCATTTATCTAGAAATAATTTCGAAATATAAATGTATCGAAACAAAAGATTTTCCTCTTCCATTTCCTCCAGTAACTCATTAATCCGAAAACAAGAATTATATTCCCATTTTTATTTCTGCCTAAAATAAAATTTTAAAAAAAATTTCTTTATAAAACGTTTATGTTTTTCTTGTTCAATTTTGTTTCTTGAGGTGTAAAACAAAAATTAAGAAAATTCAAAGAAGCTATGTAATCCCTAAAAAATTCATTAGTAAAAATCGTTGATAAATCATTTTGTCCACATTAAAATAATTAGTATTTATAAATCTTCTTTGATAGTTATCTAATATGGTAAGTTTATGCAATAAGTGTTCTTTTATTTTTTAAAAGGAATATTTTAAGATTTGGACAGTATCAAAAATTTTTAAAAAGCTATCTTAATTTTAAAACATTGACTCATTTTTTTATTTCATTACTTTATTTAGAATATAATTGGCTAAATTGTTGTAAGGGAAAAGTTTAAAAAATTCATAAAATTTCTAATAATCTATGCAAATAATTGTGTTTCGAAATACGAAATATGAAAATATTTTTGATATTTATATACATGAAAAAGTATTCAATTAGATAGTTACTGTTTTCCGCAACTTTTATGATTCTGTGTATCTTTTATCAAGAATGGGTCTAAATCAATTATTCTATTGATTATCTAGCTATTGTGCAAATCAGGACACTCGTTAAAGGGAAAATAAGATCTTTTCAGGAACAGCAACGTTTCTGTTCACCTAAATTAATATAATATAATTTATTTTTCGCTATTTTTTTCACGAAAATAATATTTTTTGTTCCTTGAGGGATCCGGAATAAAATTTTGCCTTTGGCCCCGTAATGCTCTTGTTCTTAATCGTCTGCACTGCGGCTTTCGTGGGTCCAGCCATACATTGGGCAAAACCAGGAATTACCCGTTCTTACCCCGAAAGCAGAGGTTATATCGAAACGGAATAGAACAGTGCTATTATTAGACTAGGACCATATTTTTGTTGAGTTTTGTATCTTTGGTAAGCGTATAATGAATTGAACTAAAAATAATTTTTTAATGTTATAACCAATGTTGTTGTCGGCGTATGCCTGTTTAGGCAGAGGGGGTGCGATTGTTCTTGTTTTCTAGTGGCGCCATCTGTAGCCAAGAATTCGACTTCGGCCACACCAAACGTCACACCCGTTTATAGGGCAGACCCATTCATACATTCATCCACAGATCATAATTTTGACCTGAATCAGAGAGCAATCAATCTCCAATCCAGTACCCCCAGAGGTTTTGATTTGTTATGGGAACATGGAGGACTTTTGCGACTCGACAGATTTAACGTGCATCAGTCACTTTACTACACGGGGAGTCTTCAGCCGGCGGGGCTGGAACCCACGAGCTCTCGGACATCGGCCCAGCGCCCTACCAACCAGGCTATCCCGGCCCGTAATAACCAATAAATAAAGCTAGTTGAAAAACAAGCGAGCATTAGAGATTTAAAATAGTAAAATAAACTTATCTACGCAGGCGCCGTGAATTAATCAACAGCAGCACACAACTATGGTAAATCCTTTTTCTTGACTAGTAAAAAGCATTTCAGAGGTTGTTGTTTTTTTTTTTGGGGGGGGGGGTAGAAAGCAGAACTAGTCCCGACACACACACATATCATATATATTTATATATATTACTGATCAAGAGTTTAATGTAAATTTTTAGTTTAATGAGTGCTTTTCATCTATTATTGAAATTCTTAAAGCAATTTTATTCATTCAAAAAATATATCAACACAAATTACATATATAAATTGAAAATAACTTGTTCCATCAAAGCAATATCACTTAATATCCTATTGACTAGATGATTGATCAGCGTTTTCTGGCATTTATTCACATCTAGGTGTAACTAAGCATCTCTACTTCGAATCTAAGTATACGGATATTAGGGGTTATCAGTTAGTAAGGGTGGAAGGTATAGAGATCCAAGGGACGCCGCCCAGATCAATCAAAGGCGTCTATTGTCAAATAGTTCTGAAGAAGGATGACGCCCTACATCATTGGCCGCTAGTAGATCCAAATTCGACTTGGATCTACTCGGAATATTTTATTATCATAAAAGCATAGATGTCCAGCTTATTCGAACACTTGGATATTTAGATCATATTAATTTTATATTTTCTTCATTTCTTTGGTATGATGTAAAGTATTATTGTTTTACACAAGTAGAGAGTATTTGATTCTGTTAATCATAGGTTATTTTTGATTATTTAAATTAAATATTTTTCAAATTAAAAGTGATTATTAATTGAATATGTGTTCTTTAGTTCTAAGTAATTTCAGAACATATATAAGAGATATTGATTTGGTCACATTCAAATATTCTCTAAATATCAAAAACATTTGTAAAGGTAAAAGAAAAATTTTTTACAATAAATAAAATTCATAAATGTTTTCTTAAAATTGATAAAAATGAAAATATTAGAGATGGATTTGATGTTGGAACCCATTTTTAGCAAAGATATTCTTAAGATGTATTGAATTTAAAATACATTTTTCGAATATATTTATCAAAAGTACAGAGAAATGTTGTAAGTGACAAAAAGTGTGTGATAATTTTGCCTTAAAATTCAAATTTGGTTCTCTAGAGTTATTTTATTGGACCTTCATGTTTTAGGCCTTATTGTAACACAACATGGAAGATAACAACACATGTACTCACAACATTATAGAAGTTTTTGATTCAGTTCAGCGCAAATTTATTCAATGAAAGAGTGCTGTTAATAATGAATGAATGAAGAAGAGGAATTAAGAAGTTAATGAAGAGTACTAGAATGAAAGAGTACTGTTTTAGGCAGTATATGCATATATTTGCGTAATAATAAGTTATTTACCTTTTTTTATGTATTACGATGTCAATTATAATGTATCTGGATGGCAAAACAGTAACCAACAGTCGGAATACTTTTTGGTATAGTGATCATACATTAATCACTTACTAAAATATTACTCTGAGATTAAAGTTCGGTTTAAACTACCAGAATATCGAAACATTTTCTCGTACTTCTGGCTCTGTGATAACACTAAAAAAGCAACTTACATTTCACTCTAGTTCTTTGGTAACGACATTTTGTAAAATTAACAATAAAATATGGTTTCATTATTATGCTGTTTGGTAGAAAATGAGGTAATATTTGATAATTTTATCGAACGAGTTGGTAATTTTACCGAGAATTGGCAAGTTTATTAGTAACTCTATTTTTAGTAAACGCTCGTTTATTTTCTCTTTCGCCAGTCAGTTGTTTTCTACCTACTTTTACAACTATAAAACATGTACCAATTTTTACAACTATAAAAAATGCATGTTTACAAACATACAAATGTTTGTATAAGACTGAACTAAGTCAGTGACTTAAATGTTGCGATTCAGGCTGTCCAAGCAACCTGAAATGGAAGACTGGATGTAGCGGGTTTGAACCCCACCACAATCCTAGAAACACAATGCTTAAAAAGCTCCTTGTTTAGTCGAAGAACAGATATCATAAGATAGAAATGGACATCACAAAGATATATCCAGAGATACGGCGAGATTCGAATCAAATATCACGCCGCAATAGATACAATTCTGTAATTTTTTTTTTATCAGTACCCGAAATTTTTTTTTATCTTCGTACATGGCTCAAAAAATTGAACTTAGGCTTTTTAAATATCGTACCGAGCAACTTATATGAATGCAATTACTAACATTTTATCCATAACAATGCTTTTAATTTGAAAATAAATCAGATGTATTATTAAATAAGAAACAATCGATATTTTTAACATGAAAGTAATAAGCATTTATCGAGTAAATAACGAGCATCATTATTTACAAAATTATTGAGTACACAGAGAATACACTAGCAAAGTGTTTCGGTTTAAATTTTCGTGCTTTTTAGTGTTACAAAGAGTGAGAGGCAGTAACACGGTAAATTTAACCATATTCTGCTAGTTTTGACCATACATTTTTCTCTGTGTAATATCATCAAGAATAAGTACTTCAACAGGTTTATTTAAAACGATATTACAAATTTTTATACATTTTTTTCTCAAGCACAGCGGTTGGCGTAAACTAATATTTTTTAAAATTAATTTTCTTCCTCTTTGACCACTCGTACCCCATCATTTTGATGATTTTCGTTAAAACTTGAAAGGGGAGCCGTGGTAGCTCTGGGAACCGGGTTCAAATCCCAGCAATGGCTGGTCGATATGAATTCCACATTTATCTCGCGCCGACCACAGTTCTGACATAAAACATCCTCAGTGGTAAACGAATCATTGGTTAGAGTCTCCTTGCTGTTCGGTTAATCATGGAAGGTATTCGAGGATTTCCTCTCGATCAAATGCAAATGCAGTTTAGTTCCATCAAAAAGTCCTTCACGAAGTCGAATTTCTCCCAAAACTTGATCCAGGAGTTTTCTTGTTTTCTGGACTGGGTTCAAAGTTACAAGCTATAAGATGGATATTAGCAATAGCAAACCCAAAATTGAGTCGGGTCAGCTGTTCAACAACAGCTCTAAAAATACTTGAAGGGCGCTTAATCGCTATCTTGCGGTGTGCTGGATATTTTCATGCCCTAACATGCATGGTAAAAGATACATGGCTTGGGCTTTTCAGGCAACATTATTTTACAGCCTTATTGTACAATAATACAAGTGTACTCACTTTAATGTACAGGGGGCTCCGCAATTACCAAACTAACATATATATTTAATATTTATAAGTTTTTTTAATATATATATATATATTACAGATCTTAAATTAATATTTTAGTGATAAAAAAACTTCGCTGCTTTAATGTGCTTACTTTAATTCATTTTTGACAAAAAAAAAATATGTTTCAAGAGTGATTATTACAGAACACCCTTTAACCTTTTAAGCTATTTTATTTGTGTTGACTGTTAATATTGAAACTTTTTTTTACTTAAACTTTCTACTTTCTCTTTCATCACTTAAAAAAAAAACTTAATCTCATTTATATAAACATGCATATTTTTCTAAGAATTTCCTTTTCACTCCACTTTTTATTGAAAAAAATAGCCATCAATAGGAAGCGAGATGTTCAAGATTAGGCTTTACCTTTATTTTTTGACCAAAAACTTTCTAGAATCGAAATCTACAGTCTTCAAAACTGCTTTAAATTTTTTAGCTTACGTTTCGTTTTTGTACTTTTGGTCTCTTAACCCCGTGACATATCATTTCTTGATATAAAAATGATCTTTGATTGCACTGTGAACAACAACTCGCAACGGAATGTTGTTGAAGACGTCTGAGACACCTCAATTATTGTTTTGACATAAGAAACAAATGACGTCTCCCAGACGTCTTCGTATGTCAAGGGGTTAATAAGCTATCAAAAGAGCAATTTTCTGAGATTTTTGTCGATTGTTTATTTGAAAGACACACTTAGAACCCTCCTCCACTTCCCAAAAATTACATTCTGTTAATTAGGTATATCTTCATCCATTATAATTAAATAAATATAAAAACTTCGGATAATAAATAAATGTTCTACTATTAAG
Organism: Parasteatoda lunata; assembly: GCA_949128135.1. Lineage (NCBI taxonomy): Eukaryota > Metazoa > Arthropoda > Arachnida > Araneae > Theridiidae > Parasteatoda > Parasteatoda lunata. The sequence continues at coordinate 65,428,571 of OX421974.1, forward strand.
TGAAAAAAACGATATCTTTACCAGAAGAAATCTCACTTTCGTTAAAAATGGTTTTTTAAAGCCTTTCCCTCAAAATTCCTAAATTATAAAATAAAAGTTGAATCATTTGATTCCATCATTTTCCATCAACCACTTCCATGATGTCATTTGACCTTTCAAATCAAACATAATGAAAATGAATATATTTTGCTATTACTCCAACAGGATAAATGTAGGGTAAAAATAGACCCAATATGCATCAATATTTATCTGAAAACGCAATTAGAAATGTTTTTCAAAACATATTATTAAAATTGATATGTTTAATTCCAAGATCTTAGTTTCAATGGTTAAAAATTTTTGAAAAGTTTCTTCCTTCGTTTGATGTCATGAACAAATATTTATATTAGTTTTATTTTAAATGGGATCTTTGGTTTCAAATTGAGGATTGAAAACGAATTCATACTAAGTTCCTTCATGTTGTGAAGCAAAAATTAAAATTCTAAGGTTTCATTTAAAAAAAAAGATATTTTTAAATTGTATGGTAACACTATAAATAGTACCTTTACTTATGTTGACTATTTAAATGTTTCTGCATGCTGAAATTTGATGTTTACATTAGCTGTTTTAGACACAACCCTAGGTAAACAAGTTTCAGATTTAATAATTACAAAATCTCACACAAAAGAGACCTGCAAAATATCTCTAAATAAATAAATAAACTGATCAGTTCTATAATGTTTAAAGAAAAATTAAGAGCAGAACCCTGAATTTTACACTTATCTTAATTTCACATGCTGTCAATTAAAATAGCTTTTCGTAAACCAATGACTTTTATACGAACGATTTTAATTTTGCATAGTAATAGTTTAATATCTAATAAGATTATTATGTAGTTATAGTACGACAAATAGCTTAAGTATATGAAGCACGTCTTTAATGTTAGCGGCATAAACCTTTGTTCCCTATGTATCACACATGTGAAGCTTTAATTTTGGAGGGGAAGAAAGACATCTCCGATTTAGACTATAACAATAACAGAATTAGTTCAAAATGGTGTCGTCTGAAAGCTATATTTAAGTGTTTCTTGTTGATTTCGAATGATGAGTAGTTTTCTATTTAAGTTAATATATTCTATTTGTTGTAGAGGTGGTATTGTTTAAGTTAATATTTCAAATTTTAGTTTTTTATTTAAGTTAATGTATGTCTTTTAATGCAAATACCCGCTCGCTTCTCGCGCTAGCCCTTGCTAATACTTTTCAGTCAGTTTGGTTTCTTCATGAAAATCAGGTTGTTGCAAGTAATTAAATGCGCGAATCGATCTATCTGCAGTACTATCATAACATGAAAATTACTAAATGGTCAATTGGTTGAGGTGTGGTCATAATTGTAATCTGGGTTTGCTTCGAACAGAGAGAATTTTAATTCGAATAAAATAATCAAATAGGTATGGATAAGATGGTATTTTACACCCGTCATCGGTTAGATTAGGTTTAGAAGACGAGGGAGATACCCAATTCAGGAACAAAAATATTTCTCATCTAAAAAGGAAAATTTTCCTTCTCAAATGAATTTTATACGCATCAAGTACAATAAGGTACGGTACTTTTATTTGCGTTGTGATAGCCACAATGGGCTATTCGCGCGACGGTCAGGGAAACATCTCTGAGGATGATCTGGCAACCATATACATACGTCACATCCCGTTTTACAGGGAGGACATATTCACGCAGCATTCATCCATCCGGAGATCGCGATTTTGACCTGAAGCAGAGCACGATCAATCTCCAATCCAGTACCCCCAGAGGTTTTAATTTGGTGTGGGAACCTGGAGGTCTTCGTCACTCCGACAGAAGAACATTTCGATACGAGGAGTATTAGCGTAACTTTAAGTAATTAATGTAATTTTTCCATTGTTGCTCTGCCGGAAATACTGTTTCATAACTACAATTTCAGAGAGGGTTTCGTTTCCTTGATTTATCGATGAATGTTGAACAAGGGATGACATTATAAAAATGGAGAGAGTAGGAATAATATTAACATCGTGTTGCAATCCATATCTAATACCTAATATTTTACTCGGAAAACGTGAGACTGATAAGAGAAAGTTGCAGAAACCACAAAAAAGAAAACAAAATGTATTTCCAAAGATAGTCATAATTCCAACATCTCGGACGAAGAGCTAGTTTCCTGAGTAGTGATTATTATACTAGAGCAGCAAACACAAAAAAAGTAGCTGATGTTGAGAGAATGCACATGAAGCATTTTTGGTAGATACCACAGTTATTTGCTTCAACTGGCTAGGTCAGTTATTGAGGTTCAACTAATTATGGTTTGTTCACATTTAATAGGATTCACTTTTTTCATCTACTTATATTTTGAAAACCAATTTTTTTGCATTTTACCTCCACACTATATTAAATCCATATTAACCCATGCAGTAGGTTGTTTATTTTATTTCTTACAAATAAGCGATGTAAGACAATTAATACGTATCATTCACCTTAAGGCATAGTCATAAATAGTTATGCAATTAAAATTTTTTTATTTTGCTAGTGCAGATAACTAGGGCGGAAAATGCAACAACTAATCCCGCTCAGCCATTGTGGATTTTCTTGTTCTTTTTATTTATTTTGCTCTCTCTCAATTACTGTGTTTTTTTTAGTTTTGTTTCTCACCTTCATTTTTTCATTTTTTGTTGGCAGCTTTAAGTTTCATATTTCAAATCCCCTTCATTTCTTCTCATTCACGTCTGGCAAGTCTTGAAAATGGCCGCCAACTTTTGAGTGCTTGAAACATATCGACAATCATTTCTTCAATTTATATATTTTTGAAGCGAATGGAGTTTTTAGTCAAGTAACTAACCCCTTCCCTATTGAATTAATAAACCGAAATAAATAATAAGTATAATAAATTTTTCACACGAAATTAGATTACTCACTGTGATTAGATAACTTTAACTGGATTAAATACTAACTTCACATAAATATGAAGTATGTTTATTATTTTCAAAATAATAAAAAAAAGAATGTTATCTTGCTTCCATGAAAAAATCAGCAAAAGAATTATTTCTTATAAGAGTTTATGTGTGTTCTGCTAGACATCATTTTCCCCACAATATTTGTAGTTATCTCACTTTACTATCTCTTTCATAAACTTTCTATCCTAACTATGTAGCAATTTTGTGCCATCTATGAGCATCTAGCCAACTTTCGGACAAAGAAAAAGTGCCACCCTTCTAATCCAATTAAACGACAGATTCCGTACACTGGAGCATCTTTTGTTCCTTCATTTTAAATGAAAAGACAAATAGCTGGCGGATAGCGCCATTTCGGGCCCTCTGCTGTAAATGGATTGGAATGTTTATGATTAAGACCGTCATCTTTAGATTTTTATGATGATCAAGCGATATGGAATTATTTTTTGTACTTCGGAGACATATTTCGTTTGGCTTTTAAACAGTCAGAGGATGTTATAACTGGTTTTATAAGAAATAGTATTAAATGAAAATTTAACCGAGGTAGAATTTTCATTTCTTAATGATAGACGAAGCTAGTTAAAGATAAAAAAAATGATTGTAATAACATTTAAAAGAAGTGCATGTTACAAGATTGATTTTTTTTTTGTGGAAACTTTAAAAACAAACTTCAAATCTAACTCAACAAAATCTCTGTTTCCTTCGACGAATATTTTCTGAGGATTTAATACAACAAATAAAAATAAGACAAAAAAAAAATCGAGTGACATCACTATCGAACGCGATCTCTAGAATAGCCTCTCAAAATCCTGTCTAATACTCTGTATTTAACAAAATTTGCCGATAAATTTTGCTGCGGTTAGGAAAAGTAAAACTAATGCGTATCAGACAGCTGCAAAAATTTGGGAGAGCGTCTGTTTATTTTATCTTTAGGTTGAGTGGCATTATCTCTTTAAATGGAGGACATTTTGAAAACATTATTTAGTTAGCAGCGCACCCTCTGTTGACAAAAACATGAACTAGTTTTAAAATTTGGTGGTACTAGAAACCTCGCTTTTTCAGTAGAACTAACTTCATAGATCATTTACTTTTTCTGAATTTTATTTTTAAAATTGTTGGTTATGTTTTGAAACACCCGGTATATTCGTCAAAGAATGCGACATTCAAAACTCAATTAATTATGTTTAATTTATAGTAAATGAAATAAATATCCATTTCTTCAAAAATTCGGTTATAACTAATAAATTTATCTGCATTTATCGAAGTTGTAATAATGTCATTCAGTATAAATGATTGCCAAACATTTGGCTTAGATGCAACAACAAGCAACACAATAAATACAAATAAAGTTATCTTGAATAAGAGACATAGAATTGTTTCAATTAATAGATATACATCATAATTACCTGAGATACAGAATAAGATATGGAACACAAAGTTGCTAAGGGAATAATCACGGGAAAAATGTTTCTTGGAAGGTGAAGAAAAAACCCCCACCCTTTAACTAAATAAGTCATATAGTTTCAAAAATTGAGGCGAGAGAAAGTTGCTAGCTTGGTTTTCTAAGTTCGTTACAATATGGTTATTATTTTATCCCCTCTCTATCAATCGAATATTGTTCACCTGTTTAATTATCTCTTCCGTAAGTCCACACTTGAGTTTTAATCTCTTTTAAGGTGATTTGAACTCGTTTGAACTTTAACAGTTATATAACTGTTCACAATAGTAAACAAGTATGCTGCCAGTTTTGTTTGTTATTATTAAGAGGAAATATTCAAGTGTGGCTTGTTTTGGTTCATGTAAATAGCATAAAGAGTTTATTATAGTTTGGCAACAATAAGCTTACACGTATGTGTTGTGTTGTTTGATTCGGGTTACTTAGCTTCGGCTTTATTATCATGTTTACATAATTTTGGAAAATTTTTCTTTTAATTGTCTTATTTATTTTCAAGATGAAGTTTTTCTTTTCTCCGTCTACACAAAATAATGCCTATAAAATAAGCTACTTTAGAGAAAAACTTAGTAAAATTTCCTACGGTGTATGTTTCTTTTAATGGTTTTAAATGAAACACTAAAGAAATAATAAAATAAATTAAAGGTAGTAAACTAATACGAAATTTATTTGACGAATTTTCAATTTTTAACATCATGAGGGAATAGAATCCCGATATATTGTCTTTTTTCTTTCCTCAATTCTTTTCACGCTTTTTTAACGCAGATGTTTCCTTTAACTTCGTTGGATTATCTTTCACATCGTATTTTCTTACACGTTGGTAATTCCGAATTACTAAAAAGAAGTACCCCTGGGATCTGCTTTAGAGCTTGTGGGCTTTCTAGAGAATCAAAAAGAGTTATTTCTTTTCGATTTTTGATCAAAAGTGAAATAAGTTTTATCTACTGTTTGCATTTATATTAATATATTTAATAAATTTTATAAAAGTTTTTAATAGTAAATATATGGCATTAATTTGTTACGTGTTTAGAAAATATCAAATTTTTAATTAAATTATTTTAATAATGGTTTATAATGTCCAAAACAAGACTCAAAAGCTATAAGATTAGGTAAGCAGTTTAGGACACGCAATGGATATTCAAATATTCCGTTAAGTGTAGGGTTTTATGTAACTTTACTTTTTAATGTGGACTATGTAGTCATCTATATTTCGATATCATCTATATTTATATTTACATACGTAAACATTGGATGTAACGTGAAGATAAATTTAAAATTAGAAGCAGTTTGGTGTTTTCTCAGAAATAAACAAAAACTAGCTATATCTAACGTTACCACGTGCATATTTCCACCGGATAGTTGTATATTGTAATTTCGAAACAGCAGTATTATTAAAAACAGAATAGCAGTATTATTTATCACTTCCTCCTTTAGTCGATATTCCTCGGTAAAAAAAATGCGATTATAAACTTATACATTGTAAGGTTCCGAGGTTCAACAACGTAAAAATGTGCCAATTAATTAACGTTACTCGCCAAATTATATTTTGTCTACATCGGGGATTACATTTGTTTATCTTTTATGGTAACTTCTTAATGTCTAACTAGATTACGAAGTGATCTACTACAGCGTCGGATATCATTCATTTATAGAGATTGTATTTTATTGGTTGATACTAAATGAAATAATTCTTATGTTCACATATGCAGAGTGGTGACTCATATCTTTCTAAATAATTTATGTTCCAATGAGAGAAATTTCTTTGACATCAAATGTGCTAATTAATTCTATTAATCAAAGTTGGGAAATCAGATAAAAATATTATGAAAAGTACTGTTATATTCGAATTTTTACTTTTTATAAACTAAACTTTGGGCTTTGTCAATTAAAACTACACGCTTGAAATTTACAGATATTTTTATAACAGAACAGATACACACAGAGATTCTTAATGATCGTTTTTAAAGGAAATACGAGAGAGAAGAGAGAAAGAGTGAGAGAGAGAAGAGAGAGAGAGATTGAGAGGGAGGGAGATATAGAGATAGAGGGAGGGAGATAGAGAGAGAGAGAGAGAGCCACACTTATGCAGTTTAAACCTGGTTCGATGGAGGAAGTTTACCTGACAGAAGAAACAGTGTAAAACATAACTGTTAGACAGATTTAGCAATTCGTTCGAGAAATTTCTTCCATAACTTAACTAAATTCACGCTGCACAAACGTGATGTTTATTCGGACGGTTGGAAAATGTGCTATTGCGACGCATTTAAGTGGAAAGAAGAAATGCTTGCAAAGAGATGCAAACTGTCTGAAGCATTGGTGCATGAGCTCACATTACCATCACGAGTTCCACGAAGTTCACGAGTTTACCATCAAAGTAATAGTGGTGAGAAGTAATCATTCTAACATAGAACGACACTCCACTGTTCAACAGTGCGTGAATTTATCTAGTCTCTGACACTGTTGGGGGCAGTGTCGGATTACCCATTAGGCCAGACTATGCCATGGCCTGGGGCCCCAATGATTAGGGGCCCCCTTAAAATGGATTTTTGAAAATAAATTTTAAAAAATTAAGAAAAACAACGAATTTTTAAAAAAAATCAATTTCAGATATATATGTTATGATTATAAAATGTTATTATTATTTTTTAGTTCAAATTTAACAAAATAAAGTAAAATTTAATTTATTATTATTTTTTTAATTTTAAATTCTTAATGAAAAGATATATAAATACTTTTATATTTGAATAAATAAAAAATATACGAGAAATTTTTTTTATTATCTAAGGGCCCCAAAAATTTGAATGGCCTAGGGCCCCGCGTACACTTAATCCGGCATTGGTTGGGGGCATTACATTACATTGAGTTCTGGACCACTAACAATGAAGCTCTCTAGGTTGTCAAGGTAAAATGTCTTCGTGGTTATGTCCATTGCTTAGTAACCATGAGAATAGTCTAAAATTAACTAAAATAAAATTGCACATTTTATCTAATTTTTCTTCTGTTAACTAGCAACAGAAAACGAATTTGATAAATTTTTTTTCGATCGAGGGAACATTTGATTAGCTTTCCCTAACAAGTGTTTCCTAGTAAGTATGGTACCATATATGTAATATTTGTTTTGTAACATAAATATATATTTTTATTTTTAGCCTCATGCCAAATTTAATTACGTATTTTAAATAATTTATCACGTGAATTACTTAAAGATGTAGTAATTAAATCATTCCATTTTACTTATTATTAACAATTACTAAATTAACAATTACTAAATTAACAATTACTAAATTAACAATTACTAAATTAACAATTACTAAATTAACAATTACTAAATTAACAATTACTAAATTAAAAAAAATATATCATATTAAAGTAACAAGATTAAATTAATGAAATTCATTGCCAATTAAATAAAACATGCAATTAAATTTGCCATATGATTAAAAATAAAACATATATATATATATATATTTCTGTTTGAAAACAAATATTACATATGTGGAATACAATACCTCAGTAAGACATGACCGAAGAAAACAATTCAATCATGCCTTCATTACGGCGGAATCAACAGTGAACACCAGCCCGAACCATAACTAATACACTATTCACTACAACGGTAAAGTAGCTTAAGTAAATATAAAAAATTAGATTGTCCGTGGTAGAATTTTTGTCTAAGTGAAGTTTTACTTTTGTCTCAATCAGTGAATTACAAGACACTTTTTAAAAATATTTCGTTGTTTCATTTTTTTCAATATTTCCCGTTTAAACTTATACGGAAGTCGACTTTATTATTATTTTAGTTTAATTTAGTCATTTGATATGTACTTTTCGTTTTGTTAAGAAAAAAATTCGCAAAATAACTTCCAAAAATGATAGCGAAATTCCTATCTGAAAATATTGATTACTTATATGTAATACATATGACTTATGTGTAATTTGATAACTTATGCGTAAGCTTATCATCTAATTTACAATGTGTTTCTTGTTGAATAATTTTCTTTAACGACCAATTTATAGATATGCACCCATTTATTCTTTAATGAGGAAAAAAAAATTTATTAATAACATTAAAATAGTTCATTATTATTACATTAATTAAATATTATTAAATTATAATAATATAGAGTCATGATGAGTATGTGGTTAAAACAGTTGAGCTGTCATTGCGAAGAACTGGGGTTTGGTCCTCAATGGCAGCTTGAAGTTCACACAGCTTCAGATCGATGGTTACCAGATAGTCTGGAAAGCATGTACGTATTGTCAACTACAATGTTACAGTCATGTTGGCCAAGAAATTGTGGAGTCTAAACCTCATTGACACTCAAGACTCGTGCTGTTACGGTAATGCTTTACTTTTATTAATTATAATTAATTTTTTTTAAAAAATGGAAAGTAACTTCCGAAAATGATTGTGTTATTCCTATCTGGAAATTATGAATGCTTATAAGTACGCATACGCACTTATTAATTAATAATAATTATACGTACTAGTTGACACTGAGTTTATTGTTAACTAATTTTCGACAATGAACCAAATAGGTGAACAAGAAAATTATAAATTTGATTTCGGTTCCACAATGCAATTTTTTTAATACGTAAGTGATCATCAAAAACTTAAAAAAAAAGTAAGATAAAGTGGCAATGAAAGAATATCTCTCTGAATAGAAGTGAAGTCAAAAGCAGAACGGAGAAAGCTCGGAATTGCCGCGCCATCGCACGACAAACAAGTGAATCTTTTTTATCTAGGAAGACCAATCCGTCTGTCCACATCAGTCACCAGGCGCCACATTTTGTGACTAATTGTGTCTCTCCTCTGAAGGAAAACCTCCCTGGCGCCCCGTGGAAGTTACTTTTAGGAGTCAGGCCAACAAAATTTCAAGATTTGTTTTCTGTCGATTATTTATTTTATTCATTCTTGGAACTATGATTTTTAAGATGAGAGAGAGTAAACATGAAATAGAGGGGAAGGGATTTTTCTTGGAAATGACAAATGAAAGATTTCTCTAAATCGATACTCAGTTGAATGATGCCAAATTTCTTCCATTCGAATGTCTTGATCAGAAGCAAAAACTTCTGTGATTGAGAGTTGTTTGTATTCATTCATCAGTTGAGAAAATATTTTGAATGGTATTTGAGTTATTGTTTTCACAAGATAAAAATAAATTCCACCATTTACATTTTCTTCTTTGGGGATGGATTTGGATTATTTAAAACAACATTTAATAACAAAAAGGCAAATTGCTCTCACATTCCATACAACTTTAAAAGCTAGATTTAATTCTTATATAAACTTAGCCGTTTGCAGAGACTTGCTGGTTCACCAAAACGAGCTTATCAATTCGAGATCCTACATGGCTCTTTACCTGCATACACACTTGATGGCAATTCATAGGGATATGTTGTTGAAGTATTGCTGTCCATTATGCTATTTATATGATAATTACAAAATATAGAATTGAATTTTTTTTTCAATTTTTTTCTTATTCTAATAAAGATACACGTTATTTTACATTGCTGTCAATCATGATATTCAGCCTTTATTACTCAGATTATTATTCCAAAAAATCTTGACCATATCAAAATATCAACATAAATATTTTTTTTTTAGTTTTTCTATAAATTTCATAAAGAACGCGTGGTTTAGATTTTAGAAATATCTTGGTAAAAAACTTAAAGCATTACTGTCATATTAAGATAATTATCCCTTAACTACCTCGATATTTACAAGTATCGAAAGTAAACTTTTCATTGGTCCGCATACACAAAGTGGCCACTTCGTGGGTCTACATAATCGTCTACTTGCAAGAACTCACCTATTTCCGAAGAATAGAAAGACCTCCCATGAAATAAGTACTAAAAAATTTTAAGAAGGATTTACTTATAACGTTATGATGATATTGATGTAGAATATAATGGAGGACACTTTGCGAAGTTCTTATAATTTTTTATAATGAATTCATTCTGAACTTGTTTCAGATAAAAAGTAAGTGTCAAGTTTTCAAAAATACCCATAGTTGTGAAGAAATAAATACTTAAAAATTTTAAGAAGCATTTGTTTAGTCCATACCATGCCATGCTATTTAAAGGAGCATAAATATAGTTAACACAAAGGAATTTATTTTGCAAATTTTCTAACATTTTTAGCTATGAGAAAATCATTTAAATCTTTTTTCAGAATCAATCTTTCAAAAATAATTCTTTCAAAAATACCCATATGTGTTAAGAAATAAGTACTCAAAATTGTTGACTCCAAACAATACTACGTTAAAAACATATTTGTAGTTAACATATTGGAGAACACTTAGTAAATCTTTTATATTTTTTTGTATATTAAGAATTCATTTGAAATTTATTTCAGATTACAAAGTGAGCATGAAATTTTTCAAAAATACACAAAGATGTGAAAAAATAAATACCCAAAATTTTAGAGAAGCATTTATTTAGTTACGTTAAGAGCATAAATATAGTTAACATAATGAAGGATAAATTGCGAATTTTCCATATTTTCTTTTTGCAATGAAGGAATTCATTTAAAACTTGTTTCATATTACAAAGTGAGCTTCAAATTTTTATATATAAGTAAGTTTTATATATATATATATATATATATATATATATATATATATATATATATATATATATATATATATATATATATATATATATATATATATATATATATATATATATATATATATATATATATATATATATATATATATATATATATATAAATAAATATATATATATATATATATATATATATATATATATATATATATATATATATATATATATATATATATATATATATATATATATATATATATATATATATATATCGTTAACATAACGGAGGGCACTTTGTGAATTTTTTGCAATGAGTAATTTATTTGAAACTTAATTCAAATTACAAAGTGAAAATATTTTTTTTTAAAATACCAATGTTTCAAGCAATAAGTACTCAAAATTTTTAAAAAGAATTTGCTTACTCGTGTTAAAAGCATATATAATTAACGTAATGAAGGTCAATTTGCAAATTTTTTGCAGCGAAGATAGAATTTTAAACTTTTTTCAGATTATAAAGTGAGCGTGAGTTTTTTTTAAAATACTCATATGTGCCAAGAAATAAGTATTAAAATTTTTTCAGAAGCAATTTTTAGTCCAAATAATGCTATGTTATGAGTATACATATAAAAAATAAAGGAGGGCATTATGCGAATTTTCTAAAAAATTTTCCTATGGGGATTTCATTTGAAACTTGCTTCAGATTACAAAATAAGCGTTAAATTTTTCAAAAATACCCATAGATGTGAAAAAAACAAATACCCAAAATTTTTAAGAAGCATATGTTAGTCCATACCATGGTACGTTAAGAGCATTAATATAGTTAAGATGAGGAAGGATATATTGCGATATTTTTCAATTTTTTGAAGTGAGGAAATCATTTGACGCTTGTTCCGGATTACAAAGTAAGCGTCAATTTTTCCTGAAATACCCATTTGTGTGAAGAAATAAGTAATAGAAAGTTTTAAGAAGGATTTGTTTACTCTAAATAATGATATGTTATATATAAGAGTATATGTATAATTGACGAAAAGGAGGATAATTTGCTATTTTTTAATAATTTTTTTCCAAAAAGGAACTTGTTTGAAACTTGATATGGATTAAGAAATGAGCATCATTTCTTTCAAAAATACCCGTATATGTCAAAAACTGTGAAATCTAAATTTTTAAGAATTAAAAGTTTAAACCAAAACAATGATACGCTTAGACCAGTGTTTCCCAAACTTTTGTCTTTAGTGTACCCTTTCTAAATTTTTCGTAACGCTGTGTACCCCCTAATAAAAAAAATTATTTTTTTAAAAATATGTTTATTTTTGGTACGAAGTTTTATTAATAAGTTTATTATTAAGTAATGCATAAGTGAGAAGGATGATATTGTTTTTGTTGTGAAAACAGTTCATCATAATTCGGTTCTCTTGTGGTCAATTTTAGTCTGAGATGCGATTCCACGTCTTCATAATAATCTATTTCTTACTTCTAATAATCTATTTTCCGACTTAATGTCCACGAATGCTGAAATAGTGACTTCACATAAATATGAAGTTGGAAAAGGCAAAATATATCTCAACACTTTTTCTGTTAAGACTGGATACATATTTTGCATTTGCAGCCAGTTAAAGTACACTCCTCATGTTTATTTTTCAAGAATCCGTCTGAAGCTAATTCCAATAATTGCTCTTCTTCTGTATGCGACAATCCTTCTGGCATGGATGTTGTATTAATATTAAACGATATCTTATCCATTCAATGTTGTTGTTTTTTGTTTTTTTTAAATCTGGAAAATAGTTTTTCAAGTTCACCTGCAAGCTCTCCAAATGCTGTGTTATGCATTTCTCAGTATCCGCATCAATTGTAGTAGCGGAGCTTGTTATAAATTCATGAAGAGAGGGAAACGAATCTATTTCTCCATTACTAACTCTTCTTTGCCATAAATTTAATTTTGCAATGGTAGCGTTTACTTTATCATGCACATGAAACAATGTAATTTCTTTACCTTGTAAAGATAAATTCAAACAATTTAAAACTGAAAATATGTCAGCTAAATATGACAGTTTATTGAGCCACTGAAAGTCATGTAAACAACTCTTTAGTTCGAAATTATCTTTAAGGAAACATTGAAGTTCATGTCTCAATTCAAATAGTCTGTTTAAAATTTTTCCTCTGGATAGCCAACGAACATTCGTATGAAAAAGAAGCTGGGTATGGCTACTTCCCATTTCTTGGCACATTAGCGAAAAAAGTCGTGAATTCAAAGGATGAATTTTGAAAAAGTTAACTATTTTCACGCTTTCATCAAGAACTTTCTGTAGATCAGCGGTTATTTTAATTGTGGCCAAAGCCACAACAATGTATGCAAAAATGTGTGGATATGACATTTGGCGCAACACTTTTAATTCTCGCAATTGCGACCATATTTTTTGCTTCAACTGTGCATATTCCTACACATCTATTCAAAGCAATTTTGTTTTCTTGCATAAATTTATTGACAACATTAAATATATCTTCTCCTGTTGTGTGACCTAACAAAAGCTGACAAAATAAATAGTCATCGTGAATTTCTTGATTTTGTTTTCGTTTCTAACAAACGCCATCAGATTTGAAAAATTTACAATATCAGTGGACTCAGCGACTTGAAATGCATAATAACGACTTTGAGAAATATCAGAGAATAACATCTGTTTCACATTATTAGACATATCAATGATTGGTCGGTGAAATGTATTATTTGTAAGAGAAACGCTATCAAAAGCTTGTTTAGCTTTTTCTTCTATGATTATTTCGGACATTAACTTGGCTGCAGGCTTGATTAAAATTTCACCAATGGTTTCCGCTGCACTACATTTCGCAATTAATAGCGACGCGCGATAAGCTTCTTATATTTTTTTATTGTCACCTACTGTCAAAACCCGCATAACTTTTTGAGATTGATTCAAGTCTTTAAGTTTATTTTCAAAAAATCTATTGATTTATCTTTGTACTTATGATTGTTTGTTTCAAAATGGCGCTTTAAGTTGAACGGTTTCATGCTTTCGTTTGTGAGTTTTTCAAGACAAATGACGCAAAGTGGAATAGGCTCATTTTCATCTCCAGTCCATGAGAATCCAAACTGAAGATATTCTTTGTCATACTTACGGGTTTTCTTCACTTTTTTCTTCGCAGGTTCTTTCAGTTGATTGCTACTTATCATCATTACGTGTTGCAGATACTAACCAGCGATCCATATTCTAGGTTAGGTACAAAAATTATATTTTATAATAATAATCAAAATAAGTAGAATTTATTACATACTTTTACTGTAAAAAAATTGCACAAAAGTTAAAAATAACATTTGACTGTTGACACCGCTAATTATTAACTGTTAACTCTTCAAAAGATAGCCAGTACTAAGGATTTTAAAGTAAGTAAGGATTTCGATGTAAATAATAATTACACGGGTTAAGCAACATTTAACAACAAATTTAATTAAACAAAATAAGTAACAAAAGTAACGTCTCGGACACGATTAAAAGCATTTGGAACACTAATAGAATAAAATGTTTATAAACAACGTTGGATGCAAACAAAACTATTGATGTAGTTATATAATTACATATTTTGCATGAGGGATTTTCCCTTTCTGCTTTGTACTGAATCTCACTTCGTAATCGTAAATTTTCATGACTAGTTTTGTTTTGAAATAAAATTTTTTGAAACTTCCTTTGTTTCTAGATATTTCGCATAAGAACGCGTACCCCCTCTACACTGTTCCCGTACCCCCTCTACACTGTTCCCGTACCCCTGGGGGTACGCGTACCACACTTTGGGAAACACTGGCTTAGACCATATATATAAAAATAAAGCAGAACACTTTTTGCGAATTTTTTATAATTATTTGTAATGAGAAATTCATTTGAAACCTGTTTCAGATTAAGCAGTTAGCGTCAAATATTTCAAACATACCCATAGTTGTACATAAATAAATTCCCGTCAGAAATAAATTCTACGTCATTCCAACTAAGAGCTTATCAGTGGGGTTGAACTCTCATTCATAGTCAGAAAGTGGGATGTCGGGCTGTTCCTATAGACGAGAGCTCATAGTTCCGAATTTGGGTGAAGATCACATCCCATGGCACGATAGTAAGAGAGGTTATCAACTTTAAAAGTGGGGTGTAACGCTCATTTTCCCTCTACTTTTATTGCACCTTGTTTACCACGATAATTACACAATGCGAAATGAAATTTTTCAGTTTTTCTATTAATTTTACGAAAAACACATGGTCTACATTTGAAAGTGCTACCTTGGAAAAAGTGTATAATTTAGCATTATCGCCAAGCATTTGTTTATTGTTTATCTCAAAAAGAACTTTTGTTCAAATTTTAGCCTTCTAACTTACACGGGGAAGTGGGAGAATTTGTAATCGATGAGTGAGGGAGTGAAGGTTTAGCCTTCTATATATACAGATGTCATCTATGCTTATTATGATTTTATTTTATTTTATAACCGTCGTTGAACAGCCAACCCAATTTTGAGTTAACGAATACCAATGTTAACCTTCCAATCCTGGTAATTTTGATCAAAATACAAAAGATAAGGGAACTCCTCAATCAAGCAGTGGGAAAACTTTTCCTTCGTTTAGGACTTTCTGATGAAGCTTTCTCTCATTTGCGTTACATGGAGTAGAAAGCCACTATAACTTACCACGGTTAGCCTAACGGCAAGGGGACTGTAACCCATAATCCGTCTACCACTGAGGATATTTTCGTCAGCACTGAGGTTGGTGCGAGCAGAGTGCAGAACTCGTATCGACCAGCTGGAATTCGAACCCAGAAATACATAAGGATTTGTTAAGGCACCACAAGATTTCGTCAATCAGGCACATTTGAAAAAAAAGCGTGCGGATTTCTCTGTTCGTTCATTTTTCCTATGTAATTAATCTAATTTCTCAAGTAAATATACTTAAATTTAAATAATAGCGTGTATTTTTTATTTACTTCAATTAACAATGTTTTTTTTATTTTAAGTTGTGCTGAATGAAGCATGCCTGATTCGTAAAGTGCACCCTATCAAAGGGCATGAATTTGTGAGAATAGGCGAGCATTAGCGTGTGGATAGCGTTTCTCACTAGTAGCATATATGTTTCAAACATGCAAGATGACATAGTGAATAAATTATAACTGCAAATGAAAAATAATAAAGCGACATTTGACTTTGGTAGCATACTTAAAACATAGATTCAGTTACGAATCTTCTTTTCTGAGGTTTCACAGAAAGTGAAAATGACATTTGCTGCAGAAATCATTTTTATTTTATAATAAGCAAAAAAAGTCTTTAATGGTGTTTTCAAATTGTGCCTCCCACATAAATTATAAATAAGATCATTGTAAATGAATTTACTAAATCAGTGTAGTTTAACTAACTAAACTGAACTCAGTTGTGCAGTGTAGTGTAGGTTTATTAATTGAAATTGCATTTTTTCATGCACAGTGCAGTGTTATTAACTGAAATAACATTTTTTTTAAGATTTGCAATATTATAAATTTGTAAACATGCATAGAATTACAGGAACATTATTATCTGCATTTCTACTTCTCCTCATGTGTTAAACATATTTAAAAATTCAGGTTATTGGTACTAAAAGAAATAAAAGTTATTATATTTGACAAATTTGAAATGTCTTTGAGATGATGAAGAAAATTTTATAATGCATTATTTATAAGATTAAAAAGAACTTTCTTAAATTTTACAAACTTCTGTCACCAAATTCTGTATAATTTTTCGAGTAAGTTTAAGTTGCATTTATATATTTTGCAGCTCTCCAACAATGTGTAATTCTTTTTTCTTTTATGGCATAGTTATTTAGAGTCTGAGAATATACGTTTTTTATTCGACGAATTTTGATATGTCTACCTTCTAAATTGTTTTCTGGAAGAAAGTGCATTAAACTAAAAGTATGAAAGACATTTCCAATGTCTGAAACTGATGGAGGGTTTTTGCTTAATATTGTTTTTTGTGATTCAAATACCTAAATTAACTTGCATTTTTAAAATGAGCTAGAATCAAAAGTTTTTGTAGTTAATTAAGTCGGGGGGAAATGCTTTGATAAAATATTTGATTTACTCTCAAGAAAAGAAAAACAGTATCTACAATAACGCTGCTCAGAATTTTTTGTCTTCGATATCTTTAAATACGACTAATTTACGAACATTGCACAGTTATATCATAAATACTAGCAATAAAATTTATGTAAATGAAATAACTACAAGCAAACAATTGTTTAATGAAAGATAGCACAAAAGTAGACTGATGTAAATTTATTTTGAGAATAAATTGTGATTTCCATAAAATTAGAGTTGTTTTACTCAATTAGTCATTAATTATTTTTACAGTTAATGAATTCTCATTTTTCGTTGAATTCAAGAAGAAATTGAAAACATAACATTGAATCATACTGAGAAAAGTGTTTCCTTTTAGTGATTAGAATGCTACTTGATTGCAAGCAAAAAGAAATACACAAAACAAAATATTTTATGACGAATTTTGTTGTAGTAGGCATCATTAAATATGGAATAACTGAATAATTTAAAAAAAATTAGTAAATATTTTCTCAGAATTCCGTTTTTGTTTTGTGTTTATTTTTCCGGAAAAAGCATTTCTTTAGAAATTCTGAAAAATTACTCGAAACAAAACATAATTTGAAACAGAATATATTGACTTTGGTTTGTCTTGGCTTCATATATATTGTCTGAGTTTCATGTATTTTTTTTTTTTGGGGGGGGGGGAACATGTAAGACATTTTAATGAATAATATTTCTTCTCAGTTCTTTATTTAATTATTTTTATTCAAACTGCAAAGACAAGGTGATTATTATTTTTAATTAAACGTATACAATAATTTAAAAATAATTTTATCTAAAAATTCCTTTTATTAAAATTCATTTCATTTAATTTATTAAATCAATTAAAAGATAAAACTAATTAAAAAATAATTTCGTTCGAGGTAATTTTTTTTACTTTGTGTTTGTTGGAGGTTATTATTTATGATTAATCTTTTTCCATCAAAAGTGTCGTTTATAAGCTATACAACTTTGATTGATTCTTTTTTTTCACTTATGTGACAGTTATCAAATCTTGTAGAGACATAAGTGTTCTGTGGTTGGTTAATGGCATAATTAGAATTTTTTTTTTATTCCCGTACTTATAGTTTCATATATTTTCTGTGGCCAGAAGTAATTTCGCTACAAGTAGCAAAGCTACTGTAGCTGCAGCTGCTACTTTTTGTAGTTTAAATTGCACTTTGCTACTTTGTTTTTATAAGAAAGTAGAATAGTAAGTAGTGTGACACAAAAATAAATAAATAAATAAACGGAAAAAAAACAGTATTTTGTACTGTTTCCTGGTAACTACTTTTAACATTAGTTTAAAGAAGCAAGATTAAAGTACAACTAATTTTTCGAGGTATAATTTTCTCCAATCTGTAAATGGGCGCAATAAAATGCCCCTTTGGTCTAACGTTATTATTAATTTCGTATTACTAATGTTTAAACTAGCCGTTACGAATAATAACTAATTTATCACTTTGGTTTCATTTAACGTAAGATAACAGCATAGGCTTTTACACTGAAAAATTATGATAATTTGTCAGAACTCTCGAAAAAATCAAAGCAGTACAATTTTTTTTTTTTTTTTTTTTTTGTATGCTAGAATTAAAAACATATTTAAAAACGTCAAAATTTCTATTTACAAATGATATTTCAAAAACCGAAAGAAACAATAGAATGTCCCATCGCCCCAGGAATCTAAGTTAAATAGTAACAAGGACAATTATTTCAAAGTTAACGTCTTCGTCCTATTTGAGAGTATTATAAATGTAGTTTTTTTTTTTTTTTTCAATTCCAAAATTTTTTCTAGACAAAAAGACTCCGCCACGCTATAGCAGGCCAATCCCTAGTAATTGCTACCCAATTATGTTTTGTTTGCTTCGCAAAATATTATTTTATCCGCATTTTTTGCAGTGTTGGCATAAAGCAGTTTTTTGCGGAAGTTGAAACGATTCACTTTTATAGGTATTAAAAGGAATTGTGTTTTTCATCGTCAAAGATTTCCCTAAGGATTCCATTAAGATCTATTAGTGACTATATTAGCTCAGTAATCTTTCTTTTTTTAAATAATATTTCAAATTAAAAGTTTATTGTTATAACAAATTTGGTGAGTTCACAACCACCATTTAATATTCTCGCTTACAGAACAGGTTGATAAATTAAATAAAATTTATGCATGCATCGTCAGATTGCGATTGATCATTAAGTCCTAAATCCTTTAACAAATATTTTTAACGGTAATAAATAATAACAAATTAATATAATTAACATAAAAAATAATACAAAATGAAAAATGGTAAATAAGTTGAGACCCCGATTCAAATAAGTTCATCTTAAAATGTAGCACAATAAGATAATATCATTGAATTAAATTAAAATGGACTTCAGCTTACCAACCTGTTTCATTAAACTTTTCTAAGCCTGGACAAAAAATTTTCTATTAAAATTTTTTTTTAATATTCAGACCCATGAATGAGACTTAACTGATCTATGTCTTAAATATTTGTATTCAAATAAGTAATTTATGTACGTTTGGGACAACTATCCACTTGGTATAGTTCGTTCACCAGCAGTTGGCACTTGGCTCCGCCTCCTCGGACGCAGAGTTCATTTCAGCGCGGGAGTAAGAGGAGAGACATCTCCGCGCTTGAAAAAGAGACAACCCTTAATGCGCACCAAACGCAAACAGTAATTTTTTTTCAGTTACTTACTTCGCTTTATCACCTGCTATTATACCGTTCGTTACTCCAGCTAATCAAGTATATTTTAAATTTAAAAACGGCTTTTTATTTCCCCCTGCAAAATGTCTCAAAAAGGCTATTTTCTCGAAAGAGAGAAATATCATCAAAATTTTGAAATATTTATTGTTAAAAAATTCACACAAAAATTGCTAAATAAATATATTTGCCATATCACCACCAAATTGCAACCTTGTTCAGGACTGTTCACACTCTTCTCCCAAAAATAGCGAAATAGTATCATCGGATACCATGAGATGAAGGCGGAGCCAAGTGCCAACTCCTGATGAACAAACTATACCCAACCTCTTATCAGTTACAAGGATCATGTGTTTGCGACTGCTTTTTGAGTTGACACCCACGCAAACATTAACACCCACGACTAATGAGTACAAATGTTTCTATCGCGATGCATTGTCAAAAATATATCGTGATATTTTCCCAATTGATATAATTTCTATATTGGTGGTATTATTTGTGTTTCCGAAATAAAATTTTATTTAACATTCACGATATTATCGTATTCAATAATTATCACCATAATTATATTCACGGTTTAGTCATACATATTTGAATTATCGGTAGCTTACCTATGTAAAGCTGAACCTGGCGCTGTTCTTCTTAGAGTTTCCCAAACTTATGACTTTCGTGTACCCTTTCTAAATTTTTCGTAACGCTGTGTACCACTAATGAAAAAATGAATGTATTTTTTACTATAAAAAAATGCCCAAAAGTCAAAAATCACAACTGGCTGTTGACACCACTAATTATTAACTGTTAACTCTGCAAAAAATAGCCAATATAAAAATACGTAATCGTAAATTTTCATGGCTAGCTGTGTTTTTAAATAAAAGTCTTTGAAATTTTTGTTTGCTGTGAGATATTTCGCATAAGAACGCGTACCCCCGTTAAACTGTTCCCGTACCCCTGGGGGTACGCGTACCACACTTTGGGAAACACTGATTAGGAATGGAGTCAGAAACCGATAAGTACAGATTTGTTTTATAAATGCTATGATGTTTTCTTTTGAAGGATAATAATATAAAGTTTGAGAATTTAAAATTTATGTTCAAAAAAGATATGAACAATTAATTATTATTATTAACCCACTGCTGGCTGTTTAACAAATGTGCAAAATTAGGAGAATTTTTCTACCCAAATACACTATTTCCCTGTCTAATAATATGTAAAAAACTGGTTTCGATATGCGGAGAAGACTGCAGGTTAAAATACGACTTTTTACGTGCAGAACCAGTAGGTGGGTTAATAGTTGGTATTAAAAAAAAAAGATGTGAAAAGATTTTAAACTGTTTTAGTATTAGAATTTAATAAATTTAAAAGCGCTTAAATTGAAATGCCTTTTGTACGAATAAGCATTATAATGTTTAACTTTGCAACTGCGGGTGAAATATAATATTTAAATTTTCGATAACTTATGTTAGACAGCATATCGCACTCCGGCTAGAAAAGTTACACAAGTCAAAAAACGGCAATTTTGTGGTTATGTCTATAAAAAATATGTATGAAGTGCCCCGTCAAGTCTCTAACTCGCAATTCATTCAGCTGAGGGCAGTTGTGTCAGTTTTGAGTCTAATTCAGAATTAGGTTTATCGTCTTCGTTGAGTTAATTTTTCTAAAATACTGCATTTTAGAGTTATGACACAATTCTTGTCGAGGTGCGATATGTGTTTCTAGTGTAGCGAATAAAAACATCACCAAGCCGACATAATGCAACCCTAGAGCAGAACAGCAGAACGTCTTTTGCAGTGTGGCGGTGTGCACGTAAAGAAATAAGAATAAAGTTTTGTTTTCAGCCAAGAATGTAATGTTTTATTTTTAAGAGGAAAATTCACGTTTGATTAAACGTTTGGATGATCTAATATAGATAATCAACTAATTATTCCATACTAGCACGCTTTACTTCTGCGCTTAAACTATGAGTTTATAGAGTTTTAAGGATATTTAATTTTTTCAAGTGGTTTTGTCTGCTACTATTTTTTAAATACATTATGAAAATGCTGTTTTCAAGAAGTCGAACGTTTTAATTTAGAAACCACTGTTTTCATCAATGAAATTCATTATTTTTGATATTGCGCGCGAACCACATAGCTCCGGAATGAGGTGATTGATTATAAACCACCCTTTAAAAATTTGAAAATTGTTTTTTTTTTTTTTTTTAAAAAAAAATATCTGCATCGGTGCTGCCGTTCTCGAGTTTTTTTAGCAATCATACTTCTAGATAGATTTTCGCTTTTATATACAAGCTTTTATATATCAAATGAAACGCGTTAAATTGAAGTCTTACTTTGAAAGTACCCCGCCCGCTGCTGAACTATATCATTTTTTTTAATAACGGCAGGCACTGAACTTTCGTTCTTCGCCATAGAAGTTGCCGGGAGTGTTGCTCATTTATCGTTACCCAGTGGGCACTTGTGAACCAAAGTCACGGAGGCGTACCCACACCAAACTGCCACAAATACCAGTTCATAGTGTGGGCCATATTCACTCTTTTACACATCAGAAGACAATACAGAGAGAGAAACATCCATGCCCAGAGAGGGATTCGAACCCGCGGCCATTGGCTTCGCAGTCAGACACGCTAACCACTCAGCCAACTGGCCGGCATCGAACTATATCATAAGTTCCTTCCTTATCTTCCAAGCTGCATGAACGTGGTGTCTCGGTGTAGTTTAATCTTAGGTAATAAAACCATTTATAGCGTCATCTTGTGAAGAACAGCGATTTTAGCATACCTGTTTTAAAAAGAGTATGAAACAGAATAAAAAAGTAAGGTTCAAAATTGTAGAGCATCTTTGATTTAAAATGAAATATACCTAATGTGGAATCGAAATGTTAAAAATAGAAAAGCTTTTTAAAAATGACCTTCCTTAATTTCCACAATTTGCTTTTTCGTGCTAAATCGACGATTCTGAACGAAGTACACTCTACTTCTCACTAACACAGAAACACTAACTTCTCAGTTTTCTACAATGTGGCGCTGAAAATGGTCTCATTTAGTTGAGCACAGCCTCTTAATGTACTCTTATTGAGCCTATGCATTGACTCTTATTTTACGATTATAGCTGCAGTCGTTCTAAAGGTCATCTGCATATTGCAGTTTAAATTTAAAATCGAATTAAATATCTAATTTAATTGTACCTGGTGTCTTATAGGGCTTTGTTTTAATTTTAAGAATAAGTTTATGCCTCTCTTATATTAATGTAATTAATCTTTACTTTCCACACACTAGTTTTTTTTTACACTTTTCAAGCTTTCCTTGTTTTTGCTAGAAACTTTCATGAATAAATAATTTAATAAAAAGTTTAGATTTACATTTACCTCTTTCACATAAATGTATTTATGCTCACTTGTATTAATGCATTCGCTCTTTAATTTAGGACCTAATTTATTAAAATTTTCAAGTTTTCTTTTTTTTTTAGAATTTTTTTTAAAATTAATTAATTTAATAAAAAGTTTCATTATAATTTTAACCTCTCTTATAAAAGCATTTATGCCTCTCTCAAATTAATTTCTCTTTTTCGTATACATTGTATTGAGTATAATTTTTTTCTTAATTTTCAAGCTCTCCTTGTTCTTCTAGAAATTTTTTATGAATAATTAATTCAATAAATGTTTCAATACCATTTTTACCTCTCTTATATTAATGCATTTATGCCTTTTTCATATTAATGCATTTGCTCTTTTTTTAAACGCTGCATTTAATTTTTTGTGAATTGCAAGCTTTCCTTGTTTTTTTAGAAATTATTTAATAAAAAGTTTCGATACTATTTTTATGGTAATTAATACGTTTTTCCTAAAGAATTTTTGTTTTTTCATCAGCCGTTTAGTAATTAAAAACAATATTGTCGAAATCTGAATATAAAAAAGACTTTTTAGCGTCAAACTTTTAAGGGTAGATTTTATGATAATGGACTGTAAAAAATATATGAAGAGCTTAAGTGCTCGCTGCAAATATTTTTCATCGGGATCAAAAATTTTCAGCCTCAGCACTAATTTTATTACGACTGCGTAACTTAGGGTCCTAAAATAAAATATTATTAGAGATTTTCCTCTACTATTCAATTTAGTAAAAAAGTTTAATTTTGTTTCATATCTTATCAAAAGGCATTATGATTTTTTTTTATTTAAAATAAAAAAAAAAAAAATAACACTGAACATGTGTATCATAAAATTGTTCCGACCACTTGGCGACGTTTTCAGGCGAACATTTAAGTAGTCGATTTTTCATAGGACAGGAAAAGTTTTCGAAAAGAAGGTCACGTGATTATTATAGGGGGTGGCGCCCGACACCACGGCCCCGCTATGTGTGTAAACTCCGATGACGGTCTTCCCTCTATACAGGGGCGACGACGCGGCTAGGCCCTTGCTGGGGCGTCCCTCTGATCTCCCTTTTCCGCCCTAGTTTTTACACACATAGAAAAGTTTCCACTTGCACTTTTCCTCTTTTTTTTGTCATATTACTTCTTGAAGTCGTTAACATTACCCCTCGTTTTTGTTTATAGCAATACATTTTCTTTTCTGGAGCAAAAATTGAATATTTGAGTCTCAGTCAGGAAAAGGCTTTATAGATGAATGGTTCCTGGATCTTGTTTTATGGTTGGCGTATAAAAATATCGAAATATGAAACTCATAAATAGACTGCAGGATATACGCAGAATAATATATTATTCTGTCATGAACGGAAAAGAAAATTATATAATTCTTCAAATGCAGAATGTGTATTTTTTTAATTAATATTTTTATTTTTTAAAAGTTATTTTTCTTTTATTAAGTCAGCATTCATTTGACATTAAAATCAATTAGTAATCTATATGTAACGCTAATAATATGAGAGAACTAATTTGCATGACTAAAATAACGAAGAGAAAAAGCGAACTATAATATTTTGACAGAAAGTAAAAAAAAATTAAAACATTTTTAGTTGTAGAAAGTATTTTTTTTTTTAATATAAAATAGCCAATTTTATTTTTGATACATACATTGGACATAATTTTCAGTACGTGATGCCCGGTCCCATTCTCTACTTTTAATGCTTTAGGGACCTATATAATAATGAATTTATATATATTTATATCATAAATAAATGAATCCTGTTTTTAATGATTTTGAATCCTTCTCCCACTTTTCTTTTTCAGTATATATATATATATATATATATATATATATATATATATATATATTGAAAAATTATACTATATACATGCCCGGTCATCCGAATGTCAATTAACCTGAATCGGTTTGAGCAATCGTAAATTTCAGAAATTTGCAATTCTTTTTCTCTAAAGATGAATTGAAATGTTTGAAAATGCACAATAAAATACCGATCAATTCTCGGAAAGTGCCTCCTTCTCCGTTTATTTTAATCAATTATAAACAAGCATTTATTCAGAAAAAGCGCTACCCCTCATTTTATTTTTCATATATCTTTAGGAATCTTTATGAACAGTAATTAAAATTTTATTCCCTTTATCATTATTTTTTGTGAGCATCAATTGAGTACTTGCAACTGATCACATGGTTGTGTCTAATTACAGGATTATGCATGGCGTGTTAACGCTACATCTTTAAGGCTTGCAATTATTATCACGCTTAATAAATTTTTGGATCAGATATAATTGGATACCTGCATACTGTGAAAAATTTTGGATCAAATTATGGTAAGAGTACTGGCTACTTGAGTGCAACATCCGTGAAATCAATTTCACCATAAAATTTCCTACCGTAATTTTTACAGTAATATTTATTTAATTACAGAGATTCAATGATTTCACAATAGATATTACTGTTAAAATTACGATATATCAGAATTTTCACACAGTAAAATGTCACGGTAAAAATGTATTTTACGGTAAAATATACCCTGAGTGACGGTACATTTTACCGTAATTTAATCAGGAATTTTTGACGTCACTATCATGTATATCGAACCTAATTGATTGACTCACGCGTGGCTTGCATGTAACCGATTGCGATATTTTATTTAATTGTTTTTATTAAAGTGGGGCACTTTTTTCCCATAAAAAAAGTTAATATTAGAAATCAAGATATTTGGGTTTCAAGTAATCGGAATTTCCTCACATTCCGGATAGTTGGGCTTTTACTGAAACGTCTATTTATAAAATTTTAAAATTAGTAAAAATTGAATTACATACAATCTGAGATATCGAATTCGTTTATAACAATGTTAATGTTATAAATTCTAGAAACTTTGTTTATTAGAAATCAAAAGAAAATTTTTATGACTTTTAAATATAGTAATTATATTAAACATAAATTCAATGTTGATCAAATAGGAATATAAATTAAAACAGGAATATAAATCCAACGGAATCATAGGAATATAAATCAAAACATATAATGAAGAAAATGTATACGCTATTATTTGAAAAAATACGAACTCTATTTCGAAGCATATGTAAAAAAGTCATGATTTAATTATTTATTGAAAATTTGAGGACATGATATTTATTTTAAACCAAAAACTTTGAAATTGAACATTTTTACTTTTAAACCAATTACTTGCAAAAACAACTCATTATAAATTATTATTTCTTCCCTATAAACATTTCGTGAACTCAATCCTATCCTTAAGTTGAAAAATGTGAAAGTCATGCACTAATTAAAGCAAAAATGTGTAAAATAGTTTTTTTTATTTTTTTAACCGAGTATGCTTTCGAAATGATTTAATTTTATTTTTTTCAGGTCGGTTTTTTATATTAGTTGGGTTCTCGGATGTCTTTTTTCTAATCTCCTATCCAATTAAAATTTATTTTCAAAATATTATATGTCACCAAAGACATCATTATTCGAGAAAATTCCATTCAACTGTAAAATTTATCGAGAGATTTTAATTTCTTTAAGGGCATAACTAGCGAAAACAGTAGCTTAAAAACTTTACCACCTTATGAGATTAGTATTTAAAAGAATGATAAAAATATGTAACTAAAGAATATGTTCCTTAATTAAAATTTAACTTAATCAATAATTTATTCATTACAAACTATTTTAACTCATTTCATACGTTTAAAATGACTTTAACTGAGTTTATGATTGTAGTTTAAAACCGTGCATCTACAACCCATTGACTACACATCTGAGCCATTCTGTTTCTTCTGTTGCGGCCTTCTTACTAAGAATGACCACCATATTCTCCAGTTTTTAGAGCTTCAATCACCATGAGACATTTAGAGGTGAGAAAACGCCTATTGGGAAAAATATGTTTTCTGTTTCTGCTTTTAAACTTCTTTGTGTTGTTTAATTGTTGTACTGACAACCCTTTTTGCAAAAAGAATATTATTCACAAAAAAGCGATCAATTCCTCAAATATCAATTAATCATTAATAGTTATCCCGAATAAGTGATCGATTTTGAAATATATAATTTCTTTGTGTTGTTTAATTGTTGTACTGACAACGCTTTTTGCAAAAAGAATATTATTCACAAAACAGCGATCAATTCCTCAAATATCAATCAATCAATAATAGTTATCCCGAATAAGTGATCGATTTTGAAATATATAATTTCTTTGTGTTGTTTAATTTTTGTACTGACAACCCTTTTTGCAAAAAGAATATTATTCACAAAAAAGCGATCAATTCTTTAAATATCAATCAATCAATAATAGTTATCCCGAATAAGTGATTGATTTTGAAATATATAATTTCTTTGTGTTGTTTAATTGTTGTACTGACAACCCTTTTTGCAAAAAGAATATTATTCACAAAAAAGCGATCAATTCCTCAAATATCAATCAATCAATAATAGTTATCCCGAATAAGTGATCGATTTTGAAATATATAATTTTCAGTTCATATTTATTGAGTGATACAAGAAATAAAGTAAAAGTTTTTCAGCCACAAATGTTTAGTGTGTTATCATTTTCTTACGCGATAAACATCTAATATGTAAATCAAGTATTCTCCACACATTTTGACATTCGCTCTGTCAATGGTTACTAATACTGTACAATTAAATTTGCATGTTTTTTTTTAAAATTTTCATAATGTGAAATAGATTTTCAAGCTAAACGTTCCGTAGCAGAAAACAAATTTATTAAACGCATACTTATGCCACTTCACAAACAAAAAAACATAAAATAAAAATGAAGAATTAATAATAAATCACATTGTTCAAAAACCGCTCCGCTACTTCGAAAACATTCTAATCTTGTCCAATTTCTTCTTATTCAATTCCTAAGTTTTGTTGATATCTCGGGGCATCATCTAGTGGTGGCAAGCTTTACAAGTACAAGTGCTGTTTTTATGTCCGAAGATCTTGGTGGCCATGCGCTAAAAGGGAAATTACTTGTCGCCGCACACTTTAAATACTATTTATGAACCACTTGCTGCTAAAATCTGATTCTGAAACTTTAGCAAAATGACACTATAAAATCTGTAGAATTAGCTGGATTATGATCAAGCTCAGATTTAATACGCGTCGTGTAACAAAAGGGTTACACATCAAACAATTGCAACAGACACTTTTATTTTTTTTCTAATGCCCATCCAATTGAAACTCGTTATTCAGATAGTAGGGCAGATTTGTTGACCACTCATTCAGGGGTACTATATTAGGAGGTTCAAATTTGCAGCCAAATTAAGGACAGATAGAACAAGGAATAAAAGAACACTCATGCCTTGTCCGAGATTCGTACCTAGGACCTTTCTGATGGGAGGTCAGCTCCCTGACCACTACAAAACCCGGTCGACAAGATTTTCATTAATACTATATTTTCTTCTCAAACTTTGTGACCACTAATTGTAATGTTTGTAATAGTTTCAAAATGCGAAAATTTAAAATCCAGAGTCAATCCTTTGCTCTAACTCCGTATAATCATTGTGCTTTAAATGGAAGTATGATAACTCAATTTTTTAGAATCTTTAATTTAGTGTTATTCGATTACTCGATTCTTACTTACTCTTAACCGATTTCGTTTTTAAAAAGTGACTCATATTTTAATAGGTCACTAGACTTATAAATGTTCAAAACAAGTTGAACAGTAAAAACAGAAAATACCAATGAGGAATGAAAAATTTATTTTTGTCTATTTTATTTGGATTTTTAGCATCAAAACTGCACATTAAAGCGTAAGAATTGGTAAACAATGGACTCAATATAGATGTAGGCTTTCAAATATACTTCATTTATATTGAATCCACCAAATCTTGGATGAACTTTGTATCTTAATTAATGTGAGAGACACGTTTATCGATGAAGCAGATGTCTACTTGGATGATGAAATTAATTTTAATAATGATGTCGATAAAAATCCAATTAGGAAGAAAAATATATAGTATATAGTATAAGTATATACATCATTCCTCCGATTTCAGTCGAAAGCCAAAAATTACGGTAAGTCTACTTTTATGGAAGCATTAATAAGGTACACATATTTCAGTAAAATACCTACTAAACAAAATAAATCGTCAAGACAACTATTTGAATATTTTTTTTTTGTTTATTTCTTCTCAAAGATTATTAAAACAAATTTGATGGACATTATTTGTGTTATGTCATTCACATATTAAATACGTCATTAAATTAAAAGTGATTAAAAAAATTTTGATGACTTGGTAAATGAATTTGTATTCATTTTTTATGGTCCTCATTTTTCTGTTTTTTATCGCTTGCTGATTTCTTGTTGGCTTAAAATTCAGTCATTTTTAAGTATGAAATATCATTAACGAAATAAATTGTAGCTTGGTTTTCTTGTACGCGAATTTCATTAAACAATTGCTACCTTCGGTTACTGATTCATCTTTTAAATGTAGTTAATGTTGGAAACATTTCTTCCCCTACATTAGTCTAAATACTTGTTTTGGTATTTGGAAGTCACCATTTCACCATATTGATTGATCACAAACCATAATAAGAAATATAAATAAATGAATAAAATACAGAATTACGTTTTTCATTTGGAATGATAACAAAATAGTTTGAATGATTCTCCTTTCAAAACGTATTTAACAGTTAGGGTGATGCTGTAATCGGTATCATTCTTTTAAATTAATGCTCTTTTTGTTTATGCTGGAAGACTATATATCAATACAATCGTTAAGTTTCGTTGTCGCGGTTCATAAACTTGTTGAAAGATTAAAAATTAATACAATTTGAAAGTTAGATTGATGTTAGAGATTATAATTAATTTTATTCTTCGCTGGGTTAAGCTTTTCAATTAAACTGAATGACAAAATGGTATTCATTTGTGAAACTCTTGTTTTATTTAAAATATGAATAACACTAATAATTTTTTTACAACAGGAGTTAAAAATGTCGTTATATATTATCTAAATGTCGTTATTTATAATATAATCTTAATCTCATTATTGACACGTCGTGATAATTTAATTGAGGTGTAATTTTTCAATTAAAGTAACAAATTATTTATATTATTGATACTATATAAACTGATGCTAAGTTAATCCTCACTCATTGAAGTAGAGTGCATTATGGATAGTGCATAAACAGAAGTGGAGTGCATTAACAGAAAATAATTCTCGAAATAATCGTCGATTGTTAACTTTTTTTTCTTCTGTCGTAATCCCTGTACATTGGAAAAAGTTCTGGATCAAGTTACGGTAAGTATCGGTAAAATCAATTTTTACCGAACAAGTTATGGAACAAAAAGTTTTATATACCGTAATTTATCCATCAATAATCACCGTAAAATCACTGAATCACTAAAATTAAATAAATATTACTGAAATCCCCTCCAAACTTGCACCAATCACTGTGCTGACGTAAAAATATCTTCAAGGGTTGCGGAATCATGGGTTAGAATCCCTTTGCCGTCAGGCTAACCATGGGATAGTTTTGTAGTTTCCATGTTACGCAAATGCTGCTATTTAAAATGCTGTAAATAAAAATTCTCCCATGTAGGCTAGTGCGCCCTAATGCTCGGTCCAAAAGTTCCCTTGTCTGTTGGCCCGGGTTCAAAATTACGAGGTTATAGTTTTATTAGAGAATAGAACTCAGAGTTGAGTCGGCTCAAATTAAAATAAATTAAATATAATTATACTTAAATTAAACCGGTCATCAAATTAAAATAGTCATAGTATACGCTTATTCCCAAATAAAAATTTGATTAGTAAATAAAATAAATGAAAAAATAAATAATATTTAATATAAATGACTCTTTCGTGACCTAAAAGTTTAAAAAAAAAGTTAGTTTTGAATGAATCTATCAAGTCATAATAGCTGCATTATTTTTCTTTTCTTTTGACAATTTAAAAAAAAATATTGCCTTTATTGTAAAGTAATATTTTTATTTAGTTTCACCTGTTGCAATGAGGTAATTATGATTACTGGATAAATTCTTGTATTTGATTTTGAATTTCATACAACAGCAATTAAACATTTTAATTAATAAAAATAGTGGACATCTTATAATTAACTGCAAGTCTTTGCTGCTTAAAAATTTTTTGTAAGCAGCAATGTAATTTTTTTTATAGAATCGTATTTTATAAGCATTTATTTTTTTAGAATGGTAACATTAATGAACCTAG
Source organism: Parasteatoda lunata (assembly GCA_949128135.1). Taxonomy (NCBI): domain Eukaryota; kingdom Metazoa; phylum Arthropoda; class Arachnida; order Araneae; family Theridiidae; genus Parasteatoda; species Parasteatoda lunata. The sequence goes on from OX421974.1 coordinate 65,459,888, forward strand.
TATTTAAAGTATATCTATTTTGCTGTTACTGTAATTTTCGTCATTAATCCAATATTACACAATATTGCATGAAAGCAAAATGATTATACGTTTTTTATGAAAGCAAAAAATACATAAACATATAAGAAGCTTTATTGACATTTTCTTGTAAAAAAACTATTGTTCGCGAGAAGGAAATTAAATATATAATTGATTCCATGAAACCGTCATAAAAAGATTGCATGAAATATGATGTATGAAACAAAATGTCTTTAAGAAATTGCTCTCGAAGAAAACTGAAGATAGTATACGGTTTCATAGTTGATTAATGATTGTCTGAATAATTTATTATTTCATTGGCATTCTGCTGGATGATAAGTTGTTTACTCCTTTAAATGACATGTTTTTCGAGTGGTTTTTTCTGGATTAGAGAAAGTATTTATTCAATCACATTTCTTGCTTAAGAGATTTTAACGAATAATTAATTGCAGAAAAAATAAGAGACTCCAAAGGTTTTTCTAAAACAATTAATTAAAGTTTTCAGTTGGAGTAATGCGTTTTGTTATTTCACTAATATCCCAGCTGTTTGTGATAAAATTTCATCTAAGTATGTGAATTGAAATTTAACCTAATTGAAAATTATTTAAAATTGTAATTTTTACATCTTAATTCAGTAAAAATGTACAGATTTTTTATTTTAAGAATGTTACAACATTATTAAAATAATATTACAACAGTTGTACTTTGTAAAAAAAATCTTAAATTTACTTAAAAAAACTGTCACCCGGTGCAACAGTAGGAAACCATTTATTTCACTGAAAAATACTGTTTTTTAAAAACAGATGCTTGTTTTTTAAGCAGATAAGTACTGTTAATTTATAATAAAAAAAACCTATTTTAACGAGAGAAAAAATCTGTTTAAAATAACTATGTCAGCAATTGGGATTCGAGTGCGCTGTCCCCTGAAACACGGCAGCTTTAGTGATTGGTTATGAAGAAAAATCTTAAACTGACTTTTTCTCAAGTGTCGTTTTTATTAAAATCATATTTAAATGTGAAATCGCTTAAAACTATATTGGCCCCTCTCTTGTAAAAGTATTTGGCAATTGAACTTACCGAAAAATTATATTTTAGACGGAAAATCATTTCGAAATAGGCTAGTTGGTCCTCTTTAAAAGTTCCCTTGTTTTCTGAGTTCGGTTCAAAATTACATGACTACAGATATTAACAGTGATAGTTGTAATCCTAAAAATGGGTTGTCTCTTTAATGCTATTAATAAAATCGCTTTTGTAGTGAACTTTTTCAGGAAAACTAACTCGTATTTGCTTTAACTAGAGAGTAAAAACGTGAAAACTTTTAACGGTTAGTCTGACAGCAAGGGAACTCTTGCCCATTTTCCGAAGAATTGCATGATATTGGGCATTAATTAATTTAAAACTACAGCTTATTTGTCACAATATAAACTTACCTGATGTCAATTAATGTAAAATCCTTTGCTAGTTGACGGATTATAACGGAAAATAATTTCAGCAATTTTTTTAATTGCCAGGAGCACTAAAACATTTATTAAACATTATGTCTAAGAATATTGTAAAGATTCGCTTCATCACCATCATCAACATCATTCATACCATTTCTATTTCTGGTTTACAACATGATGTAAGAATCGTTATCGAGCTGCCGAAATGAAACAGCAAATATGCAAACGAGGTTTTTTTTATTTGTTTATTCTGTTTTTAGCGTGGGCTGCGAGGTGAAAAGATTGGCTTGTGAAGCTAAGTTCCAAGTGATTGTTACACCAAGAATTCGGGATTATCGGGATAATTTATAAAATTCTTAAAGAGGTTTAAATTAATTGTAAATAAATGTTTGTTTAAAAAATTTGATTAATCTTCAATAAACTTACATTAAAGTAAAGGTAGGAAAAATTGGAAGTAACTTGACTTTTCAGACCTCTACAAATACTTAAAAGACTCGGTTATCTAATTGTATATGATACATCCAAATATAAACCTAGTTAATAATTTTAAAAATTTAAATTTTTTGCCCTAGGAAATAGAGCAAGATCTCATCTCCATTTTAAAATGAGTTGTTTTGTTAAATTACTGATCTGTAAAAATGATTTCACGAAAAATTCTTTTTGAATGCAGGAACATTTGTTGGAAATACATGGTGATTCATTACCATTGTTTAAACCAAACTTTGAGGGGAAGTTGGATCCTTCATTAATTTTGACCAATGCATATGTACCCATATCCAAATGTGTCCTTATATGCCATTCAGGCCCTTTTTATAGACTGGTTGTTCGCAAGCATTTGAACTAGTGCTTTGATTTATCTAAGTCATATTAATTTTTATGATTTCTCATATTTTTTTCTCCAAATATTACGTTAAAAATAGGTCCAGAAACAGCTATTTGAGCGAAATTCACCGATTTGGCAAAGACAAGCTTTGCAAGTCTTTCGTCAATCCTATAAACTAAGATAAAACCGGTCTTTTTTAATGCAATTTTCAGCAATAATTATTAGAAAGCATAAAAATTTAACAAACATATTAGGTAATTTAAATGAAATTTCCATCGGTTCACCTGAGCACAAATACCAATTCATAAAGCATTCCTATTGGCTTTCCCACCCAATGCAATTCTCAATCTCATGGTGTATTAAGATTAGAGACATATCATATGTAGGCCTAGCTCAATCCTTAATATATATATATATATATATATATATATATATATATATATATATATATATATATATATATATATATATATATATATATATATATATATATATATATATATATATATATATATATATACATGTGTGTGTGTGTGTGTGACAGCTCGAAAACTATTTAAACTAGTATTATACTAAGTTATCATCTACATTTAGAATGAAACAAGATTCATTTTATTCCTTCTAAAAATTAAAATGACCTTAGATTATTAAATTGTTCATACTATAAAACAGTTAAAATTTCTCGATAAAACCGATTGTTTTGATGCGTTAGAAACCCCTTTTATTTATAAAGAGTAAAAACTTTTTCGGTTAAATTTCTTTTGCTTAGAGTACTTTTTGTTGAAATTTGAAAGACAACTATCACCTTATTATGCTGAGAACTTTAACAATGAGCTGTCAACATTCACGAGTCTGTCCATGCTATGTCCGAGGAAAAATGACACGTATATACGTGACAATGAATTAGCAATAAAAATTTTCTTTCAATGAAACTTAAGATAATAAAATATTTGATTTCATTACAATAGCGATATTAAATACTACTTTAATTTGTGAAAATGTCAAGAATGCACAGACTTTCTCACATTCATCATTTTTTTACACCATTTCTTTGAATTATTCTTTGTTTTTGCTTAAGCCTGATACCACTCGTGAAATTTATGAATAAAACATTGAAATTATTCTTAGATACAAGATGGACATAGCGTTGACAATTAATCAATATTTCGATTAATTTCTCATGTCAGCTTTACACAATGACAGCTATGAAATTTAGCAAACTTAATTTCTTACAACAATGACTTCTGCTTTAGAAGATTTTTTGCCAAGGAAAATAAAAACGCCAAAATTTGATTAACTTAAACTAGAAAGAAGATTTAATATTTTATGATGACTTTTTAAAATGTATTGAAATAAAAAATATTAATCTTAAAAAAAAATTTTTTTTTTTTTTGCTTAATTTTTTCATCTTAAGGAAAAGAAATGAAAAGGTAAAATCAATGAATAATTAAGAATTTAGGAATATTTTTATGAGCCAACTAGTTGAGTAACTTTTCAAATATCAAAAATTTAGCACATGAACACTTATTATTTAAAAAATAAATATTTAATTAAAATTCTAAATCACATCAAAGTCACAATAAAATTCTTCACCATTTTTATTATAAAAAATTCTTTATGTAAAAAAATTCTTGATGAAATTGCGACAAAAAGTATTGGCACTTTGAATGCATCATCCATAATATTCATTTTTACCGCAAAGTACTATAAATTAATTTTTTCAGCAATATGTATTTAATGAAAATGATTTTACGATAATTAATATAGTAAACAAAACCATATATTATATTTTTTCCCCATAATATCCTAAGGTAAAAATGGATTTTATGGTAAGAAGTACCGCTACCCTGAGTGCCGAGACTTATTACCGTAATTTGATCCGGAATTAATTACTATGTAAAGGATCTGAATAAAAACAAAATTTATATTAAAATGTTATTAGCTATTATGAACTCACTACAGTCATATAACTAGCATCAGGAGAGGCAAAATCATTACACATTTAATCATTACAAAATTACAGTCACATAATCAGTTACGGTGAAGAACATTTCTTACTTCAAATTTAGTCAACAGTTTGTTTAGTAAAGTTCTATTAATTTGTTAAATTCTATAAACATAATAAAGCATTCTAAATATTTTCTTTGACATGATAAAATTAAATTGGTTAAACAAATATTTCTGAAACTGTCATTTCAAAATCAATAATTCAGTTTTTATGCGTAAATTGTTAATTTTACATTTTTCGGATATATGTATATATATAAAACTATCCTATTTTTAAATTATCCTATAAGTATCTCGCTGCTACTGAATACCTAACAAAATTAACCTGTGCAGTGTAGATGAAATTTTAAAAAGAATTTTTTTTTTTGTCACAGACTGCACCATCAACTTATCTGTTTATTCCCACGATATAATGCTTATGGAATACATTGTCCTAGTGAGATTTTTTGCATAGATTGAATTAAGCTTAATGCCTATATTTATCCTTGCGGTTTTCTTTCCATGGGGACGATTTTTAAATGATATTTTCACCCGATACGTTTTGATTGAAAGCTAATCATTGCACAATTGACTAACTAATTATTACTCAATAAAGATATAAACATGCTATTAGAATCTTACACATCAATATCACTTATAAGTTCAATTATTACGAACACAAGTTATTGATATATTGCTTCCATTACTTATGCACTATTTTTTGATACACGTACCATTTAATTAAAAAAAGACGTACAAGAGCTTCTTTTACTTAGATTTCAGCTAAATATATATACGAAGTATTTCTGTTTTTATTTTTTATTGTAGCTACCAAAAGCAAAATCATAACTTGGAATGCATGATATAAAAAAAGTATTTTTCTTTTAAATCGAGCTTCAAATATAAAATCTTATGGCTCCATCTCTTCAAAAATACACGATACTTTATATTTTTGAAATGAAAACATGCGTTAAACATTATATCTTTCTTATGAACAATTTAAATTTATAGCTCTTTTTCTATCTTTTGGTAAAGAAAAGTATACTTCAAATTTGTTTACCTGAATATTTTTATCATATATGCGCACATTAAATAAATCTTCGTATTGTTTACCCAATGTCGCATATTTTTTGAGGGAAATAAAATATTTAGGTTGATATAGATGTTGCGTAGAACGAAATGACGTTAAATTTGAAAGAGGGAGAAAATACATTTTGAACTGCTTCACGCTTTGTTCTATATTTGAAATTTTGTTTGAATAGTACTGGTTTATTTAATGAATTAATGAATTAACTATTAGATGTAATTTTGTCCGACGCCTACAGAGTATTTAACAATAGGGAATAAGATTTAAAAATCAGAGAGCAGTCTTCTAGTTTAAATTGAACTTTTTCTAGACAAACTATTGAGAAAGTTAAAACAAAACAGTTTTTAAAAATAATATCAGATATATTATATAATGTATCTGATAATAACGCAACATATTAATTAATATGTTACAATGTATTTCAATTAACTTGCTGGTTGAATAGGGTACACAGAAATTAATTAGAAAAAATGGTTAAATAACAATATATTTAATTGTTATTTTACCATATTCAAACTACTAAGCAGCAAAATGGTAATCAAAGTGTTAACTGCGATATATATATATATATATATATATATATATATATATATAATGATATAGCAGGATACCTCACCAAATTCTATAAAATCGTAAATTAGGTGAAACAATTTGTGTTTTGGCGAACGATTTTTCTACCAGAATGAAAAATATATATTCGTCTCGTTCCTGAAAATTACGCCAATATGAATTTTAATTAGAATCCAATTAGAATTATATTAAGTCCAGACAATGTAATTAACAAGAGAGATAATGTAATATTAAAAAAAAAAACGTGAAATACAGATTAACACGTTCGTTGGGACGAAACTCTTTCCTGCGATTTATGTCAATAAAGTAGATTAAGTGAGAGATGCATATTTAACCAGCTATTTTTTTTGAAAATGTGCGTTCTCATAACAACTACACATTTTTATTAAAAATAAACTTATTGTAAAATGTAAAAATTTTACCACTTTTCAATGATAGATGTAGTATAATCACCTGCACTCCGCTGGCAATGAACAAGTTAACCCCCTCCCAAATTTTGATAAAAAATCTCGGCCAGTAGTAAAAACAATTAACAAAAATAGAATGAACCAGAATTAAATGCTTAGTTGAAGAAGTTATTTTAATGCCTTATTTTCTACTAAGATCCTTTTTTTTTTTTGTTGAGTGACTACATTTGAGACAGTAAAAATTGTTTTATTAAAAAAAAAAAAAGATTTAAAAAATTAACAGTTTTATTTAAAGGAAATATATTTATTTAAAAATTACTAGGAATACTAAAAAAGCATCACATGTTGATTCTGGTTTTTTTCTTAAATAGTATAACCACCTGCATACTATCTAAGGAAAGGCTATCTACTGCATACTTTCTAAGGAAAGGCTATCTACTGCTTACTATCTAAGTAAGGCTCGAACCTGAAAAGTTATAAAATTAACCCCAACCCATTCATATTTATTTTCCTGAAAAACAATAAAATATTTACACTTTTCTACGCTCTCGAATTTTGCTTATTTATTCCTCCCCAACTGGAAATAACTTTTAATTCGAATTTGCATTTTATAAAATACTTCTTTTCATTGCAAATTTGTGTTTTAATTTTAAATTTTCAATGGGGAAAAATTAATCATAAAAATTTGTTAAGATTTGTCTTTGGCTAAGACTTTTGAAATTTTTCTAATTTACTTAATTTAATGGCTTACAATATGAAATCCTTCACGCTGGTATAACTAAAATTTCTCAAACTGAGAATGCTTTGCACACTTCTCAAAATAAAATAAGGTTTGAATGGCAAACAGTAGCTATTTAAATGGCTGCTAAATGTTCCGCAATTACTCTGGGATGTTAGTTGTAATACTGGCAAGTGTAAAGCAAGAGTTATTTATCCCTATTGAGGTGAATCATCATTGTTAAACGATTTAATTTGAAAAGTGTGAAAACAATTTGAATACTTTTGCATCTTTGATTTATGAGGCCCTAGCTTTTAAGCTGTATAGCAATAATGTATGTAAATTATAAAGTAATAATAATGTAATAGCTTGTATACAATTTTTCCTCAATTTTAAAAAAATATTTCCCTTTCTGAAGAGGTTCAGGGATTTTTCACAACAAGTATAAAAGTGGGCAAAGTTACTTCGGTCAACGTTATTTAATTTAAATTTAAAGAATTTTTTTTTCTTTCTTTTTTTTTTCCTTTTTTTTTCGCTTAAATGATATTTTTAAACTTAGAGGGAATTTTTTTCAAAATTTCAAACTGTTCGAAAAGTTACTGCAATCTAAAAGGTTTTATTCGTGAAATGTTTACTCATTCATTTTGCTGTATTTTCAATTCGCGGTTGTAGATAAAGTTGTTTTTTCCCTCGATATCTTTATTTTATAAGCTCGCGTTTGGGTTCATGATATAAATATTAACATTTAGATTAAAATTTTCAGAAATGAAAAAAAAAACTTTTATGAGATCATAAAACCGTACCCTATTTTATTTGCTTAAGGTATCTTTAACGAGTAACATTATTTTTTATTTATTTCTTCGTATTGAATCACACAAATTGTATTCCTTAGCTTTTTTTCAAGTTCATATGATAATTTCTCCAAACCATATAATAATCCACTTCGTTAAGATTAACGTATTGATTAAAATCTTAATAAAAAGTTAAACCATTTAAATTTTGTTAATCAAATGTTGTCTTTTTTTTGTGTGTGTGGAAAATATCGACTTTTAAGGAAAAGAATAACAATTAGGAATACGAATCAATAAGGGGGGTTGGCTAGCAAACCAAGCAGGGGACGAAACCTCCGAGTGTTAAATATTTTTTTACTCAATAACAAATTTTAAAATAGTTTATTTCGTTACAAAATTTAACTTTTAGCAACTTTAATAAAGTTATTTAGAATAAATGTGATTCTTTGCAGCTTGCAGAAAATGTTACATTAAAAGGATAAAAATTTTTTACAAAAAACTTTTGATTTCTTCAAGAGTTTACCATTCCATTTCCCATATACCGGATCTAACTTTCGGTCCTAATTTGTGGTCTTTTGGCATAAAGGGACATGTGAAGTATTGCTTTGCAGTGCCTCCCACGCTGTCAAAGCCTAATTGCAGTCTCTCTTTTCCACCCCTTTTGGCGATATCTCGTTACGTCCCCAGTTATTCCTGACAGGATAACTGGAGAAGTGTTATTGTCACTTATGCTCGATGAGTGACGCCGAGTGGATCTTTTGAACTTTGGTTCTTTTCTGCGATCCAATGCCACCACAAATAGAATAGCAGAGGTACAGTGGAAAACGAATAGATGAAAAGTTGAAGGAAAAAGGAGGAATAGGATGGGGGAGGTCGGGAAAAGTGAGGACTCTCCGGGAGTGTAGCAGGGAAGGAGGCTCCCCCGAGTCCAGACGATAAGTCTCGGACTGAGGACGCCATTCCTCTGGCACCGATTCCAAGGCAATATCGTGTATTTGTACATTCTTAGTTGTCGAGGGTCAGCTTCGTGACTTTATGCATTTTATTTAGATGGTAGTCAACCATAATAATGGAGGAGATCGGACACTAAAATATAAGAACAGTGGTTCAAGGCCATGAGCTGTCAGCTCAGTTTAACTCACCCCATCAACTCATTCTCCCTCTTTAGAAACTGGTGCAAGCAGGGGGATTGTAAAAAAAAAACCTAGAAAATGTGATAATAAATACTTGAATTTATAATTTTTCTCTACATTAAATTCCTCGGAAATTATAAAATTATTAAAAAAAAAAATATCAAAATTTAAAATGAAAATATAACCACTAGTCAACGCAGCTGTTGACTCTATACAATATAAAAATGTAAAGGTCTAAAAATTTCTTTCACTGTTTCCATCGCATTTTCATTGTTTTTAAAAACCAAACAGAATTTTAAATTAACAAAAAAGATCCAGATTTCTATGGTTGTCAACCACATAACATTTATAAAACTATTTCTTACCAGCAAAATACCAGCTCTTATTTATATTCTTTAAATATCTTTTATTTATATAAATGGTATATGCCTACAATATTTATTTATCATCCTTTCCTAGAACTTTAATCTACTATCATCACACAGGAAAATATTTGACAAGTTTTCATAGTAACCAAAAATAAAATCAAATAAAATTTTTAAAAAAATGACGATGGTGTTATAATGGCAATAGAGCAACCTCATCAGGCTTAAATTATATTCCAATAAAAGAGGTTATTCTGTTGAACTAATTCTGTATTAAAACAGTAAAAAGCTTAAGGGTATTTTATTTTGATGGTGTAAAAACCATGGTAATTGATCGTCGCATCGAGAAGGGGCGGAAACTCTTCGTTGTTCAATGATATCAGTAAATTTAAAAACTTTATCTGTGCTTGTAAATTTTTAACATCACCTCTCATAAAGACTGAATATGTTTCGTTCTGAAGACAGCGGCAATATCTTGATTCTATTACAAAATTGCACTTATTCTGAAATTGAAAGTTTTCAGTATTGTTCGTGATATTAAAGTATTAGGACAATCCGCGGCATGCTTTATGCAAATTATAAGCTATTGAATAAAATTAAAATAAATAGTATAATTATAAAAATTAGTAAGAAGTAATTCTCAATTTTTCTGGACGCTTTGAAATTTCTGCAGTAATAATGCTAATTTCTGCATTCTAAGTTTAAAAAAAAAAAAAAAAAAGAAAAAAAAAAAAAATACCACAACTTGACAGTTACTCTTCTTGTAAGCCCAAACTTATCATTCCATGCTCCCTCGCCACCCAGTCTTGATACTTTTCTAACATAATTTATTAAAACACTATCTCTCATTAACAACTTTGTGCCTCAATGCATACATTACTCCCTTGAAACTCCAATTTAAATTATGTTATTTCCTGACACTATTATTTTAATTACAGTTATAAGGTTTCAAGTAATAACATGTTTATGAGGTTTCGAATAACAGTATTAGTTTAATTAATTAATTATTATTTTTTTAATTTTTAGAGGATTTCAAGTACAGTGAACTCTCACTTATGCACCGGTGTAAGGGACCAAGAGAAAAAAGCGCATAAGTAAATGAGACGCATAAGTGAAAAACTTCAAAATTCTAAAACGCAACGTAAATTGCAGTGACAATATGAATAAATATGTTTCTAAAGATAAAATGTTAATATTTATACTGTTTTGGTATTTACTATAATTATACAAAGAAAAAATTAACATACCTTAAGACAATTTATTTTCTTACAAAATAATCTTTTGCCGACGTATTTCAAAAACCGTTTTTTCCAGTTCATATAAATGGGATAAGGGGGGGGGGGTTAAGAAGCCAAATTAAATTGTAAATAGTCCGTATAGTGTCTAAAGCTTCTACTGCTGCTGTGTGAATTGGAAGAACTTTATCATCCTCGTCAGTATCATCCACCACGTTCTCATCGTCCAAAAGTTTTAGTTAGATATAAATGAACAGTTCTTCACAAAACATTTGAGTTTTATGGGAGGGGGTGAAACATCACTTGATAAATTTCTAAGAAAAGTACTTGACGTCATAATATGCTGCACAATAAGTTGTTCGATTACTACTGTCACTAAACAGACCACCTCCTTTTATTTACTCATGATGTCCATTTGACTGCTAGTAAGTGATCGCGGTTTCTTTCATCTTCATATTCCAGGTGTCTTTTTTTTCTAGAAAACAGCATGGGAGTAAAACTAGCCTCTGAACAAGAGGAATGGTCATTTTCTAAAAGATGAAGGGGCTTTCATTGTTGTTGGTGTAACAGATAAGACACCCTATTCAAAATTCTAGAAAGAATGTCTTTCCAGAAACAGCAAAAAAGAAAAGGTCACAGGGGGAAGAAAATTCAAAAGGATCTAACAACATATATTTCTTTTTATCTGTAACAAGGATTGCTTATTTGCTTCATTTTTAATTTAAAAAAAAAAAAAATTTTTAGAAAAAGAAAAAAATATTTGAAGGATAAAAAAAAATTAAAATATTAGCCTAAAATTTCGACGCATAATTGAAAATTTTATATTTAGAGCGATGCATAAACGAAGGATGTTTATCATTATTTTCCTACCTAATGAACTGGGACCTATAAAAACCGTCGTATAAATGAAAAAGGTGCATAAAAGAGGTGGTGCATAAGTGAGAGGTCACTGTAATTAATTTTTACAAGTATTAAAGCAATAGTTTTTTTTTTATAAGGTACATGCAAGGTCTAGTTTCGGTTAGAGCTAATGGTTGGATGTCTTGCGAAGGTTTAGTAGAAAATTGTTTGTAGCGGTAATGTCTAAGAGGAGATCGGGACGTTAAAGGCTGCTGGATTGGAAAATCGCTCACGTTCGTGAGAACGGGAGTTCGAATCCAGCCGGCCGAAGACTCCCCCTGTAGTAAATGGTGACTGGTGCGTGTTGAATCTGTTGGGTCACAAAGTCCTCCATTTTCCCATAACAAATTACACTTCTGAGGGTACTGAATTGGAGATTGATCGTTCTCTGGTTCAGGTCAAAGTTACGATCTGTGGATAAATGAATGAATGTTTGATTGGGTCTTTTCTATAAATAGGTGTGGCAGAAGTCGAATTCTCGGCCATAGATGGCGCCACTGGAAAACAAGTGCAGTCGCACTCCCTCTGCCTTGAAAGCCGACGACAACAACAACGTAAAAAACTCGCTTCCAGACACGACAATATTTCCGATATAAGCCTTTAATGGAGTATAGACGCAGGGTCATGCACTGACGTTGTTGTTGTTGTTATAAGTTATTAACCCCTTGACATACGAAGACGTCTGTGAACGTCATTTGTTTCTTATGTCAAAACAATAATTGACGTGTCTCAGACGTCTTCAACACAGAGATGCCAACTTGCTCCGGACAGCAAATAAATATTTTAAAGTGGTAGTTTATCAATTGTAATTCTTGGTTTGATAAATTCAATTTAGTAGATTTTTATCCACCACTATTTCTAAATAATTCGTAGGTTTATATAATTCACCACTTTATAGTAGTTATGTCATACCTGTCAGTCATGCCTTATAAAAAACAAGCAAAAATAGTCAAATATTTGCAAAATTTAGTTTGTAGTTATTTACCGTTTTTTTTATATTTATTTTGGCGTGTCCGGAGCAGTTGGCGTCTCTGTCAACATTTTGTTGCGAGTTGTTGTTTACAGTGAAATCAAAGATCATTTCTATATCAAGAAGTGATAAGTCAAGGGGTAAAATGTAGATTATACGTAATACAAACTATTTCGTTGTGAACGATTTTAAATACTACAATTACATTTAAAATTAACAAGGAAACTTAAGGAACAATGAGTTTCGCAGCTGCAAAGTAGAAAAAAAGGAGGAATAATTAAATTAGCGGAATAATTAAATAATAATTAAATTTATAATTGTTTATTTTCTTGAAAGAACGTTGATTTTAAACCTTGAAAGTTAACTTCATTTCATATTGATGTTAACACTTAATTGACAAATGTTATTCGTGTTTGTAATTAAAGATGTTTGGTAAAAAATAGCACAATAAAGCCTAAGCCACAGTTACTTAATTTTCTAAATAATATTAAATTCATGAAATCAACTTGAAAATTGCTTCAGAAAATTGTACTTGGAAGTTATTTTTCATTTAATTTTAAAAAAGCAAAAAAATTAAAAGACGAAATAATAAAATTTAAAAAACTGTCAAAACCTAATAATGTGGGAGATATTTAAATAAAACATATTTCTAGAATATCAAATTTTTTTATATCACATCTTAAGTTTACCTAGGCACATTAAGTCAAAAACAAGGTATGTCAAACAGGACTTCATAAGCAAACTTCAATTTAAAAGTTCAATAATTCAATGTGGAAATTTCCAGTTTATATTTTTAATCAAAATGAATAAATCGTTATCAAATAAAAAATAAATGTTTCAACCGTCAATGCTTAAATTTTTTTTTTTTTACCTTCTATCTGATTATTAATTTTGTCTTTGAGCAAATGATTTATAAAAAAAGAAAATCATCGATTGAAAATGAAAAAAGAAAAAAAAATTCTCCCGATGAAACTAGATTTTTCTTTGCTTTTAATAAAGTTACACAGGCTTTAATGAAATGTTTGCCAAAGTTTTAGGAAAATCCATTCACCGAGAAAAATTATGGTATTAGAGTAAGTAGAAAGACACGTGATTTACAAAACTGCTTTAAATGTCATTGAAATGGAAGCTAATTTTCCAAAGTCAATGTTAACTTACTGAGTCGAAAAGAGTTTTCAATGCTTAAGATAATAAACCGGAAACTAATTAAAAGCTTTTAAGTGCTTTTTTATGATTCTCTTTTCATCACTACTAATAAATTCTCTTTATTAAACAAAGGAATAAAAATAGAATTTCATAATGCAAAATACGTGTTTTCTTTCTTGAAAAAATTTAACTGAATGGGCCCTTTAATGCAACAGAATCATACAAATCTTACATTAAAATATTGGAAGCATATGTAACTGTATCAAAATGTACTTTTTTTCGTGTAACTGAAATAGTATTTAATACTTTTTCCTTGACTTTTACGCTGGTAAAAGATTGAATAAGTAGATTGTGAATTTGTCTGTAATCTTTATAATATCAATTTTAACATATCGAAGGAAAAGTAACCTAACTTTAATAGTATTTCCTTCCATCAAAATAATTAATTTTCGCTCGTACCGTAAAGTTTTTTAAACTGTAAATAATTTGAAATAAACTAAATAAAGTTGCCTGATGTAAATGAACTAAAATTAACAAAAATGTCCTTTTTTATTTCAGTTTTGTTTTTAAAAAATTTTACTTACAAAAGTAAACATATTTCAGTGCTATTTGACCTCCGAATGACCAGCAAAAAAAATTGAAACATAAAAGATCAAAGGAGGTCATTTAATTATCTCATTTTGAAAACTATGTTTTTGTTTAACGTATTAAATAAAACTCAAAACTTCACTTTTAATGCATAAGAGATACAGAAAAAGAAAAAAAAATGAAAATGCCATCCAATATAGTTTTAATCTTTAAATTTACAAAGATTTTCAATGTTGGTAGGATTCTTTACTTTACTGAGATGTTAAATAATAAGGACCTTCAAGTGACGTAGTGTGGGCACCTTGATCATGATTGTTTGTTGAAATGTGGCATTTATTTCCGTCAACAACTGTTCTTTCCATTTTATTTCGATATAATGGAAAAAAGCCAAGTCTGTCAAGATTCAAATCTCTTAAATGTACGTAATAAGTCTTAAGCACATTCTATATTCTTTCACAAAGATTTAAGTTACTGCACTATACATTTTTTATTTAACACAAAGACAGGTTCAACGCCATGTAGAACATAAACAAATTTTTTATGCTATTAAATCATAGTTAGGTTGTTAAACCTGTGTCTGCAGGTACAGTGAGCAAAAAATGAAAAATATATCTCCCAGAATAACTCACCCTGAGAAAGCCCATCAAGTATCAATTCTCTTAAGTGACACATTCATTCTGTATTCATACACAAAGATTCCTTCACGAAGATTTCCATTCTTTCACTATATATTTTTTACTTAACACAAAGACGGGAATGAAGCCATGTAAAGAATAAACAAACTAATTATGCAGACCAGGTACATAAAACAAATGTCTATCGCTTTAAGTTACCAGGTACACAAAGCAAAAATTTATCACGGTTACAATAAAATACATTAACAAATTATAAATCTAAGTTAAGTAAAAAACGTAAACGAGAAATAATTATACTTCAATAAATTAGATGAGCGATACGGGGCTGTATTTAATGAATTTCAGATTAATTAACGTTATACCTTAAGTAGCACGCCATGTTGCTTATAAATGACACGCAATTTTACTTATTATACTCAATTGATGAGTGATTTAATATCCTCCTCATTTAAACCTTGCAGCATTGGCAGAGAATTACCACAATGGAATTCCAATTAATCTGAAGTTTTTCTTCCATAGTTCAAAATTTGGTTTTTGAGCAACAAATTCCATTCAACCAACAATATATGCTGTACATTTTAAATAGAATCTCCAAGAAATGTTTTCTAGAAGATTTGTTCCTTCATCCCTTTCAATGCGGATAATTGATTGCGGAAATTATCCGCATTTCAATGCGGAATGATTTTTTTCAAGTTTTTATTATTTTCAAGTACGATATTACCCTATATAAAATTATGTGAAATCCTACATTTGGAAGCAAACTGCAAAAGAAATAACATATCTGAATACCTAAAAAAGACTTATTTACCTTCTACATAAATGAATGCATTGAAATTGAGGAATGGACCGAACTCGAGGAAAAACTACAAGAAAAATTTTCTATTTCTAGAGAAGATAGTAGGTATGAACTTTTTCTATCTATGAAGCCATCTTCAATAAAGAAATTTTCAGAATAAGCGACGAAAAAGTGGAAAGCTTCTAAAGATCTAAACATAAATGAGGAGCTGTTGCTAAAATCCCTAAAAGCTGACGTACCATGGAAATTTCAAAATTTTTTGAATATAGAATCTCCATCTACTGTTGAAGAACTTATCAAGTTGTGCTCAAAATTAGAAAAAAAATGAAAAGAACTGCTTCAAGTGACCAACAAAAGATAAGTGTTAAAATAGGAATTATTAAAAAAATCATTGCAAGCGTATTTATAGACTCCTCTCTTAATTTTGCTATACTTGGTCTTAAATATCATTATTTAAGTTACATATTGATTTTAAACATTTTAGAGTTTTTCAAAAATTTAGAGATGTCATTTATACTTTTCTAAGTCTAATAATTGTTATAGTGCTAAAAATAAATATCATACAAACATATTTTACAATCATAGGAATAAAAATAATCTTAAGAATATGAGTTGTTTGGTAAATGATTGTTTCAATAATAAGTATATAGAAACTAATAATTTTTATAATGTAAGAAATTTCAATAGTTTCATGAGCATTGGCTCAACCCATCCTCAGAATTTCAGGACCTGCAATTTCTGAAGAAAAGAGGGCAAAGTTTTTACAATCTTTTATCTAGTTATGATAATGTTCTTTCAAAAAATTGTTTTAATATTGGCAAGTTAAAACTTCAAACTGTTAAAGTTAACTTCTGAACTGCACATTTTATAGCGTCCATATAGAGCATATGTTAAAGATAGTGCTGAAATTAAAAATCAAATTGTTAATTTATTAAAAGCTAACATAATTAAACCTTCCTAAAGTTCCTACTTCTCCCCAGGTACTCCTGTTTACAAAAAAGATGAATTTAATAGAACCAGATTACATGTAGATTTTAGAAAACTCACCAGATAACCAAAACTGATTCTGAACCTGTATCCAGAATTGATGATTTAATTGATTAACTGTCTAATGCTAAATATTTTTCGACTATTGATTCCAAATGTGGTTATTGGAATTTAATAATAGAACCAAATGATACTGAAAAATTAGCATTTACAAGCAATTTTGTCCTTTATGAATTTTTATGTTTACCGTTTGGTTGGAAAAATTCACCTGCTATTTTTCAAAGTTATTTGTCAAATTTTACAAAAACATGAAATTGATTTTGCTTTAAACTATTTTGATGATATTATCATTTATTCTGATAACTATTTAGAATTTTTAGATCATTTAGAGAAAATATTTTGAAAATTTAAAACTTAAATTTTCAAAATGTCGATTTGCTAAAACTAAAATCAAAAGTTTAGCATATGAAATAGAACAAGATTAGTATTTACCTGCAAATGCTAATATTAAAAATATATACAATTAAGACCTACATTAAATTTGAAAGAGTTTCAATGATTTCTTGGTAATATGAATGTATATCTTAAATTTATTAAAAATTATGCAAAACTTTGATTGCCACTTAAGAATCTTCTTAAGAAAAATGTTAAATGGAATTGGACTGTAAATTACGAAACATCACTTAATTAATTAAAATCTTCTTTAATTTCTAAACCTGTTTTAATTCTGTCTAATCCTAATTATTCATGTCATTTTGTATGTTGATGAAACATACTTTGCTGCTATTTTAAAACAAAAAGATTCAGATGACTCAATGCACCCAATAGCTTTTCACTCTAGATGTTTAACTCAACATGAAAGAAATTATTGTATTACTGTAGAAAGTTTAGCTATTATTAATGCTTACGATAAATGTCATTGTTATTTGCATGGAAATAAATTTATCATTTATAGTGATCGTTCCGCGTTGACATGGTAAAGGAAAATAAAGAATCCTACAGGTAGACCTTTTAGATTATCTTTAAAACTATCAACGTATGACTGTTAAGTAAAATATAATAAGGGTCAAAATAATCGTGAAGCTGATATGCTTTCTAGATATACTGTATTTTTTTAGTTTATTTGATAATAATCCAGCTGTAACTAATAAGGAAATTAAAAAAGCAAAATTTAACGATAATTTAAGTACTCCTAAATTCATAACAATTAATGATTTGTTAACGATTAAAAAAAACGATTATTAAAAATGATTGCTTTAATATCACCTTTACACTATTGGCCTAATATAATAATTGACATCTCTAACTATGTTAAATGTTGTGAAACTTGCAAAATTAACAAGAAATCTCCCCAAAAAGATTTGGGTTGTTACAAAGTATGCCCCATACAAAGCAACTACTTGAAATGTTATCAATATATATTGTCGGTGGGCTCAACTATTACAGCTCAACTAAAACATGTTTAAATTTTGTTTTTGATCGGGCAACTCGATATCTATGAACTTTTTCTTCTAAAAGTGTAACAACTAAAACACATAAAAGTTTCATATAAAGTTTTAAGTGATCGTAATATCTCGTTTACAGTATCTAGATTTAGAAGATTTCTTAGAAACTATAATGTTAAATAGTTATTAACTTCAGCTCATCATCCGCAAACGAATGGAAAAGTAGAAAAATCTAATGCGGAAATAATTTCTAGGCTAAAATGTAAAATCTATGAAAACTTTAACAAAAATTCTGTGGACAAAATTATAAGAAGAAGTAACACATTAATATATTGCACCCCTCGTTCTGTAACTCAATTTTCTCCTGCTTATTTAATGTATGGAAAATAACCTTGTGACTCTCTTGTAAATAAAAATATTTATCCTCCAGTTGATGAAGCAAAAAAAAATAGTTGTTAAAAATACCGAAGACTTTTTTAAGAAAACCAAAATTCGTTATGACACTCATTTTTTGTAACTGAATTTTAAAGTTAATGATTTAGTAATTTTCGAGGAAATAAAGTTCACCACATTCTGGCCCATCCAGAATCTTAAAGAAATTATCTGAGGTGTCATTTGAAATTGATACTTAACCTAATTTTCTCATTAAAAAAGAATCTGAATTAGTACATGTAAACAAATTAAGAAAATTTTATCCAAGTCAACAGTTTCAGTTGTATGTAAAATAATCACATTATGTTTTCATATACCTACTGTTTTTATTTTTATTTTCTGAACCTATTTTTGGAGTCCCGTTATTTTGTTTTAATGTATGAGTATATGTATAAGTTTTTTTATTTTTATTATTTGATGTTTGAGAGTCACTTCGAAAAATTGAGGAAAATTTGCAAAATATTATTTTTGCATATGAAATAGAATGACACAGAATGTTGCTTTACTCGCGTTTTCTCCTCAATATAAAAGATTAAATATGAGTAAACAAACTTAAAACCATATTTTTTTTCTTCTAGTTGGAAATAATTTACCCAACATAGACTATCAAGCGTCATCAATGGATAATGTATATATTTTTAAAATTTTGGAATAAAGCACTTCATTTTCTATAAAGATTTATCATGCACTTTGTATGTAAATTTTTATGTTATTGAAACATTTTAAATATTGTTTATAAAAGTATACACTTTAAATTAGATTACATGTTAAATGATTAAGTGTATTTTATATGTTGTGAATGACTTTACACACAATATTTGTGAAAATGCATAATTAATGAGATGTAAAGTAAAAACTATTTGAATGATAAGTGAATTTAAATGATTTTATGAATAATAAGTATTTCAAGAATGGAACACTGACGACAAAGACTGCAAACATTATATTTTCTTCAATGGATGAATAATTTAATAAGTTTAGAAAACTACAGGCCGGAACAACAGATCCAGTTTATTTAAAAAAAAAGAACTTTTTCACAAATTGTGAATTTTGCTTGATTTGTTTTTAAATCTTTTCAACAAGAAAAGGAAGTGTGTACATTAGCATTATTAGTGATTATAAAACAATTTTCTACAAAGTTATACTAAGTTATATTAAGTTACTTTTATATAAATGTTGTTGTTGTAATACTTTATTTATAAATGCATTATGTTGGACAATATACTAAATTTTATTAAATTTAATTGTAATCGCGTGAATGGGGAATTTCTGATCAGTTGGTTAGCATACTGGTTAGATCTTCCTTCTGAGGAGGGAACTATAATGCACTGTTAAAAGAATTATGTCCAAAATATAATACATAAATAAAGCATATATCTAGCACGCAATCATTTAAATCTTTTCCTACAAAGAAAGTAATAATATTGCTCTAATATCTCAAAAAATGTGATGATGTGTCTGTAGTAGCTTGGTAAATTGATCCGTCCCACGTAACTAAGACCTATTAATATAAAAGATATAAAATATAAATTATAAAATATAAGAGAGAGAGAGAGAGAGAGAGAGAGAGAGAGAGAGAGAGAGAGAGATTTTGGGTACCATTGTTTGCTGTGGTAATTAAGGGGTTAACGAAATGGGTAGGTCAATCCAGAGCTTATACCTGAATCTTAGGTAGATGTTTTTGAACGGAGAATGATTTGAATCGCGGTTTTAAAGGGTTCAACAACCACTAGAGAAAGAACTTACGTTGCTTTTCAAGTTGAGTGCAAGCACTGGAATGTTAAGGTCGTAATTGTTCCTCTTGGAGGCTCGTTCAATTTGTAATTATGAATAAATTCTGTTTCGAAGCTGTCCAATTATTTAATAATAGATATTGATAAATATTGGCCGTTGTTCTTAATTTGATAATTCATTTCAACTTATACGTTGTCCACTGTGCTCAGGTCACAATTCTGAGCAGTTTAGTCCATTGTGACCTTACCATTCCATCGCAGACTTTGCATCATAAAAGATATGGTTGTCGTCTTGGAAGTTAAATAAACCCATCCCACGCAACTGAAATAATGTAGTAAGCACACTGTCATCCGTAACTGTGCATAAGGTGTCAACGTATATCTTTCAGCGATTTTGGACAAAAATCTCGGTTCATACCAAAAGAAACGCCCTAAGCTATGATTCCATCTATGCTGATATGCATGGGTGTACAAATCGAAAGATACTTAGTGTATACTGATTAGATAGTTTATATTTCTATTTATAAATAGCATATACAGATCTATATTAAGGTTAGGAATTAAAGGAGCGAAAAAATTTATTTCAAAACGTAGTTACATATCGTATAGTACAAGAACTTTCACTAGACAAAGATCAGTGTTTGTTGCATAAGATAATACGTTTTAATTTTTCGCTCTGATAGTTTAACTATTGTATTACTTTCTTATTTATTGTACAGTCAAATAACAGAAGTGCGTAACATTTACACAGCCCTAAGGCAATGCCATAAATATTTTGATGGTTGTAGATAGTTTGAATAGTCTTTTTTTTTAAATAATATTTTTGGTTATTGTTTTGAAATTATCTAAGTCTAGTATTTTTTATTTTTTTATAACCCTCGTTGTGCATGCGACCCGATTTTTTGGGTTTACGACCAATAATATTCAACTCCATAGCTTTGTAATTTTGATTCCAATCCAGAAGACAAGGGAAATCCTCGATCAATTATTGGGAGAAATTTGCCATCGTGGCTGACTTTTTGAAGAATTTGCGTTACATGGAGAGGAAAACCACGAATTCCTCCCACGCTTAGCATGACGGCAAGAGAACTCTAGCCCATGATCTGTCTACCACGGAGGATATTTTACTTCAGCACTATGATCGGTGAAAGCTGGATGGGGAATCCATATAGACTAGTCATCGCTGGGATTCGAACCCGGTTCATCTCATTGGAAGGCAAACGCTCTATCCAATGAACCACCACGGCTCCAAGTTGAGTATTTATCCTATTTGTCGGCTTCTCATCATAACAAGCTACCTTAGAACATTCATTTCAGCTACATTTTGATTTATTAGTGAATTGCAGGAAACGCCACTTGGTGATGACTACTGATCTCAAAAATATATTCCTAGGAAATAATTTTGTTTAATATTCTTCTCATTTCATAATTAAAAATAACGATTTGTCTATATCTTATAATAACTGTAAATCGTATATATATTATCAATTAAATTTATTGTTAAAGTCTTTAAAAAAATTTTTTTATATAATACCCTATTTAAAGCGAAGCATTTATTGCAAATTATTCTTCAAGACCTACTTTTTTAATTATAAGTGTTTGACATAATATTATTTTTTTAAAGCACATCATTTGATTTAATTTGACCAATTGTAAAATCTGTCGAATAATTTATATTAATACATTATAATAAGTAATAATAAATTTCCAATTTAAAACAAAATGTTAAATTTTTAGGCAATTGATATATTATTTTTTTTATTCCACCAAAAAAGAATGATCTAATTTGAGAAATCGCAATAAGCTCTTGACAAACAACTTTAAAAGAAGATATCAGAGACTGGATATTAGGATTTTATTCTAACTTTATAGAAACCAAAGTAAACAATAAATTTCACACCACAAGTTTTTCGAGTAGTCTTCTCTTTGACGTAAACTTGAAAGTAATTCACATCGAAGTCGGAAAGAAATCTGTAAACACCACTCCGTCGCAAAAGAATTCTTTGGATTCCGAAGCTCATGGGAAAACAAAGAAAGAAAGAAATTTGAAAAGAAAGTAGAATTCTATGTTGCCTCCGGTGGAACAAACGACTTGGCACCATTGCGAAGTCCTCTCAATGTAAACAAGAAACAAAACTTGTCAAAGATTAAGTGTCTAACTTTAACAGCTCTTCAAAATCTCTGAGTCCTTAACGTTCATGCGGGTTACATTCATTTAATTTCTATTACATTTAAATATCAAACAACAGTATGTGCCATACAAATTATTAGTGGAACTTTTAATTTTTATATTTAACCTAATATCTTCGGTGGCAAACTTTTGAAATTTTTATTTTAGAAATTATTATTTGGAATTACGTGTGTATTGCACACTAAAACATGTCATGAATACAAAATACTTGAAAACATTTTTTGTTTGGAAAATATGAAAGGGAAACGAGAAAAAAAGACAAAAAATCATTTTCTTTTCAATATCACTTTAGCTTTATAGAAACTTATTATTTTTCATTATACTTGATTTATAATACTCACAAAAACCCCACTTAGAAAATAAATTACGCATTAGATATTATATTAACAACACATCAAATAATACAGCAAATATTGAAACTTATTTGTCAAAAAAATTCAAACATTACCGTTATTTTTACTTTAGCTCTAAACTATAAAACAATAGTTTAATCAACTAGTCCGTAGACTATTCCTTAGGCTACGGAATAGAAAACATTCATTCATTCAATTTTAACAAAAAATTAGTATTTATAAAACATTACGATTTTTTACTTTCTCTGAAACAGCTTATAAAATTTTAAATAATTATTTGTGTTTACTAGGACTAATAGGCAAAATTGTTAATTGAGATATATTATCATAAAAATGAAGAGAAAACTACAAAAATGTTATCACAATGAAATCAGATTGTTTTACCAGTGGAAAATAAACTCCCGGTAAGTATTTGAAAACGAAAAAGCCTTTAAACAATGAGACTTAAAAAACTCAAGAGTGAACTCGAAGCATATCAATATTCTCTTATCATCAATCCTAAAACACTAACTTATTTAAATTAACCCTAAATCACAAATACTAATATATTGTCTGATATAGGAGCTTTTCTCTATAGGAAAGCAAAATAATTACTGTTTGTCTAAGATAGGTACTCTGACAGCCACGAATTCTGCGGCAATCTGGTGCTATGGAAACAAGAAGAGGGCATTTTAGGGAGGGTAGCTTCGATAAAGAGGTCTCCTTTTCTCTCGCCGAAACCAGTTCTAAAGAGGGACCCCGCACCCCTACTTGAAATAATCATACCTCGTTACCATAGTCACCGCCACAGCTCCAGACGAATGTCTGGCAGAGTACCTCTCTTAGACAAACAGTAGGAAACCCACTCTTTTTACACGCTGTAATGCGTCACCTTATATTAACTTTCGTCATAGAACAAACGTGAACTTGCAAATTCTGGAAATGACTTTCAGTTTTTGAAATAACCACCACGAAAACACAAAATTTCTGAAAAATCACAGGTTTAGGAGAGACAATTAATACTTTTTGAAAGAAAGAAAAACGCACTGGCTATTAACCAAATCATCACTAGATCCACTTCCTCAATATCAAACACAACATTCATCCGAGACAATCACTTTTTAAAAATATAATTGACATCATCGTCAATTTTATAGAGCAAAAGCATGTATAATCGTTTTCAAAGAATTCAACACAGATCTAAGAATTTTAATCTTGTAACATATCTTTTACGAATTACTACAGGTTCAATTTCAAGTGCATTAAAGCATCAACTGTTTATTAAAGTATCAACTGCATTAAAGCATTAACTGCATCAAGTGTATAGCATCGACTGCAACACGAGCCCCACACCTTTAAAAAAATTGCTGACGATTTAGTAAATTAGAAATCTGCGGTTTGAACTTTTGTTTTAAAAAGGTTTGTTTTTTTGCTAAGAAATATCAATTATATGTTTGTTCTTTTAATAATTTTCATTTATCGTACTGACAAGCTTTTCATTTATAGTTGTAAAATAAAGTTTAAAATTTTACTCATATTATTATTTGCATTTTAAATTACGGATTATTTAAAAAAAAACAACCTAAAAGCGTCTGAACAAAATATATCCTTCAAAGCAAAATTTTTTTATATTCTATTGAAAATTTATCACCAGTTCAGCCTTAAGAAATCCTTGCTATATGCAAACATAATCAGTTTTATTCAGATTGTAAGCAAAATAGAATAAAGCATTTTATTTAAACTTAAAAGATCACAAAACGATTATAAAAAGGCTTAGTTTAAGGAATTATTTACTCAAATAAAGTGTTATTTTTCTACCTATATGTAATAATATTCTTCAATTAAATAAATCTTATCAAGACTGTTTGTGACTATAAAAGTTTTGTTTAATTTGAAATATTTAACATACATCTGATAAAAAAATGCAAGCATATAATTTTGAAAACAGAAGAAACATCCGAATTTTTTCATTAAATAGATAATATTAAAAATTAAATCTATTTAAATACTGTGCGTTATTGTAAAAACGGGAATATTTATATTCGAAGTCTTTTTTCCCCTCTGATACTGTAAGCCTAAGAAAATGGAATAATATTTTACAAATACAATTTTTTTAAGAAAAACCTCTTTCACGGAAAATTTAAAAAATAATAATTTTAGAGGCTTTTAAGACAATTTGAAAATATCCCAATTAATTGTGAATATGATTATTTGGACCATTTTTGACTATTGTAATTCACATATTTAATTTTAAGAGATTAGTTGCAAAAAAACTTCTTTTTTTTTTACAAAAAACTTTTTTTTGTCTGTTTATTTTTCTTATTTTTTTTTTTTTGTGTTACAAAAACTTTTAAGTGACAAAACATTAGTGAAACAAATAGCTAAATGGAATGTACGTCTCGCTGATTCAATGAAATGATTTCGCAAAAAAGTAAGTATGAGTCGCAAGTCGCAAAAAATAACTCTGTGGCCTTAAAAAAACAAGTCGTTAACTAGTTCACATGTGACTTTCAAAGGATCAAAGTGGCCTCTAAATGGCAACAAAGTTTCTCCGTGACTCTAGTCCCAGTCAAATATAGTTGTGACTGCCAACTGTCAATATTTACAATAAATAGTTAGGGAGACTTTTATGAGATATCACAAGATGAAATAACATCAAAGTCATAGTATGACCTCTTAGGAACGATTTGAAACGGGTGAATGTGACTGCTGTGACCGTTTTTGACTTTATTATGATGTCACTGAGACAAACTGTGATATCTATTTAAAGTAAAATCATTACACATTGATAGTTTTTGCATGGATATTATTCTTTTGATAGCCTATTTTTGTACGGGATGGTTTAAAATAAATCCCCTGCAAATGCATTTACATCTTAATTGGAGAGCGCTAATTAGAAGACCTTATTTATCATTCATAGAGATACTTTTAATTGATTGCCTCGTGTTATTATCGTCCAATTATAAAGAACTTTTGATTAATCCGCAACTACTTTTTTAAACAATAGCTTTTGTGCATCTTATCATTTATTTTTTTTTTCAAAATTCAAACGCTAAGCCATTTTTTTCATCTTTTTTAATTTAGTTTTAATTAAAAATAGCGTTATCTTTGTAAATTGTTCCATCAGTGGCGGTAAGAAAGATAAGATTTATAAGAAGTAAAAAAGTAAATACATCGAACTTTAAAAACCATTTTTTAAACACTATTGCATTAAAAAACTTAATTAATGTAATTGATTAATTACTTTCCCGAGCTCTTGGCTACGATATCACTCTTATTTAAATAAAGATAGTTTTTTTTTAATTGTTACAATTCCATCTTTATCTTTCTAAGTGTAGAAGATTTTTTTTTCTTTCAAGAAAATAATTCCCTTTTAAGCAGAAAGAAAAAATATGAATGAATGGTTATATTTAAAATTAATCAATTCTTTAACTAGAATTACAAAGAGCCTCCAATTGTTATCACATTTAATATTTTGTTACAGAAAGATAATTAAAAACAAAAAAAAAATCCCGTAGAAATTTTATGTGATAGAATTTACGTTTTTCTATTAGAGTTCATGTTTTTCGGCCAAATTTTTTCGACAGAGGGCGCTGACAATAGTAAAAAAAAAAATCTAAAAAAAAGTTTTCGAAAATTACAAGCTTCCGAAAATCTTTTAATGACAATAAATCATATTATGCTATTTCTGAAATGTCCAAATACATCATCTGATATTCTTTGATTTTTGTATACATCATAGAATAACAGCTGGAAAACTATAGAATAGACTTGTTACGCCATCTACCAGACAGTGTTTGCATTATAAGAATGAACTCTGAAAAATATATATATATTTTTTTTTTTCCTGCTGCATGAATTTTTTTCTTTCTAATAGTATGACCATTTTTCATCTATAAATATTTGGAAACTGTCAGTTTAATTTAGGACATCCAGTATATGAAAGTTGTAAAAGTATTACCTATTACTTAAATATTGTGCTGATCTTGCTTTTAAGTTTACTTCTAGTGAAAAACTAACACTTGCTCGAATAGTGGATAAAGAAACTTAGAAAGTTTCTTTCGGTTGTGAATTAAACTCTGATCAATCATTAAAATTTAACGATACGAATCTAATTCATAGCTAACGATTATGCTAGTTGGAGGAAGAAAAAAAAAAACATTTTCTTTTTTAGGCAAGTAGCATATCCTCTGAATTGCACAGTTCAATAAATGACTGAAATTCCATTGTTTGTTAGCCAATAAATGATTGGAACTAGAAAATAACTTTTTTTGTGCTTTTGCACTATTTGGATGATTCTATTAAGAATTGGTGTGATATTAACCTTATAAAATAGTACTTAAGAATAAAACTTAAAAAATATATTCCGCACTATTAAGTACTATGTAATATTATTCTAAGTACTATTCCATTCTATATTAAGAATAGAATTTAATCTAATAAAATAGTACTTAATAAAATTGTCTATCAAAGTAAATTGCTGTAGCATTAAAAAATAAGAAGTGAATGCACGGTTGTAGGGTAATTTTTGGTTTACGACTACTAATGTTCAATTCCATAGCCTTGTAATTTTGAACTTATTCCAGAAGACAGGAAAACTGCTGGATTAAGTATTGGGAGAAATTTGATTTTGTGGAGGACATTTTGATGGAACCAAACCACATTTGCGTTGCATCAAGAGAAAAAAACATGAAAACCTCTTTTGGTTATCCCGATGGCAAGGGGACTCGAACAAACGATCCGTCTACCATTGAGGATAATTTATGTCGTATCAACCAGCCATCGTTGGGATTCGAACTCGATTCACCTCATTGGAAGGCGACACTCTATACCCTGAGTCACCGCGTCTTTTTAACACATATATCTTATTTATAGACGCCGTCGATTAACCGAACCAATTTTTCGGGTTTATGACTACAAATGTTCAACTCCGTAGCATTGTAATTTTGAACCCAATTCAGAAGACAAGGGAACTCGTGGATCAAGTATTGGAGGAAATTTGCCTTCATGGAGGACTTTTTGATGGAACTAACTCGAATTAGATTACAAAGGATAATACGAATTTGAGAGGATAATCATAAAATCTCCTACGGTTAGCCTAACGGCAAGGGGACTCCAACTCATGATCCGTCTACAACAAATGATATTTCACTTCAGCAATGTGTCAGTGCCAGCCGGATGCGGAATTCGTATCGACCAGCCATCGCTGGAATTCGAATCCGGTTCATCTAATTGGAAGGCGAACACTCTATCCTCTGAGCCATCGCAACTCTTTTATATATATATTTTATTTTATAACCATCGCTGAACAGCTGACCCAATCTTGGGCTTTCGACTACTAATTTTCAACTCCGTAGCCTCGTAATTTTGAACCTATCCAGAAGACAAGGAAAGTGATGGATCAGTACTCCCAGAGATTCCACATGATTTGTTACGAGAACGTGGAGGACTTTGTGACCTTACAGATTTAACGTGCATCAGTCACCATTTACTACTCGGGGAGTCTTCAGCAGGCGAGTAACGAACCCACGGCCTGTTAAATATGGACCCAGTACCATACCAACCAGGCTATCCAAACCCTTTCATATGTAAATAATTAAAAAAGTTTTTTTTTTTTTGCAAGCTAAATTGAAATTTATTGATTTACTGTAGAATGACCTGTCTTTTATTTTTACCATCATCACATAAAAGCCTTCTCATAAAAATTTTCATCACAAAAAAATCACATAAAAATTTTAAATGTAATTATTATGCCCATATTTTTTTTAACGGTTAAACTTAAGGATTGAAAAGGCTGTTATTGTAACAACAATGCAGGTAGAAGCAAACTTTTAAAATTTTATTGAAGAATGAGTTACTAATTACACAGATAATATAAATTCCTCATCTATTTTAGAGCATAATTATTATGCACATTGTTTAATGGACTCAGTTTATTTTAAAACTTTATCTAGTGAATTTCGTATATTACATAAAAAAAATGAAATGAAAAAATGAAAAAAAAAAATTAACAACCTGAAACTGAGAATCACTACAGATTTCAGCAAGTTTCTTTAGATCATTTATTGTTAGAAAAAGTAGAGGAAATAGAAATTCTGAAAGCAGAACAAAAGGATATTTTCTAATCACCATAAAAATATTGCTATAGAAATGCGCGGAATGAAAAATCAGACGCTTAATTGAGCTAAAAGCAAAATCTTGGAATTTCTTTTTTATGTTTTAGATTAAAACTACTATTTTTAGAGACTGTATTTTTTTTAAAGTCACATGATTGAAACATTTTCATTTGAAAGCTGATGACACCCTAATATTTTTTGTTATGAAAGTGAAACGTACGTTTTAATCAAAAAAAGAACCAAAATTTCTAAGTATTTGCAGTATGAAAAAAAAAGCATGCCTTATTTTCCAGCTATTGTTGAAATCAAAGATATAGATTTGCTTTCCTCATAACTTAATTACTTTTCATTCAAAAAAAAAAATTGTTATCTCGAATTCTCTTTTTCCTCCATAAAAGGGAAATAATATTACTTTTTTTATTTATTTTTTTTTCTATTTTTTTTTTTTTTTAGTTTCATAAAAAAAATATTTTTTTCTCATTGAATTCTAAATTATAAAGAAGATAAAGGAAAGTTTCAGTGGAAACAATTGATGAAAGTTATTTTTTATACACGCTGAAAAAATTAGTTTTTTCGAAGAAAATTCAGAATATTTTAGACCTATTTTTAAAGGTTATTAACTGAAAATAACGTAAAAATACTTTTATATAAATTTGTAAAAATGTTTGAAATACTTTTTTCGAAAATGCGATTTTTTTTAATAAATTTTTTTGTTGTGAAAAGTGCAATTTACTTTAGCTCTGCTTACTACACTTTCTTAAAAATTGGTACAATTTATGATCATAAGTTTGAACCATATTACGTGTTTTCAACAACTTTAATTTTATAATTCAAGGTGTGAATTTTATTTTGAAACTAATTAACGTTCTTCGTCTAAATATATGTATTATTTTCAATGCTTTTTTTTAACCAAAATAAAGGGGTAGCCACATTCGAAAATACAGTTTCAATATTTTTTATAGTTATGGACCTGGAAAGGCCCTTAATGTTAATTTGTTAATTTTACCTGTTGAATCGTAATTTATCAATTCGACTTAATGAAATTGAAGCATTTAAGTGAATCTAAACATTTTCTCTCTTAATTAAAATAAATGTGTCAAAAATACTTTTTGTAGTTATTTATTTATTTTTGTTATTTAGATTAATAATAATCAATTATCTGAGTTGCAAACTGTACACATTTTTTTAACAAGTTTACATTATTTAATTCGAAATGAGAAAATTTAAATTTTGAACGGAATCGATTGAAAAGTTAATAAATATTACTTAGCTGAAGTTTTACTGTTAAGAAAATTCTAGATCAATTTCAATCAAGTTTTAAATTTGGTCATTGGTGTAGTTGAAAAAAGTCAAAAAATTGTGTCCCTCATGATTCAAAAGTGTTTTTTTGACATTTTTTAATAAATAACAAAAAATAATAAATGATCGGAGAAAGTACGTTTCTGTGTCTTGTTCTGTAACTTGAAGCATTGTATGAATCAAATAATTAGCATATTAAGGTTTCATTTTTGAACCATTAAAAATACTTCTTATTAACACTTAAAAATTCGATTTTTCGATAAAAAGTTATTCTTGTGCTCCATGTTTATTTGTACTACGTATTTTTCTACAATATACAAATGTTTTCACAATTAATAAAAGCATTCAATTGAAGTTTTTTTTTTTTTTTTTTTTTAAATATATAACTTGATTAACAGCGCGGAAAAATAAATAAAAAGAGTAGAAAACACATCATATCTATATGTAATTTGTGACTAAATTATTAGAAAAAAAATGGTAAGTGCACTGTAAAATCTTTCGGTCAAATTATGGCTCAAAGTACTGGCACTTTGGGTGCATCATCCGTAATTTCAATTTTACAGTAAAATGTTATATCGTAATTTGTATAGTAATATTTATTTGTGATCGCGCGGTAATTAGTACTGTAAAAACTATGGTAAATAATTTTTCTGTGTTCCGTAAAATGTTCTGGTAAAAATGGATTTTACGGTAAAAAGTACCGACACCCTAAGTGCTGGAACTTTTTACAATATGCCTAAAAGCTGATTGCGACGTGATGAAAACAAAACCTAAAAGATTAGAAATAAATTTGATCTAAATAAAAAATAGATAAAAAAGCATTTAACACAATCTGTTAAAGAAAACTGATCTACTAAGTCGATATTTTTTTTAAATATCTAAATATTTTGCGAAGAATATTCAGAATACAACTAAATTCGAATGAACTGGTAAACTGAAAATGAAAGGAAATTAAGTGTGGTTGGAATAAAACTCCTCCGACACATTAAAAAGAACATTTTTTTTAAAATCTTAATCGAAATTCTCCTTTAATTTATTTTGCATTCTCGGAGTAACATTTTTTATTAATTTCAACTCCATTTTTTTCTTATACATATTAAATTTAAATTTTTTACTTACTCGTTGGTCATTCTTGCATGCATTAATTAAGTATTAAAAACACAAGAAACAGAAAGAGTAGAATAAAATACTTTTATTTACATAATTTTATTTACATGTATGTTACAAGTGTAAATATATTAATTAAAATTAAAGGAAATTTTTTTTTAAACAATGACATATTTCTGACATGATATGAAACTATGTACATACAACAGATAACTCTTATGTTTTCCTTATTTCAAATTCCAGTGCAAAGTTGGTAAACATAGCGCTTTCGAGTTATTTGACAATAAATTTATAAAATTATTTGCAAAAAAGCGTCATTTAATGCGAAGACAGAAAAAGATTGGGGAATATTGTGATAAATAATGACTGATGAACCATGCTTTTTTCCTAGGGTCTTCAAACTATTCCTTATTATTAGTTACAGATATATGGGTACTTTAAAAGCTTCTAGATTTTTCTCCCTATACCAGATATCTAACCCTACATATTAACAAACGTGTTATAACCAAAAACGATCTTCCAAGGAAGTTGAATATGAGACTTATCGCCACCCTAATCGAGGACCTTGAGTTTATGAAAGACTTATGGCTTATGTTATCGTTATTATTAGAACTTTACAACTTTTCTTTATAAGAATTAAACTAAAATATAAATTTAATTTTTTTAATAATTTTTACGTTTAAAAATAGAAGATGGCATATAAACAAATTATTTTATATTCCACGCATAAACATTTCATCAAATATATTGACAAGAAAAAATTCATCCAAATAATTCAGAAGAAAAAAATAATAAGGAGAACCAATACATCGGTCGACAAATTTGGTGAGTGGAGATTTACATGTTAGATTTTCGAAGCTTCTTAGAAAAAACAAATAGCTAACAATAGCGTTAAGTCAAAGGAATATTCATTGAGAAGTAAGAGATATTTATTGATTATGCATGGGATATTTACTATAAATTATTATTTTTGAAAATTGTTGTAACGAAAAAAAAAAGATTTTTTTCTCCTTTCACATATTTTTCTCACAGATATATTATATAGTTGACTCTCCTATTGAATTTATTTAATGTCTTTTGAAACACCAATGTCAAATCTTTGCATCTTTATACAACATTTTTTAAAAACTAATAATAAACAATTAATGAATTTTTATATTCGGAATAAGTTTGTGAAGTTAACTTGTGGACTTTGAACCACTGTAGAAAGAGCTTGCTGTTTTTTTTTTTTTTTTTTTTTTTTTTTTTTGTCAGCAATTTGAAACTGAGAAAGTTTAAAACTCTAACATTATTTCAGAAACTTTTAAAACCTATCCATTGTTTTTTCAATTGTTTATGCATTTAAATCTATTTAAATATCATTTTTTAAAAACTAGTTAATAATTGTGCATCGCATTTTTAAGAAAAATATTGTTTTCAATTATATCAAAAATTCTTAAAATAAAACTTACATGATCACAAAACTTAGATGAAAGCTTAGAATACTATACTCTTTAAAAACATTTTTTACTAGTTAGAAAATATTCAAACAAAGGCATAGTAATGATGATTATTAAACATGAAATCCACCGCTAATATAGCGCAATAGTTAACTATTTATTATAATGATTTTTTTATATATGAAATACTGATAAAATTCAGCATTGGTACTACTATGTAGCATTAAAGTAATGTTTATTTATAGTATTTATAGAAAATTTTTTACTCTATGCAAATGCAATTTATGCAAATGCAAATGTTAAGGTAATATTTACTTTATATGGATTCGTGACAAAGTTTAAACATTAACAAGCTTTCTCAAACCGGAAGAAAGAAATATAGAAAACTTCCGGCGTATCCCTCCACTTATATTTACAAGGCGGTTATGTTTACAAGTATGATATTCTAGGAAGCATTGTAGTTATAATTTGTGTTCAAATTTACCTATAATTTTACCTTTCATAAGAGTTTTCTGTAATTTTTGAATTTAAGAAGATCGTGGATCATAAATAAATTTGAGAAATTTAATATCACAACATGAGTAAGGTTTGCCATGTTTTAAGCGTTATCCCCTATTTGGCTATATCTGTTTTAAATATCACCGTTTGTTATTTTTGGAAAGCATCAAAGCTGAGACTTTCAACCGTTTGTGGTTTGTTTCGCTGAAAGGTAAATTAAAAGAACTGGTTACATTCTAAACACAACTAGTGTAATATTATTGGTTATCGTACTTTCTCAAGTTAAAGAGTAAAAAATAAATCGGAAGAGTTGTAACCCGAATGTCTTACGACGATATACCCCTAACGTCATTTGTGCTTTATACTGTTAATTAACTCTCCATATAGTATGTATAGCATGTACAGAGTTTACACTTATAATATATTATAATACATGAGTTAATTGCTGTAATTTCAGGTTGGAAATTTTAACCTTCAATTTTATCTTTCATAATTCAAAACTTTTACCATTTTAGAAAATATTGCGATTTTGGAAGTTTCGTTCATAACCGGTTAGGAAATTTTGTTGCTGTCAAACAATCAATCAATTTTATTTTTATCAGCGAAGTTGAAAAAAGGTGAGAGATAGACATAAAAACATACGAGTATGACTGGGAGTAATAATCATTCTTTTTTCATCATTCACTGTCATAGGAATGGGGTTATTCGTGTACACGTTTTTATGCTTTACTCCATCATAATATTCGATCTATTTTTATCACAAATAGTATGTGTGCTATTTACATAATATCAACATTTATGATTTACATATTCGTGTCTAAATTGATCATCAATAACTTAAAATATAAATATCAACAACCTTCAAGTATTGTTCGAACTTTGATTCTGGTACATGGCGTGAATGCAAGGTTGAGAACCAGTGTTTAGAAGCTCTACTTGGGAATCACAGTCACAGTGAACATGCACAGATGACAAATGTTCGGTGGCATGTTTTAAGCAGCACTGTTCTTGTTGCTGCTCCAATGCCCCATATTGTTCCATATAAAACCTGTTGCTGCGCTTAAGGACGACAGTCGCTATAATGCCTATGATGATTAAGCTTATGATACCCAAAACGAGAACAGATATGTAAATTGGACTGATTATGTGAGGTAGAGAGGATGATCTGGTTTTGGGTTTCAGTGGGATGTGGAGGATGGGTGGAATTTCGCTGGAATATGAATGCTGATTGGATGATGGAGATTCGACGTCATTCTTAATAGGCATACCATTTCCAATTTGAGAAACTTCATTTGTGTCTGTAATGATAAAATATACACTAATTTAAATCCACTTTAGTACACTATTATTTAACTATTATCATTATAATATATAACTTAGTACTTTATTATCACGAGTTTAAATACATTTTTTAATTTAACTCAAAATTAGAAATGTAAGCGTTTATGGGTGATTCTTTGGAAACATGTCAATTCGGTATAAAAAATTTCTTCAAATTTAAATTTTTCAAAATAATATAAATTTTTTTGTCTAATAATCTAATAATTAATCTAGTAATCCTTTGTCTAAATAATCTAAATTTATTTAGTTACATTTATTAATATCTTACAGATAGCAGTGTAGTTTATTGACATTTGCTCAAAAAAAAAAATTTAAATTTACCAAATTTTGAATGCCAGGAAAATGACATATTAGCCTAGAAGTTAAAAAAAAAAAAAAAAGTCATTTTAAGCTAAAAGTAAGTAACTCAACTTAAGCCTTTACGGTAGATGGACCATGAATTGCTTAAATTAATTTTTTTATCCCCTGTAAACAGAATCAAAAATATTTTTGTTACTGATATGTGCAGAATAAAATTGTGTATAATAATCAATCATTATATATATAAAAAAAAAACTTTGATTACATTCAAGCATATTACAATCTTACATTTTTTGTATTTTATACCAAATTGTACACAATCTTACAATTTGGTATTAGGTTAATATTTGTTTTCTCTCTTTACATTCAACTGTTTAAAAATTTTTCTGGTAACTGTTTCAATGTCCTGACATTCATAAGCCTGGAAAATGACAGACAGGATAATGACAATTTGCCATTATATAGCATTTAACTTTACTTTAATTTAACATTTCGGCCTAAAATGTTTACATTTCGCAGAAAACAACAGGATTTATAACTCAGGTAAATCTATGTAGTTTATGTTATTAATGATTTCAAGAAGACAGGAAATTGACTGCATAAAAACCTACTCACCTTAAAAAAAATTTTGAAATAGGTTTTGAACCAGAAAGTTGGTTCTTTATTCATGCATTAAGACATATTCAGATAGGATAGTGTTCTAATCAATTTATTAACATAAGATATTGATTGCTGGCGTTATCTATTTTGGTTATAAATCACTAAATAAAAGTAGCCAGGAAAATGACAGATTTTCTTGTGATAAGCAAATTATTGACAGATAAGCAAATATTGACAGAACCATTTGGTTGCACTGATAAGCAAATTATTGACAGAAAAAATTATTTTCAACTAAGTTTTCGTAAATAATACCCTCTGCATATATTCTAGAAAGGCTTACAACGTTTGAGATAAAAAAAAAATTGGATATTGAAAAATTTATGGGACGTTTTGAAGCTAGTTATTATTGGAAATATTGTTTGTGACAAACCAGGAAAATGACATTTTGAAATTCAATTAAGTTTTTCAAATATACAAAACATTCAATGCTAGTACAAGGTCATCTAAAAATACTAACAGCAATGTTATTTATTAAAATTTAAAAAAAAAGTTCTTTTAGTAGTATAGTATTAGATCTTGGAGCAAGAGACTGTAAATTGTCGTTTTTCGTGAGAATCACCCTTATACTAAAGGTCTATCTATTATTTGTTTTCAACTACAAGCTATGGTATATTTTTCTTATACTGTTTGTTGTTCCTTTTCAAATTTCGAATTGTTCATTGTTCACTTTCAATTGCTTATTGTTCACTGATAATTATTTTTTTTTTTTTCTCTTCCTTTGTGTCGCAGTGGTTTGCCCTCATTAAATGGATTAATTTCCAACCGAACACACATAATTTTCTTATATTTTGATTTATGATTTTTTATATTTTAAAACAAGATGAAAACAAGACAAAAATTAAAAAAGAAAATGAGAATCATAAGCTAAATAAAAGTCATTTGATAATTAGTGTTAGCCTCACTCAAAGCAAAAGCCGAACAGAAGTAGCAGATCACTGTAATTTTTTATATCTTATAAATTTTGTATTTTTATGCTTAATACCTGAGTCAAATACTAATTTAAAAGTCAGAAAAAGCTTTTGAAAATTTTACCATGAGCCCGAGCCTTAAACTTTTTTTCAATAAACGAGACGGAGCTCTAATTCTGCCTACGGCTCACTTGGGGGCTGCAGCTCATGGATTGAGAACCCCTGAGAGTTCGATGATTATCAAAATAAAACAAATGCCTGTAAGATTGTAGACAATACTTTTAAGTTTAGTAAAAGGTATACTCAATAAAAAGATATAAAATATTAACTGGCATGTTTTTCTTTCTTCCTTTTCTTTTTTTTTTTTTAACTTTTTTAATGCGCATATAATTTTATATCATTTATAGTTAAGTTTCTCAGCTATCACATAAATACAAGCTATCGCATCTCAGCTATCACATTGAATATCGAGACAAAATTCTCCCTCAGTTCCTTGCCTTCTAGATTGTATTCAAAATAACAAGGCTATGGAGTTGAATATTAGTAGTCGTAAATTCAAAATTAGGTCAGCTGTTCAAGGATGATAATAAAATATGAAATTATAAAATATAAAATTATAAAATATAAAAATATAAAATTATAAAATATAAAATTATAAAATATAAAATTATAAAATATAAAATTATAAAATATAAAATTATAAAATATAAAATTATAAAATATAAAATTATAAAATATAAAATTATAAAATATAAAATTATAAAATATAAAATTATAAAATTATAAAATATAAAATTATAAAATATACTTTGTTAATGATATTTACCTAATACTTGTTCTTCAGATATTGCTGAAGTTGAATTTTCTCGATTTTGATTTTCAAACCATGGAGGTGGTGTTGGTACAACATCCCTATTGCACAAATTGCTGTTGCAGCAGAGAAGGAGAGGCCAAGTTCCTCTAGCAACTGCTGGCCTTCTGTTTTCACACAAGAGTGGAGTTTTACTTTGTATACAGCCCCTCACTACGGGATAGCTGCCGTCGTGCCTGTCAAGATACTGGCTAAAACAGACTCCAGTAGTATTGCAGTGTTCCATGTGATGTTCCATACAATGTGTTGTGGTGCACTCGCATGTTATGCTCGCTCCTATGGATAAAAGAAGAAAAAAAAGAATATATGCTCTGTTTTCAGTAAGCGGACTGATAAGTTGTATTGAAATAATAAAATGAATGCATAGGTGTTTTCAGAATCAGTGCCATTTTTTTGTTACTTAATTCTGCAGAGCAGTTTATTCCATAACGGTCACTCTTAATATATATTTTTAGTAAAAAAAATAAATAAAAAGCTAAGAAAAGAACCTTGTAAAATATAGTAAAATAAAAACGAAATGCAAAAATCTTGTAATAAGCAACCATTAATTTTAATTTTTAGAAAATCACATTTTTTTTGTGTGGCATATTTCGTCATATTAAGAAGTTGCTCACAATTTTCAAACTTATTTATCCAAGGAATAATTTTTCTACAAGTTTGTTTGTGATGCAATTTAATAATGGTTCAAAAAATTTTGTTTTGTAACAAGGAACAAAAATTTTTATTTCATTCAGAAATGCCAAAATATGAAATTTGAACGGAATCGCTCGAATTAGTTTCACAGACATAACATTTCTAATAAGTTAAAATTTTCAAGCCTTAATTTAAAAATTATAACTTCACAATCAATATTTCTTAACGATTCGTTTAAATTTTGTAATTTAATATTTCAGAATTTATATAATTCCCAAGTTTTCAACCGTTCATTGAACCTTATTGTAAAAGAATACAAATTTTTTTTTACATGAAACTATCCTTAGATAAACGGATTTTATATTTGTGAATGAAAAAGTTTTTAATTTGTTCGAATAATTTCAGCAATACAATTCTAGAAGGGACAGTATAAATTAAAATTTTTGATCGGTTACTATATGAATAACAATAAAATTATTTTGTATTCACGTTTGGTATTAAGAAATATCAAGTATAGATACGTATTAACGAAATATTTTTTATTAATTTATTAATTAATATCATCTAACAAGTGCACAACGATACCATGGAATCGCTCTGCGGCTTGATACGTAAAAAATGAAGTTAGCAAAAGGTGGATCAAACTTTCGACTGCTATCCTGAAAACAATCTGAAGAATGTTTTTTAGAGCTATCTCTCGTATTTTGAGGATCAAGAATCAAAATGTGACGGTAAAAAGTTTATTCGGAGAAAGTAAGTTTTTGTGTTTGATTGCCTAACTTGAAATATCGTCTGCCCAAATAACTGACTTACTTTTACAGTTAAAATTGCCTTTTAGAGCATGGCAACAAATCATTCAAAGCTACTATTTAGTTAGAAAAATAATTCTGAATAAGTTTTTATTCCATTCCTTTATTTATTGTTCGTCGTATTATGGGTAAAAAATGATTGCCAAAGGAACACTTTTTTATGAATTTCCTTCTAACTCAGAAAAAAAGTTCTTCCTTATTCAATAGCAAACGATAAAAAATTACTTTCAGAAATTTTAGCCTTTTTTTATTCTTTGAAAAATAATTGTAAAAAAAGTAAAAAAAAAGTGTTTGGCAAATAAAACCAGACACCCATTTTTAATTTTCCAAACATATAATAAAATAAACCACTTTCAAAAACAAATGATATTCGATCCAAAACTTTCTTTTTTCAGTTTTATAAATATGAATAGTAAAAATTTCATTAAAAAAATAAGAAGAAAAGAATGAACTGCGCGCTTAATTGAGCAGACGATAGTGAAAGAACACTAACCTTCGATCGATGTACTTATACGAAAGTTTTTACTAACCACTTTCTACATTGAATTCTTTGCTAATGAACTTAATAAACGGTGGAACTACTTCATTTTCGTTTTCAGTAGCTACTGTTTTTTTTTCTTTTCTTTTTTTTTTTTTTTTTTTCTTCTTTATACCTTGCCAGTTTATGTTTTATTTTTTATTATTTTTTTCACAAATTTGACGCATAAGAAAAAGCCAGAGGGCTAGCTCATTAGTAAAAAGACTAAATGCATGCCTTTTGTTCACTTCAGTTTGTTATAATGTTTGTGGTCGATAATCTTAAGAAAGTCGTGAAAAAAATTTAGCGTTCTTTAATATTCTTGTACAAGGTTTATAAAAGGCTGAAGTAAAATGAAAAAAAAAAAAAAAACTTCAGTGTTTACTTTTATTCTGATAAGTTTTAATCGAATTAAAAGATAAGTGTTAAGAAGATTATAAATAAGTCAACCTAAAAATAAAACAAAACAGGAAAGCTTGAAGAAAGGAAGATAATTAATTAGAGCAGGTAACACAAAATCCTTGAGTCGTGAAAATAGTTTGTGGCTAGCTCAATAATTATTTAGGAAACATTAAAAATTAATCTGTATTCCATAATTTAGAGTTATAAAATTGTCGCGGTGCAAATTTTCACAATTTTCTTAATGTTTTATCTAAAATCTTCAAATTTCTCGAAATGCTATGAATTACGCAAAATGTTTTTCTGGTTTTTAATCTCTCATTTGCCTTTAAAAGCAATTAGTATATTTTTGAAGCATTAAAATTGGTAAAAGTTTTAGGAGAATAGACCAAAAATAATTAATAAAATGAAATAAATAAATAAATATATAAAAAATAAAAATTAAAAGAAAAAGAAAAAAGAAAAAGAAAAAAGAAAATAAATTGAAAAATAGTTTAGAGATAATCCTAATCCTATCCTTCAGATTAATTAACGTTTAGTTTTAATTAGCGTTAAAATAATAAGTTTAATATTTTAATGGTGGCAAATAAATATTTGATGTGCAACGAAACATAAAGTAGAATAATTTAACACTGTACATAATTTTGTATCAAAATTCTGTACACTTGAAATAAAAATTAATTATTACAAAAAATAGAATGAAGCAATATATTTTGCTTTTATATATATATATATATATTTTAAAAATTATTATCTGTGCTACGTCAAATGATTCAATTCATATTTTTTTCCTTGTGTTCCCACGAAATTTTCGAAATTTCCCGGCATTTTTTCCCATCCTACTTTTCTAATCTTAACCATAATATAATTATTTATAGAGACTTTAAACAAATTACAAAAAAACAATAATTGTCATCGCATTGACGAAAATTTTTCCGTTTTGATAAATATCAATTATAAGAACACAATGCTTCGTAGATTAGACTATGTGTTAAGAGAAATAATAATATATGTTTAAAATGTGGAAAACGTATTAAGAAAATAGTATTAGAATTTTTAATCTTTTTATTTTTAGTTTATAGACATTTCAAGTTAATTGCATTTTATTTCAGTAAACATATCATGCTTGGAGAAAAGTAAGTGTTGGCGTTTTGGCGAATTTGAGTAACGCCATTTTCGCCAACTCATTCACATTATTCGTTATTGGATTCTATCGTGAATCGCAACCATTTATGATGTTTTTGGTATACATTTATTTCTTAAGTGATGTTTCA
Source organism: Parasteatoda lunata (assembly GCA_949128135.1). Lineage (NCBI taxonomy): Eukaryota > Metazoa > Arthropoda > Arachnida > Araneae > Theridiidae > Parasteatoda > Parasteatoda lunata. The sequence continues at coordinate 65,500,789 of OX421974.1, forward strand.
TTTCTTCGGAAATATATAATTGTTGACCTATCTATTCGAAATATAAATTTGTTACGCTTTGATATTAGTTGTTATTTGCTTATTACAATTAATTGTTATCTGTTTATTAAATTCGTTGTTCGTCACGATTAGCATTTTAAACATAATTCGCATCCGTCACACAATGAGACCTAACAGCAAGCATAAAGGTCTCTTTGCATAGATATTTCAACGAATATTTACTCAATCAGCCTAAATGCTGCTATTAGCTTTGTATTAAATCAGAGCTTTAATTAGAGAATTATAGTGAATCAGATTATTTGAGGTATTAGTTGATTCACAATAATGATCTCATTAGTCTTCTGTGTTTCTATCAAGCATTCAAAATACAGCTGTGTCACCAAACATTGAAATTTGTTTAGAAACAGAACAAACATTCATACAAAGCTAAAAAAAAAAAAAAAAATAAGGAGCATCATCAATTAGGTTTATTTAGGCCTCTGGGGTAACTTAGACTATTCTCTAAAAAAATAGCTTGGACTGTAAAAATTAGCTACTCATTGGCCTCTTTAGAGCAAGCAAGAAACTTTCTTCAAGGCGATAAAGTCAAATAAGTCTAGCTATCTCCACTAAGGTCTATACATTTTTATAAGAAATATTTCTTTGCGATATTGTGACATTATTGTAACTAATCATGGCAGTTATTACAATATAATCCAAAGAAAGTGCGAAGGAATCTTTTAGGCAATCTAGTTTTCCCTAGAATGAACTTTAAAGAGTAATTAAGCAAGATTTTTTTTACCTCCTTAAAATTTGTATGTATTATTTTGATTGCCACTTTAAGATCAGTAATTAATCCTGATTAATTACAACGGAATTCCCGGCTAAGTCTGTTTACTTTATTAACCCTACTTAGAGGGTTACATTTTACGATCGGATGAACAAGATCAAAGTTAATCAAATAAGCGCTAAATTTGCATCCCGTGCAAATTATTATGTGAGACCACTTTCTGCAGTAAGTCATTAGTAGTCTTTTTTAAATAAATATTGCTACAAAAATTATATGTCACTTTTAGTGATCGTAATTACTCTCAAACTAAGTTAGATAATATAAAGAAGGCTTGCTTGCTTAAATGATCTTAATTGCTATTGCGTAACCTCGAACTGAGAATTAAATATCTCGTTTGCCATTCTATCGTTAATCATTGTCAAAATATACACGTGTCATTGACTTGCTACTTTCATGCTGCCATCTTACGATCAAATTCGTAACTAAGACTAAACAGTTCAACTGTTATTACAAACTAAACAATGATTAAAATAGTAACAAACATTTTAAAATTTATTTAAAAATGCTTAAAATTATTTTACTTATAAATAATTTCACAAAATTATATACAACTAATTAGATTAGGGCGTAGAACTTTATAATGTAAGATGATAAAAATATATTCTAATAAAAAAAAAAAAAAAATCAAAAATGTTTTATAATCAGTGAAAATCTTAAATATCTTGGGCAGTTTTATCTGGAACAATTAAAATTGGAAGACATATATTGAACATTTTCTTGTAGGAAAGAAACTTAAAAAAGTAACAAGATAAGTAGCAAGATAAAATTCTCTAACACCACCATTTTCATTGTCATCAAAATTAAATTAAAGATCCTTCACGTTTATCTAAAAATATAAATATTAAACTTACTATTATTCTTTTCTTATTTATTTAGCTTTTCAATTTGAAAATTCTGCGTGCAAAAAAAAAGAATAAAATTTAATTATAAAAATATTAAATTAAATGTATCTAGTTATAACAACTATGGATAGATGGCAGCACTATGAATCTTGTATTATGATCTATTCAAAAATATTAAGAAAAAATAGAGGAGTAATTTCTCTACAAAAAAAAAAAAAAAAAAAAAAAGAGATTTATCTCAAAACATATTTTTCTTACTAATAGAAGTGAATAAAATATCATTCTTTTACTTGTTGTTTTAAAATGCTAAATATTACGCTACAAGTACTCCAAATATAAAAATAATGATATTATACGAGAATTGAACATATGATTTTAAGTAAATAAATATATAAACAAAATTAAATGATAGTAGGCAGTCAAATTTTATACGATTCAAAATAAATAAACTATAACAGCTTAAAAAACTAAAATGTATGCATCGAATTGTATATTATAGAGATAGTCCTTAACTCAGAATTGTTCATCACCGGTTATTATATATAAAATTAAATAAATCATTATAAAATAAATTATTATTTAAAGGTGCTAAATTTAATCCTGTCTTCTGCCTTTGCAAAGTAAAGTGGGTGATAACTGAAATTTTGAATTAGAAGGTGGCAGTAGCCGGACACCTCTGTAATACAAATATCAGAACAAATATTTAAAGAAAGTTTTTCTTCTAGCCATGATTTTCGAAGTGTCATGACTAATTTTAGATATTATGAATCTCAAGAAGAAATCAATGACTATTTACCCTCCAATGATGTTCAAATGATGTATTATCTCTTTATTTCTAAAGACTTCGTAGCTGCCACCAGAAAGGAAAAGAGGAGAGGATTAATTTTAATAGATAGTCTTTACTTTTTATTTATTCATTTTGAATTTTTTTTTTTTCTGGAAGAGTTGCATTGAAATTCTGAAAATGTGTTTTGCTTCATCTAATGATGTCAAGTCACCAAGAAAGGCAAAGAATACTATTAAAAAGTCAAAGTAACTAGTTGATGTCCTTCAAAATTTCTGTGCAAAAATTAAATAACGCTACTTAGCAAAAATGTAAAATTTCCATGGTTGTTGTTTGTTCATGACTATCACTTGCACCAGTGCTATCTATGCTGATTGTGAAAATAGCGCAGTTATCAAAATAAAACAACAGTCTTGTGAAAATGAAAAGCGTTTATGATCTAATACTTTAATATTGAAATATTTTGGGCTCGTGAAATTTACAATAACTCTGAAACATTAATTGATTATAATGGTTTTTCTGCAGAGAAGAAAAATCTTGCCAAATTGGGGATTTTTACAAAGCTTAAAAATTTCTTTAAATATTAAGCTATTTGTTGTCAAATAATGCCTAATAGAAAGGAGAAGGCCTCCGCATAGGTTATCGTCATCGTAAACAGGAAGTTCGATTATTTAACAGTGTGAAAGTAGTGACATCTTTCGTACTTTGCCTCCATTGCGCAATTTAGTAACCAGAATGTAGTTTAGTAACCCGATATATGTCTTATTAATCTTTTAGCGTAGTTTAAGTTCATTACGTCGCACTGCTAAATTGATCCTTGCAGAGGCCTTCCCTCCTCTAGAAAGTGTAGCTCTAGAGTCCTGATAATTCTTATAGCAAGATATTATTGTTTAAAATTATATATTTTATTAAATGTAATGTAACAGTGACTTATTTGTTTTCTTTGGAAAAATTTGTGCATGATTGCATAGCATTAATTCTAGAGATTTATTGATTTTTTACACTTTCTTTAATCCCCCAAATGAAAAGGGAACATTTAGCTAGAATATAAATAGCTGCTTTCAACTTCCATTAAGTAACGATATTAACTCTTGATTTAAAATTTAATTAAATAAAATTTAATTAAATAAAGTTTAAATAAAATTTAATTTGCAAGGAATTCCAGAAATGAAGTTTAATTTTTCATTTAAACATATTCTTATGCTATATTATGAAATAGAATTTTTTAAAACTAATTTTATATTAAGGATATTATAACTTATCTAATAAACAAAACTGCCTCCTATAAAAGGGATTTTAGCAAATTAATTCACCCTTAAGAGTGCTTTTAATTATTTTTTATCAAACAGAAATCTAAAAGGTAAATTTCACACTATAATTTATGTTTACAATTGTTCTCAATTATGCATAAGTGTTTTCCAAAAAAAAGTGACTTTTACAATTTAATTCACCTTTTTGGTTATTTTTATGCATATTATTTTAGGATATTAAATTCATTATTTATAAATATCGAAGGAAATATTTCTATCTTGAAACAATTGTAAATAATCAATTGGTATCACTAATGCCATTTTAAACCATAGTAAATTGGTGTAATATTTATTAAAAAAATGTATATAAGTTCACCTGTTTGGCAGAGACAGAGATAAAAAAAAATAAAAATGCTAAAAAAAGAAACTCTCAAGAGCAATAATTTTCTTCTAAATGATATAGTAAGGAAAAGTAGAAAAATAAAAGAGAAAGAGAAATGGAGTTGAAATGGACTGAGAAAACGAGATGTAGAAACAATTTGAGGAGAACCAATTTGAGAAAGCAGACATTGGTAGGGTTGCTTGCAATGAAGATGTCGCCAAGGAAATCGCCAATAATCATTGGTACATTTCGGTTAGCTGGGCAGAAGTCGATTCAATTAATTTATTTATAAGTTTATATTTATTTAACACAAGAAAACTAGAGGTTTAAAAATAAAATAAAATTAATAAAAAGAGGAAAAATAAAAAAAAAATATTTCAATTTACTTGTGCAGCGTTAACCGAAAAATACTGAATTTTTATATATTTTTCTAACATAGCACAACAAAATATTGACAGAATTCCGGAAATTATATTAAAACGTAGCTTTATGAGCAATTATATTAATCATTTTTTGAAAATGTTTAATTTTTTACTTAGGCAAAAACAAATATTTTTGAAAGTATTTTAAATCCAGAGATTTTGGCTTTAGATGCAACTTGAGAAAAATGTAACTAAGCAACTCAAATTTACTTTAAAATAACTTAGCTTTATATGAGTTAAAACAATTCATATAAGAGTTAAAGTAAGAAATATGTGAGATTATTTTCGATTATTTTAATGGAAATAAAGTAATTGTTACGAAAAAAGTTATCATTTTGAATGTGATCAGTGCATTAAATTTTTTATTTATTTAATTATCATACACAAGTGCATAAAATGATGATATTCTTAGAAAACAGTCCCAAATGGTCAAAATAATCTTGCATCTGATAGTTGATAAAAATTCAGGACAATCTATAATTGTCGAAAACAATTAAAAACGCAAAAGGCTTTTCTCAATCTAAAGTCAGTTTTTTAAAGGTACCATTGCTCAAATTGATATTTAGAATTAATAAAAAACAAATATGCATAATCAAATGGTATTAAAACAAATATTTACTGTATTAATTGCTTAATTACGCAATATATGTTAAATTAAATATTTATTTGCAAGTTTTAGTCATTTGGAGGCGCCAAACAAAATGACCTCCATGACCTCATGTATTTTAGAAAATTTTTTGTGGCATTGATTTTTTAATCGTGTAATAAAAATTTATATGAATACATACCAATTACAATATAATTATTCTTAATGAAATTTGATACAATCAAAAAATGACCTAAATACATACATACTAAAGATATTACCGACCTTCGAATTTTTACTTAGCCAACCAACAATTTCACTTCAGGGCTTGGCAATGATAGTGTGCCTAGTTTATATAATGACAGTTGCAGTCGCGCCAGGAAAAACCAAGATTTTTCGCGAAACAACAACATTTCCGGTGATGCTCATAAATATGTAACAGTATAATTATGAGTCGAACCTCCTCTTACACCGGATCTGTTACGTATAATTTATTGCTAATAAACAATATTTTCGTTTCTGTATCTGTGATAATGTCTCTAATGGACAATTCGGTAATTAACATTGAGAGTGAATTATACTGTTTTCGCCTTTTACATTTGGTGGGGATAATTTTTTTTTTTTTTTTTCGCAGGGACTAATAAAAAAGAGATAGCTTTTTTCAGTTTTGGCGCAGATATTGAGGATTTGGAGAGTAGGAAAATTTTGAAGGAATCGGTGGTAGAAAAATCTACTCGATTTCGGTAAATTAAAAGATTTGAAGAAAACGAAAATTCTGCAGGAAAATCGGTGGTAGAAAAATCTACCCGATATCGGTAAGTTAAAAGATTTCAAGAGATCGAAAGTTTTGCTGGAATCGGTGGTAGAAAAATCTACCCGATATCGGTAAATTAAAAGATTTGAAGAAAACGAAAATTCTGCAGGAAAATCAGTGGTAAAAAAATCTACCCCATATCGGTAAGTTAAAAGATTTCAAGACATCGAAAATTTTACTGGAATCGGTGGTAGAAAAATCTACCCGATTTTGGTAAGTTAAAAGTTAGCTTCATATCGAAAAAAAAAAAACATTTTTGATGAAGAAAAAACTATTCTGATAAATATTTATAACTATTTGTATTTATAACTATTTGTATTTATAACTATTTGTATTTATAACTTATCACACACTTACTATATCTTAGTAGAATGATTTTGGTTATATCAGATTGAACTATTGATTGAATGATTGAATTGAATTGAACTATTGATTGAATGATTTAGGTTATATCAGATTGAACTATTGATTGAATGATTGAATTGAATTGAACTATTGATTGAATGATTTAGGTTATATCAGATTGAACTATTGATTGAATGATTGAATTGAATTGAACTATTGATTGAATGATTTAGGTTATATCAGATTGAACTATTGATTGAATGATTTAGGTTATATCAGATTGAACTATTGATTGAATGATTGAATTGAATTGAACTATTGATTGAATGATTTAGGTTATATCAGATTGAACTATTGAAAAAGAAAGAAAATTTCGAAACTATTGAAAAATCTATATTAATATAGGAATCATTAATAAATTATTTTTTAAATCATAAACAAATTTTTTGAGATAAGTTGAAATGTTTAATTAAAAGTTATGCAAATGAATTTAATGTATCAGTTCCTAGTTCATGTACATTCAGTAAAAAATCTTCTGTTGATGAGATGCATACATATTTGGAAATGTGTGTTTGAAATATTAATGTTTTGCTAACACAATTTAAATGTTTTATAAAAATGTATTGTTTAAAACAAATTTTTCAAATAATTTTTCATAATACACAATATGATTTTAATAGAAATAACATACACTCTTATTATACAAAAAAAAAACAACATTTATTATTAAAATGTACTTAATAATAACTGTTTTTTCTTGGAGTCGGTAAAACATTTTTTTTTTATCGAATATAACTTGATGTTGGATCGATGTCTAGCTCTCAGAAATGTTCGGTATAGCACATTTTAAAGACTGATTCCCCAGTTCTAGTTTTATTGTTAACATAGCGATACAATGCAAGCAAAAGATTACAAAAAAAAATATGCTTCTAAAATTTTCGTCATGTACAAATAAGAGGGGAAAGACCTTGGATTTTGGAATCAAAAAAAAAATTTTTTTTTTTGTTGTTATAAAATACACTAATCCCAATTTCATTAGAATGATTTAAGTACACTTTTCGTTTCATTACCTATTGATAATATAAACAATTACTTATAAATTTTATATTCAATATTAATTTTTCCTAATAATAAAATAGACTAAAAAAATCTTTAAATACAATTTTTTTCCTACCATAAATAAAAAAAAAAAGGATTTTAGAACTCCTAATAGTTTGTTACTTAAAAAAGTACACTGATGCGTAATATGACTTATATCAGAATAATAATAATTAAAATAAGTTAAAACAAGAACAGTATTTTAAACAAGCTTTAGCTGATTTTAATTGAGAATTTATAAATATTACATTCATAACTGAAAATGCATAAAATAATCTACGCATATTCAGTTTTGAAACCTTACAGTAAACTTGAAATTAATAAATTACCGTTTGGTGTTTAAAAAAAAATTAAGTTCATGAATTTCTTGGCAGAACAAATGTTTTATCGATATGATTGTTGAACTAACAATTCTTTTCAAAGACAAAAAGCCCTGAATGTGTTTTTACGATGTGTTATATGATTCTTTTAGTCATTTAAACAAAATATAAATTGCAGCGTTTTTAATAGCAATCAAGGATAAATGTATTATTTTTGTATCGTGTCTACAAATATATAATAATAATCTTAAAATTGCTATCATCAGAATAGTTTTCAGAACTAATTGAAACACATATTTGAAATGTTGAACCATAGATACGTGAATATGAATTCATAATATGCAATATGAGAGAATTTCATACTATTATTTTCAATAGTTTAAAAAAAAAATGTATTTAAAACTTAAATTTTTTTAAAACTTTATTTTTGCTTAAGCCAATAATTTCAACGTTTCTATTTATAGAACATTTTTATAAAATCTGGAACAAAAATTTGAGAATTCCTGGTGTAATTAATAGTAACAGATATGAGAGCGAAAACCGATAAAATTTAATAAAACATCCTTTTCCCATAGCACATGAAAATTCATATAACAGGAGACAAAATTGTAATAAAAAAATATATTTGAACAATCATTTATCAAACAAATATGATGTCTAGGAAAAAAATAAATGTCAAGTTAACTGAATAACCAAAGTAAAATTTAAAAAACAAAACAAAACTGTTTGGAAATTTCTTGTTTGCAAGCTCCTAGAATTAAAAAAAATTAATGTTTACATTTTTAATTTCGCCAAATAAGACGATTTCGAGTAACATAGGCGAAGGCAAAGCGCGTTTTGTGGTTTGTGAATGATGAGTTGCCGATGCGAAAAATCAGAATGGATCATTATCTGAAGCAAAGGTAGGAATTAGAAGTCATTCAAACATGCGGGTTTCTGCACCTTTGACCTTGAATTTAGCAAATTTTCGTTTTCCCCAATACTCACTTTAAACATTACTTTTCTTTTCTTCGGTTTTTTTTTTTTTTTTCTCCATACATTCAGGTTCAAATTTTTGGTTTACAGTATTGTTGCTTGAACAAAATGCTTCGGGGCGTATGACTGCTAGGATGAAAAACGAAAGGAAAAAAAAATCATAGGTTGAAAAAAACGAAGACTAAATATTTTAACTCTTAAGCATTGCTCAATGGTACTGATATATGTTATCATTTGATAAATAGTATTCCAGGCATGGGTACCTTAACTAACAAAGAAGATGCAGAAATCTTTGGTTGTCATCAATATAAAATTCATACAGTTATAATGGTTAAAATTTTACCTGTAAATTTTTTTATTTCCTGTTTGTGGGTAGTTTTTATGAGTTATGAACTATAATACTTAAAGACGATCCACTCTGATCGTCTTCATGACGCTTTTCTAAAAGTTTCTCCTGACCCAATAGTCCCTTGCATTCTAGCAAAACCTAAAAGAAGCGGTTAGTTGAAGTTGAATTTATGATGTTAGTTTTAATTGCTTGGTTATTTGTTTCATTTTAGTCCTATAATGCTTAGATTTTAAATCTTCAAGTTAAATGACTGCTGTCGTGTTAATAAAGACACAAGTACATTTTGCAAAATAAATTACGATTGATTCTAATTTCTCATAATTTTTTTTGTTCTTAAATTTAATTCAATGCTTAATAAAATGCATATTTGTATGGATGGCTCGTACCATTATTTCATTTCAAATTCAGAAAATATTCCGAAAAGTGTTAGTAATGCAGATTTTTTATTTTTTTATTTTCTCTGTTTATAGTAGAATTTAATATACGAGAGAAATAAATAAGCAGAAGTAAATAAAAATATGGCAGAAACTCTTTTCACGTATAATAAAACTAAAGTCTAAAATAAAAGATTTGAAACTGATAAGAAAATTTTATGTTTTTACAAAAGTACATAGTATGAAAAAAATTTCGAAATTCATCAATTCAACCCTTCCTATGCAATAATTTTATTCAAATGCAGCCAAAAAAAAAATTAACTTTAGAACTAATCACTTTCAGAGAAGTCATAGTACAAATCTGATCATCGTTCTTGACATAATCGTAAAGAAATAAACAAAAAATGACAGAGATAGTACTCTCGAAAGTAAGTAGTTTTTTCTACTAATCTTTTAAAATTGAATGTGGGAGTCACAATAAATGCAAAATTGGCCGGAACGATTACATTCACATGGATGATCTTTATAAATGGTTACAAAGGTTTCTCAATATTGAAAAAAAAATTTTTTTTTTCTTCCGTATACTTGTCCATCCTAAATCTCCGAAAAAGGTTTTAAATGTAAATATTCCCGCTGTTCAAATTACCGAACAATATTTAAAGATATTTATTTTAATTTTATCTTGTTTAAAGAAAGCTTTTGTACGTATTTTCCTTCTGTTAGTAAAATAGTAGATGTATATGCTTAAATTTTCTTTAAGATTCATGTTAAAAATTTGAAATATAACTTTTATAGTCACTACAGTCTCAATAAGATTAATTTTATTCAAAAATACTATTGCAGTACACAATTACTAATCGTAACACAGTTTTCGAGTGAATAGTTCTATAAACTAAGCATTTTTTTAATCTTTTAATTCTTATTAAAGTGATTTATTCTATTTTGACGTAATACTGATTATGTTTGCACATAAAATTCCTTTTTTTTCTTAAAAATGTCGAAAACTTTTTAATAAAATGTGAAGGATTTTGGATTAAATTATACTTTGGGTTCAGACACTTTTAGGTTTCTTTAATAATCCGTAGTTACATAATAGTTTGTGCAAAATTTTGTATTTAATTTTACAGCTCAAATGTAAATAGATAGTTTGTAAATCTGTTTTATAGTCCGTGGTATATAATGCATGTTAAAATAATATTTTCAAACTAATCTTATGAGTAAAAGAAAAACATATTTAAAATAAATCTTTTCTTATACTTCGAATGAATATTTTTCTTAATGTTTTGTGTAATTTTTTTTTTTTAATCGAAAATACAATATGAATTATCATATAGTTATTTCAATCATTCATCGAATTAAAAGAATTTAAGATACTTAAATTCCAGTAGCAAAAAAAATTCTTTAATTAGGTTGTTCCATTACATTCTTCCGAACGAAATAATGATTGAAAATTGAAGAGGTTGTCGTTAGTGTCGAGAATTCCCTCCCTCAATCCCCCCCTCAGAAAAAGGAGACAGAGGATGGACTGGTTATGATTTCTTCTTTCGACCTGCATTCCTGGATGAACACATTCATTTGCAAGATAATGGATAAAATAAATGAATCTATCTTTGTAATTCTCTTTAATTACAAGTTTTTGAAGCCATTTCTTTTTCTGCTGAGGTAAAATAACAACCTCAACAATCAGAAAGTTATTTTATTTTGTTTTAAAAATAATGTGTATAAAATGCACTGTCAAATTATTTTCACCGGAACTTTTTACCGTAAAATACATTTTTACCAGAACATACTACGGAATAAAAATCTGATATACTATAAATTTTACAGCAATAATTTACGGAAAATCACTGAGACACTCTATTTAAATAAATATTACTGTAAAAAGTACAGTTTAATATTTTAAGTTAAAAATGCATTTTACGGACGGTTACATGGACTTTACGAATGATGCTCCCAAAGTGCCAGTACTTTTAACCGTAATTTGATGTGGAATTTTTTACAGTATGGCTTAAGGCAGGAAATACTTAAAGATTAAATATTGTTGTGGTCTCTCTTTGTGTTTTAATTAACGATATTCTTTTCCCCACCATAAGTTACCACAGAGTTTAAAAATAGTTAAAATTTACCGATTTCAATAAAAGTTATCTGTGACAGTCTGTCTTTGTTCACAGTATTACTGTAAACATTAGACATGAATTCTTCTGAGGGAGTAAGATAAAGAAACGTAAAATAAAGAATTAAATTTGTAGTTTTGCCACGAAAGAAGAAAATTAATAGTTATAGATATTTTTCTATTTCAGTGTTAAAATAAGCCACAAAAAAAAAAAAAAAAAAGAAAAAAAAAGGAATTTTAGTGCTGATAAAGAATTGTTAAACAGAAACAAACCAACAAATAGTCACGTGTCTTGCTGAAGCAGACTTAATTATGATTAAACGGGGTCTATTTTCGGATCGAGTGATTTAACCAATCCGATTTTGTTTTGGGTAAAAGTAGTAAGGAAAGGGTGGGAAAATTTTCTCATAAACACGAGTTCTGTAACTTCTCATCTCTCATCATCCCTCAACCCAGACCATCTAATATCTTTGCTACATTTATAATATGTAAGTGTGCCCCTTTTTCTATTTAAAGTTGTTCTACATTCCACAATCTTGGTCCTTTCCACATTTGAACACTCATTAATGAAAATAAAAAATTGCAATTTTGCAGCTTTAGATCTTTCTGGCAATTTAAAAGTTTGATGGTAGGAAAAAGAAGACTTTTGTTCTTCTTCAAACAGAATTTCTCAAGAAATAATGAAATTACAAAATATGAGTTCCACCTATTAAAAATTGTAATGATCCCTTCTATTAAGCCTAGTGTATTAAGTAATGCGATAAGCTCTTAGCATTTCTATACAATGTGTTGATTATATTTTCATGAAATGGTTGAGATTAAAACCGATTGGACACATATTTCATTCAAAATAAAATCTATTATATTTTTACTAGAAGTTTAGCCCGAAGTATCTCGTTTATCCTGGCACCTAGGCTGATCTTTCCCACACTTTGAAGGTTAAAAAAATAGTTTTGCACTTTATGAAATAGTTCTTTGCGGATTTGGATTATATATTCGATACTTCAATGCAGTTCTATAAGAACTAAAGAAGTGTTTAGCAGAAATTTCTAGATTTGTACGATAAGATTTGTACTACCGGAAAAAAAAACTTTTCTTTTTATTTCAGCTCAATTTAACAAGAAGAAATATTCGAATATATTGCATTAGCTATATGGTATCAAGTAAGTTCTGCATTTAATTTTCGATATGTCTGAAAGTAAAGATTTAACTAATGCTAAGTTAATAAGTCCATCAGTCGTCAAAATAAAAATTCTGGCATTCTGAACTTGCACATGTCGCTGACATTTTGCAATGTGCGAGGATAATTAGGAAAGTATGTACCATTAGGCCAATTTGGAAATGATCAAAAAATTTCTCAATCAGATGAAATTTGTTTAGGCTTATGACAATACATTTTTAGTAAGGCTACTTACAATAAACCTTTACTACTCTGGGTAACAGTTAGCTTATTGCTTACTGTTTAAAATAAATCAGGCTAGTGATGATATATCAAGAATGATATATTAACGGTGCTATTGGCTCACTGCAACAAGCCCAATATGTGTTAGTATGATAAGAAAAGACTGAAAACGTTTCCAATCAGCCTGTCTCCATAGCAAAGTACAGGCAGCTGTTTTGACAAGAATTCGGATTTTCCATTAGCCTACTACATATACATCTATAAAAATGCCCAAAAATCTGTACCACTATCTTTTTTTTATAGTAAACCTAACAAGCATAAATAGAACTCAGATAGAACCAAAAGTAACATACTTCGGCTGTTTATACGAACTCACAGTGAAAAAAAAAAATAATAATAACATTTTTTTTCCTGGTGCCAACATAATCTATGATATAAGGTTGATAAAGCAATGAACTTCGAAAGGAATATATCATAAATACCTCTCACGCTAAAGGTCTTAGAAGGGTTTTTGATGAAGAATGCTCTATAGAAACCAGTTCGGCCCGTTTTTTATATTGATAATTCCGAACATAAACAATACCCATACATTCTTAGTGTCCATTAATCAAAATGGTATTAATTTCTAAGATTGGAGTGGGAAGTGCTTGTTACTTGACAGAAGTTTTTGCCTTGAGGTTGAGGATGTTCCTTGATCAGTCCGGCCTTACGAATAGTTTGGTCGACCTTCCTACCTTATTTAATTTGAATTTTTAATCTTGCGTTCTGGGTCAAATTTTGAAGCATCTTTCACACTGATCACTATTTATTTACTCAGCAATCAAATCAGCTTCAGTTTTGCAAAATGGAACCACGAAACATTTCAAGGTTACCACATTTTCTTGATTCACAATTAAGTTCTCGTGTTAACTGAATATTGGTATTTTATGATAATTTGTAAGTAATCAACAAATTCCATTACGTTTGAGGTATTATTATTTGTAATTAAGAATTTAGTAATAAAAGAAATCTACTCTTTTCTTCAATTGCTACAGAAATGCTATAATTTTTGAAAAATTTCGAAATGCTATTAATATTTTTTTTTCTCGTTCAAATGGTTTTTCCCACCAATTAATTTTATTGCGTTTTATTTAGTTAATTTATAATTTAATGTTTTCCAAAATAAGAAACTTCAGCATTTTCTTAAAACCAGATTCTTTAAAAATCGGTTGATTGAAAAAAAAAAAAAATTGGAAATATTTCAAATCGTAATTTTGCTTATTGGCATTGCTTATTAATTCTTGAAAAGTGCTAATTAATTATAATTATATTTTATATCATGAAGAAACAAAAAGCGTTTCTCCCTTCCTTCCGAAACTACAGTTTTAATTTGGATTGAAAAATTATTTCTCACTCAGAAATGCTTTCGCAGATAAATTAAGAAACATTACATTTTGAATTTTTGCTACTAAGAAAAAAATTATATTATAGTGAGAAAAATACTAAGATAAGTTATATTCATGACATTATAATGTATCATATTTTAATTTTAAAAAAAAAAATAAATAAATAAAACTTTACATTTGCATAAAGAAAATAAACACTAAAATGTGGTATAAAATTACTTGATTAAACACTAATATTTTTCTTTTCTTTTATATTCTACGCGCGTCAACAAATTCTGATGAAATTATGAAAAAGTATCGGCACTACTTTTTACCGTAAAATCCATTTTTACCAGAGCATGTTACGGAACAAAGAATCTCATAAACTGTAATTTTTACAGTAATGATTACCGTAAAATCACTGAATCTAATTTAATAAATATTACTCTAGAAATTACGGTATAATATTTAACGGTAAAAATGGATTTTATGGTGATGCAGTCAAAACGTCGGTGCTTTATACCGTAATTTGATCCGGAATGTTTTACAGTTTACTATAAAACTTATCAAATTTTAGTAAAGAATGCAGATAATTTTACACTGTAAGTTAACTACTTTCATAGAGCACTATTAAACTGCTTGCATCCACTGTTATATTTAGCCTCATTTATTATGTTTATTGCGAAAAAAAAATTAATTGCTAATGTAAGTTTTGTCCAGACTAGAGTTCAAAGAAAGAATAATGCGTTTAGAAGTTAAAAACAATTCATTATTTCATGATAAGTTGTTTAAAATACATTTAATCAACTTTGCAAACAAACATTTAGTCATTTTTCCCAGAAGTTCTAGTTTTAAAATAGAAAAATTGGCAACAGTCCCACTAAGACTTTAACTACTACGTCGCCATGCCAACGTGACGTAACACCTTGTTCGTATCCATTCGAGAGGCTCCTCGTTTTCGGAACCTAAAGGGTTGTTTTCGATGCTGTAAATATTCTTCAGGGAGTAGAGTTTATCTTAAGCTTTAATTACATTTTATTTTTTCCTTTAAATCAGTCTAGACCAGAAAGTATAATTTCCCGCTAGGCTAAAAAAGTTTTATATTAATTTAAGTAAATTAATTATTTGTGTACTGTGCAACAATCATTGTTTAATTCTCGCACTGCGAAGTTTTTCCGTAGCTTTATTGTTGGAATCCACTTGTCTATTTTAAAATATTATAGTCACTGATATTTTTCTATTATATGATGATAAAACTGTAATAGTAAATCATTATTTGATCCAAAAAAAAAATCTCATTGATACATAATTTTCCACTTAAAGTGAATATAAATTTACTCTATCAGCATTATATGGACAAAGATGTTAAATTATCTTCCGTACAGCGAAATGGGGTCGATCATGGTCAGCACATCAATTTTCTATTCCTTTTTTATTTTTATTTATTTATTATTATTATTTTTTAGTAGTCTAAATAGGTAACCGAATTTTTCATTATTATCAGAAATATCCTAACGGATAATAAATAAATAAGCCGACAGATAATGAAATAAAAAAATTTCACAGCAATTGCAAAATGTGCGTTCATTATGGATTTCGCATAAAAGCATATGCTTAAAATTTTAAGAAAAAAAAAATTAAATTAAATAAATTTTAATTGACTAAATCAAAATTTTGAAATATTTTTGGGTTCTAATTATATTGCCCGGAATAATTAAAATTGAGTTTATTAACCCATATTAGGAAGGATGACTATTGAAAAACATTTTTTAAAGAACAATTTATCAACAATTAAAGAACCAGTTCGAGCAAATTATAGTTTGAGTAAAATTTTACAGTTAGAAATGAGAGGAAGTTTTGTAATTGTTTTAAAAGCTTTATTTCGAAATTTACAAAATTTTTTACATCCTATGGCATGCTTAGAGATGCAAGAATCTTTATTAACTAAAAAAATTCAAAATTTTGTTGTTCAATAAAGACATGTTTCCACATCTGCTTATTTATAACAGTGTTATTATTAATAATAAGTCAATATTACTTGATAATAGTTAAGTCTTAATAATTAAGAATAATGAGCTACAGGTTTGTTAACTAATTCTTTCATATTATGTTATGTTATTATTATTATTATTATGTTATTAATTATTTTCATTTTATGAGAGTATTTCGAAATTCAATTTAGGAAAAATATAAATACTTCCTTCATTAATTTTAAACTGAAACTTGAATTATTTCGCTTTAAAATTTTTTTAATAATTGAAACAGTCAATAATACATCATAATGTGATTTTTTTTAAACAAAAGAGCATATTCAGAGCCCAAGTGTTAGAAATTTAAAATTTATGCAAATTTTGCTTTTATAACTGTAGAACCAATAATAGAAACCAATATATAGAACCAATAATAATCTTAAATACATTATTTTCTTATTTTGAGTAATTATTTCAAATGAATTTCATTAGCTACTTTTTAAATAAAAGTTTATTAGAATTAAAGTTTATAAACAGATAGGCATAATAAATTAAACAGAAACAAAATTCCAATCAAGCGAAATTATAAAAAAATAGGAAAAATGTTACTTTGAAAAACATGCCGTAAAATAATCTACTCACTAGGTATTTTTAATCTTGATAAAAAAAAAAAAAAAAAAAAAAAAAAAAAAAAAAAAAACAATTATAATGATTGATTAGAAATTTTAAAAATAGTAAACATAGTTAATGAATATGAGTATTATCGATAAACATTTCGGATTTGAATGAAAAATAAAAAGATTATTTTTTGAGCAAGTGTTGAAAAAATAAATGAAAAATATCCAATAGTAAACAAGCAATCGAAATAACGTTATCTTCAGAAATTTATTTAATATTTATTTTATTTTTGTGATAGAAAATCTGCTAGCGTTTAAAAGAAAAACGTAGTCATGGAGTTTGTAAACATCTAGATGCTTGAAATTAAAAATGTATTAATCTCATCATATTTTCCGTTTATATGAAGTTTTAAAAATGAGTACACTGTGAACAAATTCCGGATCAAATTATGATAAAAAGTACCGGCACTGACCGTAAACACCATTTTCACCGAAATATGCCTAAGGACAAAAAAAAAAATTAACGCACCGTAGTTTTAACAGAAATAATTACCGTAAAATCACTGTATCACTCTAATTAAATAAATAACACAGTAAAAGTTACGGTACAGTATTTTACCTTAAAAAATAGATATTCGGATGATGTATCCAAAGTGCTGGTACTTTATATCGTAATTTGATACGGAATTTTTTGCAGTGTACTTTAAAATTAAAAATTGCATAAAATAAATACAATTTTAAAAATAAAATACAAAAAAAAAAAATATATATTGCTTTTCTTATATTTACAACAGTTTAAATAAAATTAATGGAGGATTTTTATTGCATATATGTAAAATATTTTTTGAATGTCACAGTCAATTAAAAATTTGGAATCAATAAACCAGTGTATATTAGTAACAGTGATTTATGATAGCACATTCTTTTTATTGCGTTTTTTCCCGCGAATTTATACGAATAGAACTGCATATCACCAAATCAATTTAATTTAATGAATATTTTATGTATCTATTTCCAAAAACGGCTAACACCCTGCTCTGTCCTCATTATTTGCCTATTTTTATAAGATTATTCTTCCGTACTTTTGGAGATTATGAGCCCATATAACGAAATACCTCAAAATTATATATTTTTCTTGATTTCCCTTAAAATAACTGAAGTGATAAAAGCACGTTTCTTGCTTTTATCATTGGCATTTCAAAATAACCAAGATAGCCAAGTCATAATCAATCGTTTATTCTAGCTCATTAATAACTTCTTAAAGCAACTGTCGCAATGGTAAAAGAT
Source organism: Parasteatoda lunata (assembly GCA_949128135.1). Taxonomy (NCBI): domain Eukaryota; kingdom Metazoa; phylum Arthropoda; class Arachnida; order Araneae; family Theridiidae; genus Parasteatoda; species Parasteatoda lunata. Next base: position 65,518,912 of record OX421974.1, read on the forward strand.
TTTCTAATCTCCTGAACTTACCCTGCCTAATACATTTTCCCTCAACTCGTCAGGCTGAGGACGAGATAAGGTCTTGACAGGATTTTTGCTGGAGACAAACTCCCACCCCCCTTTGTCGACAATTCCACCACTCAGAGGGACTTAATAAACAGCAGGCACTTGCTTTCAGTTGATGGTTATCATATTAGCATTTTTTGCAGGACGAAACAGTAGATAGTTATGACGATTTTTTGTACAGTTCTAGAACACTGGGTGGGTGCAAAAAGATACCAGGAAGTTTTTTTAGACTTGTTAGATAAGACGGGAAAAAACGGTATTTTATTACGAGGGTGTAAAGTTGATAGTGAAATTTTCTCTCTTCGTCTGGATTCTGAATACAGCTGGCTGTTTTCTTCCAATATTTAAGCTTGGAAGCTGTAGACACTGTTGTTTGTTTGCGTTAGAAAGAGGATTAATCTGTTTGCGATATTTTTAGGATTCCTAATCTCTTCTATATAAAGAAAAATCTTCTTCGAAGATTTAAAGAAGCCGCCAATTAGGAAGATAGGATTAATTCAAGCCACCAATTGGTTTTACAAAAAAAAAAAAAAAAAAGCTATAATTTATGTGTTATCTTTTGAAAAAATATAATAAAGTTTTGATTAAAACTTGAAAAATTAAATACACGACTTTATTTTTGATATATATATATACATTTTTACGGTACAAAGCACTAGGGCCTTACTTATCAATTTTTTAATATAAAATAAAATAAAACGCAAAGTAAAATAATAATAATAAAAAAAAAAGAATTTAAAGGAATATAAGAACGAAAAAATTTTTTTTAATGGTCAGCAGGCGGTACTATTGTCTATTGGCCACAGAAAGAGCCAGAACTGCTAACTCTCTTTTCGTTACCCAGTGGGCACCTATGGTGGAGCAGCGCCGCCCACGTCACACTACCACGGCCCGTTTATAGGGCGGGTCACATTCACACATTAACAAACAAAGGAGAAATGACATAGAACACAGACAGAGGGAAAGAAACATCCATGGCTTGCCCGGGATTCGAACCCAGAACCTTTCTGATGCAAGGACAGTTCCCTGCCCCCTACACAGGCCAGTCGGCTAAGAACGAAACATAACAAAATAAAATTAGAGAAGTTCATGATATTAGCTTTCAAGATATTTTAAATCACCAAATTTGGTAAATCTGACATAAAAATGTATTTTCTCGCTATTTTCTATCTTTTTTAATTCTATATTTAGATTTTTTAATACCCAAATGGTTGTTAGGAGAATACTCAAATGCCAGTCCCTTAATGGTTATTTTACTACAGATAAGAACGAGGAAAATAACGGTGAGAAAAAAAAAAGTATGATCAAAACTACAAGAATTTTCAGTGTTTTTGACTCTATGGAAATATCAAATTGTACATAAATTTTTACCGAAGCGCTTTGGTAATGATTTTTGATGAAATAAAAAATAAAATACGGTTTTATTACCATACTGTTTGGCAGTGAAATTGTGAAATTTGACAACTATATCATGATACCCAAGAGAATGGCATAAATTTATTTTTCAGTTTTGTATTTTTATTTAATGTGTGGTAATAAGAACTATAATTTTGAAAACCAGAATTTCCGGTAAACCGTTACCATATAAACTTAAAAAATACCAAATGAATGGTTTTGAATACCGTATATTTTGGTTTCATTACCAGAATTATTATTATTATTTTTTTAAGACCAGGAGCGTCATTACAATACAAGTACGGTAATTTTACCAGAATTTTTTTTCCCCCTCGCATTCATTATATTAATTGCTAATTAACAAATAATAAGTTACGCAATGACGAATGTGTTTTTGTTGCCGAAATTTACATGTAACGAGTAAATTAACGCCAACAACGTGATTAAAAACAAGCCCACTCATATCACACATACAATCACAACCTAATTGAAACATGTTCCGGACGGCCTTGAAATGAAAATTCATCAACGTAAGAGTGACCAATGAGCAAAAACAAACGTTCTTTTTAAGAAGCGTAACCTGCTACCAGGGGCAGATGCGTTCTACTTACTAAAAAGGAACAAGTTTCTGGAGAGGACAGTTCTTGCGCAAACCGCCGAAGGATTAAAAACTATTATCTGAAAGAAAAGATGATGGAGGAGATGGAAAGGGAAAAAAAAAAAAAAAATGTTTTAGAGTGCTGTTGAACTCGAATGTTTTAGTGAAGTTGACCATTGCCTTTTGGCAAAATTTCCGTGCTAAAATAATAAGGCTTCTAAAAATGAAAAGAGAATGAAATCATTTATCTTAGTGTAATGTTGGACAATGATTTATTAGGCAAATCATTGCCAATCTTTACCGGGGAAAATCAATTTAAAAAATTTAAAAAAAAAAATGTATCGACGCGAATATATTTAAAAAACATTAACATTTAATTACATTTAAAAAACATAAATGATTTTATTAGAATTAGATTTCTATCGCTTAGAGATTAACTTTTAACATTTTATTTCTTCGTCATGAGTTCATGATTTGAAATCATTATTTCTTCACTGTAGAATAATCCTTATCAAATTACGTAATTAAGTACCGGTACTTTGAGAGCTCTATCCGTAAAATCTATCTAAATTTGACCTTCTTATATGAATTTTGTTGAAAATGCGTAAACATAACTGACTTTATTTGAAAAACATAAATATAATTATATTTGAAAAACGTTAACAATTAATTACATTTGAAAAACATAAATAATTTTACTTGCTTTAGACTTTTATCGTTTTGAATTAACTTTTAACATTTTATTTCTTCTTCATGAGTTTATGATTCGAAATCATTATTTCTACACTGTAAAAAATTCCGTATCAAATTACCATATAAAGTACTTTGGGTGCACTATTCGTAAATTCCCTTCTTACCGTAAAATATTATACCATACTTTTTACAGTAATATTTATTTAATTAGAGTAATTCAGTGATTTTACGATAATTATTACTGCAAAAATTACTGTGTATCAGAATTTTTGTTTCGTAACATGCTACGGTAAAATAGATTTAATGATATCGGCACCCTGAGTGCCGGTACTTTTTTCCGTAATTTAAACAGGAATTTGCTACAGTGTAGAAGCATTTTAGAACTAGTATATTCTAAAAGAAATACGAGTAAAACAATCATTTCAGTTTTAAGTTGATTTCGTAGTCGTGTTAAATTGTCGCACAGCGTGTCATGACTTATTAAAATTTAGTCTTCAATTTTTTTTTTTTTTTTGAATAAATTAAACTTGTAAGTTGATATTCGTATTTTAATTATTTATGCATGATGAATTTAAATTAATATAGCACAAATTGTTTTTTTATAACTCTGTTTCATCAGCGTGCGATATCATTTTAAATAATGTGTGTTTTAAATATTAAATATCACAGGAATTAGATGTTAGTACACATTATTTTAATTAGCTTATTTATTGACACTGCACAAGGGAACTGAAATTTGAACAGCGATAAATCATTGATTAGGTATTTACATTCAAAGAGAAACAATTGAGAACAAAAAGTTTAAATAGTAAAAATGAGTAGGAATGGAATTTCGAAAATAGTTCTTCTAGTCTTTTCTGACATACAGTTAATAAAGAATCATATTTAGTGTTTTCTGTAAGCAGAAGTAGAAATCACGAAAATTCAGTCACTGGTCCGTTTGTATGTCTCTATTAGATTTTTTTTAAAATCTAATAGAGACATATAAATTAATATAATAATGTTAATATAATAAAGTGAATTTAAAAGAAAAATTACAATGCGAAGAATGTGTAATGTCATAATCATAACATAATGTGCCGTTTTGGGATAATAGCAGAGAGAAAAAAAGTTTACCATCCATTTACATGGATTGCTGGCTCGGGAGACCATTGATAATTATTTTATAGTGGTTCAGTCAAATTTTAGTGGTTAAAGACCAACAAACCATCGTGAATTTTGAGCTCACACATGCATCAAAGGTAGTAGTTAATGTATAAACACTAACAATAACAAAATCGTAAACCATTCTCAAAATTCGTGAATTATTGTGTGCTCCAATTTTGGCATACTCTTGATATCGCCAATAGTTTGTTTGCAATCAATTATAAAGTGTCGTGAATGCGTTGTCTTCAATGCTGTACTACATCTAGAGAAAAGTTCGTCGTTTTAAAATGTTTGCATATTTTTAGTTGTGTAATAAGGATAATTATATTTTAATATTTAATATCGATCAATTGCAAAGAATATTTTTATAAAGAATTTCTATCCGCTTCTATACTGTTAAGCCTAGTTCGATAGTACCGAAGTATTGCGCTGTGTGTAAATGTGATTAAAAAACTAATTTTATTTTAATAATTGATGTATATATGCAACCTAAATAAACGATTCTTAATTTATATTTTATCGTAAAAATAGCTTACTGACTCTTATGTGTATCATAGTTTATTTGTAATTATAAATTTGATAATATCTGAATACATAAAACGGTGGTAACTACTTTATGCCAAATGAAAGTAATCGAAACATCAATCATTCTTGGTGTTTCCCCACACTAGGAACTATCCTTGGTTCTGGGTGTAGAGGAACACTTAGTGGAACACCACTTGGGTGTAAAGTAATTGCCACCATTTTTGGTGCTGAGATATGTTAAAATTTTTTACGATGTAGTTTTTGAAAGCCCATTTTTCGATGTAACATGAACTTATGCATAATACATTTCTTCTTTTTACGATTTTTAATATTAACTTTCAGTGATTCGAAGTGCACACCTTTGAATTAAAATTTTTAAGTAAAGGAATAAATTTGAATCTCACATAAAATAAGAATAAAAAAACTTTAACAAATAAATAAAAGATAAAATAAGATAAAATATAAAATAAGAATAACTAATTTAGGATTCATAAATGCATTAATTCTTAAATTAATTTATTCCTGCAAAATGTTTCGGGGGCGGTATAGACATTTATCAGTGTAAAAAATAAAAAAAAATCATTATTTTCTTTTGGCGCCAATAAAAATGCAAGACAGTTTTTTTTTAAATTAGATTTAACTACATTTTTATTTTACATTTTTATCTATGCATTATTAAATTGCATCATTTTTATTAAATCGATTTCATTAAATTTTTGCATTATCTAGGGTCTCACCAAAATGCGAAGTTTGGTGGTATTGATATAATAGGAAGCTCAACAAAATTTTCTAAGCATATACTGCGAGACTTTCTGGATCAAATTACCGTAAAAAAGTACCGGCACTGACTTTAACCGTACTTTTAACCGTAAAATCCATTTTTACTGGAACATGATACGAAACAAAAAAATTACGATTTATCGTAATTTTTACTTTAAAAGTGGATTGTACTGAAAATGGGTTTTACGATGGGTTTTACGGATGATGCACCCAAAGTGCGGTATTTCATACCGCAGTCTGGTCTGGAAATTTTTACAGTGTATTAAATACTTTAAATAATTGTATTAATTTTTAAATGCACTTAAACCAAGAAGCTCTTAAGAAATTGGTGAATAAAACATCTAATAGCAAACAGAATGTGAAATCCTTTGAAAAAAGCGCAAAATAATTCTTAATTTGAGTTTTGATTGAAAAATATAAAGAATTAAATTTAAAAAATTTCTGTAAAAAATTTTTAAGAACAAAAAAAAAAAAATCTGAAAATAAAAATATCCCGAAATAATTTTTAATTTGAGTTTTCATTGAAAAAATAAAACAATTAAATTTAAAAAATCTCTGCAAAAAAAAACTGTAGAAACAAAAATTGTAACTCTATAAAAAATTGAGAAAATGGAGAAAATAATTTTGTTTACCTGAAAAATTTTTTAAAACATTAGTAGTTTTGACGTTTGGAATAATATTACTTGAACTCAAATTTATTTATTTTAAAATTATTATATTTTAAAATTATTGTTTTTTTTATTATCCATGACATTAAATTTTTTTAAAAACTCTTTTGAATTTTTAAATTCTACTTTACAGAAAATCGCATTGGTTTTTTCCCACACAAAGATATATACATTAAAACAAGTTCTTAAAAGTAGTTTAGTTTTCAAATTGCGTTTACTTTTTTTAATGAAGTCATTTAAAAACCTATCTTGCAACCCACTTTCATTTACTACAAGGATGTAAACATGAATAATAAATTAATTTAAAATAGTTTCTCTACGATCTAGTAAAAAATTAACTCGAAAAACTGGTTTATTTTTTTTTGCCCAAGATTAACTAATATTTCATAGTTATGTTCAGAAAAACAAATGATAACATTAGACCGGTATTCTTTTAATCTTATCTTAATACTTATGTTGTTTTAGTGATTGTATATGAGATATTATAAACAAAATACCAAAATGATCTTCAATCTTTTAACTGAAAAATACATATGGAATCACATATGTTGAAAATACTACTATTGATTTTATACTATTCGTCAATTTCAGAAGAAACAATGTCACATAAGAGTTTTTATACTGTTTATTTGAAGAACCAATATTTTTATTTTTAACAGAATAACATAGCATAAATAAAATGTTTTCGGGAATTCCTTGATTCTAGTGACAAAATAACTTCCTAGATAGCTTTAAACATTAACTTTGTCCTACGGAAGAGCTATATTATTAACAGCTTCATTTTTATTGCTGAAATAACTTTTTTTTATTCCTTATCCTTAGATTGTCAAAGTACAGTTGCGCTAAGCTTTTGAAGTACTTATGTAGTAGTGCTAATGTATGTAAGTAAATTTAATTTTTAAGGCTTCGATTTTTAAACATTGATTTATCATCAAATAATACCAAATCTTTTGATTCATTTAGTTAAGCAGATTTATAGGATGGAGTTCTTTAGCCCATTTTACAAAGCCTAATGTAGTTTAAATGAGGAAAAAATTGATTGGGTCAAATCAGCTCAAAGTAGAGGTAATTTTAACCAAATATTTTACATGGTCTCTTTTTCAATAGCCATTGAAATTTTAAATCTATACAGTGGTCATTTAAAAAACACACTTTCATGACTAATTATCTCAAATTCCTATAACTAAAAAAGATTTTGTTTTGTTAGACTTGTAAAAATGTTTTAAAATATTTTGAACAATGAGCACTGTTTACGGTGCTTACATGTGACATACATAGTTACAAAATTTTCTATAAGGCAGTTAGCCATTTAAATAATTAAATTTCAGTCAATCATTGGATTTTGAACCGCGATGGCTCAGGGGATAGAGCGTTCGCCTTCCAATGAGGCGAACCGGGTTCGAATCCCAGTCGATACGAATTCCGCATCTGGCTTGCACTGACCACAGTGCTGACGTGAAATATCCTCAGTGGTAGACGGATCATGGGTTAGAGTCCCCTTGCCGTCAGGCTAACCGTGGGAGGTTCTCGTGGACTTCCTCTCCATGTAACGCAAATGCGGGTTAGCTCCATCAAAAAGTCCTCCACGAAGGCAAATTTCTCCCAATACTCGATCCAGGAGTTCCCTTGTCTTCTGGATTGGGTTCAAAATTACAAGGCTACGGAGTTGAACATTAGTAGCCGTAAACCCATTAAGTTGGGTCGGCTGTTCAACGACGGTTATAAAATAAAATAAAAAAATCATTGGATTTTTTATTCTTTAAAGTAATTTTCTTTATAGTTCAACATAAATGATGTGTCTAATGCTATGGAATATTTCAAGATTAAAAGGAAGTCTTCTATTTGTTGAAATATTTTCTGAACTAAATAAATGAATTGAAAAAACTTTTTTCTATATATTACGAAAAACAATTTACGAGAAGAAAATAAAAATGTTACATAATCAACCGAACGTTTCGTGTAATTATTTTAAAAAATCTAAAAAGAAAATAAATAAATAAATAAAAATTTAAAGAAGGAGAAGAGGACGAGAAATCATTTCATCACTTTATAATTAAAAAATATTTTTCTGTTAAGTTCATGTCGAGCCGATAAGTTTTGTGAGTTTATTGTTTGTTTTAAATTTTCCTTAAAAACGACGATAGGCTCTAAAAAGGGTGAGTTCAACTGTCACTTCAGTCTGGTCAATTTAGTTAGGAGCAAGCTTAATTTATATTTACTGTTAAAATAATAATAATAAATAACAATTTGCTTGCTGCTAAATAAAGGAAATGAATTTTGCCTAACATGAAATTTAACAGAATATTATGAAATGTAACATTCTATTAAATGAGTGGTTTGAAATTGTTCAAATATAGGTACGCTTCAATAATTTTCGCAATATTTTTAAAAGAAAGTAAAATTCGAAGAAATGAGTTATGAAATATTGATCACGAATTTCTAATTACAAAATAAATTCCACTTATTACTTTAAAAAATTGTTCGAAATAAATGCATGCGATTTCAAATTTTCATCTGATTTGTGAATTTGAGCGTTTTTCAGAATTGTTTTAAAAATTAAGAAATTTTATGTACCAGTAAGTTGAACTGTACCTAGATAGAACTAAGCTATAGTAGAACTAAACTTAAACCCTCGCACCGACTGATTCGAATTCACTGTGGGCCAGAAGACCATGATCTTTGGCCGAAAGTCAAAATTAAATTTTCAACTAAAATATGTGTAGGCAGTTTTAATATAACCCAAATTAAGTATTCATAATCATTCCAAACATTATAATTTACTTTTTGGACCGACGAGAGCACAATGTAGTGAAAAATATGTTAAATTTTTTTTTAATGTAACTTTTAAATTTATATTTCAGAAATATATATAAGAATTTCCCCTTACTGTTACATAATTAGTCTGAAATTATAGTACTATTTTTCAATTTCTTGGATTAGTTAATACTCTTGAGAAACTTATAGTTTATATCTTATCATTTGACAATTTTTCAATTTCTTGGATTAGTTAATACTCTTGAGAAACTTATAGTTTATATCTTATCATTTGACAATTTTTCAATTTCTTGGATTAGTTAATACTCTTGTGAAACTTATAGTTTATATCTTATCATTTGACATTTTGCAAAGTCTGAATGACTTTCGAAACTTGGTTCCAAAAAGTTCCAAGAGGTAATTAGCGAAACTTTTTTTTTGTTGTCTTCTTTGATGTTTCTTCTTTCGAAAAACCTGCCCCATTTTGCCCATATTGCAAAGGTGGACTAAGTATACCGAAAAAAAAAATTATGTTTTTTTTTCATGTTTTCGCGTTATTTTGTAATATTACTTCGGAAATATAATTTGCTTTTCATTTTTACTATAAATTTACGAAAATTATTATATTTTCATTGCCATATTTAATTATTTAAACTTACTATATTATTTATTTTTAATTTTACTCGCCATTTTTTTTTTTTTTTTTTGGTATTTTTAGTGTATTTCAAAATTTCAAATATGAATTAAATTTACCTGCACATAAAAAACCCTAAATAAAACCCCCCAAATTTTGAAAGAAATTTTATCGAAATACTAATTTTGGCCACGAAACCTTGGATGCTGGCCCACTGTGCAATTGTAAGAAAAAAAAGTATAGTCAAAACTACCACAATATGGTAAAATTTATCGTGTTTCTAGCTATATATCAACACCAAAATGCTTGGTAATTTTTATCGAAGCTCTTTGGTAATGATTTTGGTAAAATTAACAACAATATATTGTTTTATACTTTGAGATAAAATTTTCTAAAAGAGGTAAAATTTGGTAATTTTATCATGATAGCTTAGAGCATAGCATAAAAACCATTTATTCGTTCAAATTTACTTTAAAGATTTGCATTTTTACTAAATGGGTGGTAATAAGAACTACAATTTTGAAAAATAGAATTTTCTGTAAACCGTTAACAAATGAACGGAAAAATTATTAAATGAATTGTTTAAATACCGTATCTTTTGATTTTTATTTCCAGCAATATGTTATTTTTTATTATTATTATTTTTTATTTATTATTATTAATATTATTTTTTTACCAGAAATGTCATTACTATACAGCGCGGTTATTCTACCAGAATTTTTTTCACCGTGTATGACTGATTCTAATCGAAATAAAATTTAATATTTGAAACTGATTTTTGTATTTAAGTGATGAGCAGAATATTAATATGCTGACGTCTACGGCATGCATATGGAAAGAACTATGTATCATGATTGGTTCCTAAAAAAAGAAGAAAAAAAATCACCACGCCTCTATATAAATCATAATGATTAAATGTTTGGAAAAAAAGGATAAATATATTTTCCGATTGGAGTTTTGACAGTGGAGAAGTTAATTATCCTTAATTTCGCCGAGTTTTGACATTGAAAATGCAAAGGGTACCCTTTACGCGTTAGTAATTTTAATTCGAAGTCACGTAAAAACATAAACAACGAGAAAGTTAAGAAGTGGTAGAAACTGAGTTAGTAACTCAACTGAAAAACAGTCACAAGATAAAGAACCCATCAAAAGTCATACGTGTCCTTGACATTCCAACTTTTTCTTTTTTCTGTTTTTCAAAATCTGAACTGCTTTCTTTAATCGAGGTACTTTGGAATTTTAGGATGCAGAGATAATTACAGTGAAGATCAAGACTCTGGTCACTAAAAATTCTGTTAGCACATTTTCGGTTCGAAATAGGATCGAACATAGCACATTTTGTGCCACTCATAAGCTAATACATTCTCCCCAGAAATATTTTTTAAGCATTCGGTTTCAAACCTGAACTTGTTTACGCTGAGGAGCATTTTTCTTTTGTTTTGATTTCTGTTTTTTAACTGATCTTGGATATTTTCACGTTGCTGATTTCAAAATTGCAATCAGTTTCTCTTAAAAAAGCTACAGCATTTTTAATGACATTTTTTAGTAAATTTTTTGTGAAATGCACTAGTTTAAAAAAGTTATTTATAACCATGGGTCTTGTAAATGTTGCTACAAATTTCTTGGGGAGTAAGTGCTCATCATTGGGATTAAAATTGCATAGAAACCCATATCCGGAAATATCATCATACACTGCTAGAGGCGTTACCCTATTATGAACTGTCTTTTCGTGTGCTTCTGACCAAGCCATAAGTGCCTGTACTAGCTCATGGCAACATTTCCGGGCATGGATTTCTATACAAATATAATCCTGATGACGTGCCTTAACTCCCTTAGACGTTTGTCGCAGCATTTCCAAGACTCATTACGCAGCATTGCGCTTTTTTAAACTTGTAATTTTGACAAAAAATAGAGTAAAAATGTCATTTAAAAAAATCTATAGCTTTAGAAACAAAACTAATTTCAAATTTGGAATGCCCACTCCTGAATCAGGCAAGATTCAACATTTGTATAAAATTCGTTCCCTAGATTTTTTTTAAAAAATTACTTTACCTTTTTTTTCTAATTTTAATGGTTTTGATTCAGAAATGCTGCTTTTCTTTTAGTATTTTAATCTAAAAAATGAATTTAAATAAATGAATAAAAATTCATGTCAGCAGCTTTTTAGTTTAAAAAAAAAATAATTATTTGCAAAATAAGTATAACTATTGAAATGCAAGCATAAGCATTACAAAATAAAATTCACCCTCCTCTTTTTTTCTGTTTTTATACTCATTTTTAGGTGTTTTTATAAAGTTTTGAGATTCTGGAAGTCAATAAGCATTCAATACAGAATAAAAAATATTTATAAACAATAGTAAGACTTTTATCTTGATCTGAAACACGGTGTCTTAGAACCAGAGACTTATAATTTTTCAAAACAACTATCTCAGAAAAACTTTCAAAATCATTGGCCTATTTAAATTAGAAACAAAACAATAAGAGCAAACTTACGTACTATAGAAGATGAAATTATTAAGAAAAGGTGGGAATGGACAGGACATTTACTAAGAACGCCAAGAAAAAAAAATTAAACCATGTTTGTATGAATAAAAATAAACTCAAGAAAACATATCACTCTTTCCTGGGCTCCTGTTGGCAAAAGAAAAAAGGGATCCCTTTTTTTAAGGATGACCTGGCTGAGACAAATGAAGGCGGATTTTAAAAGAATGAAATTTAAAGGATTAAATAAAGCTGGATACCAAGCCTAAGCGTGGAGAAGTACACAGGTTACCTTATGCTCCTAACGGCATAAAGAACGTAAGAGTACAAGTATACTTCTGAGAAATTTCGGTGCTGTCTACTCCACTGGTTAACTACTGAAACTGTATTTTTTTTTAGAAACCATAATTTTATAAAATTTTCTTAGAAATTGTAAGTGCATATTTGTAAGAATTTGTGCGAATTGTAAGTGCCACTATTCGACTATTTATGTGATTTGAAAGTTTTCAAACAATAGAACTGCTAGGTATGTATGCCTAGGTAAGACCTGTGCGAATTGTAAGCGCCACTATTCGACGATTTATGTGATTTGAAAGTTTTCAAACAATAGAACTGCTAGGTATGTATGCCTAGGTAAGACCTGTGCGAATTGTAAGTGCCACTATTCGACGATTTTTGTGATTTGAAAGTTTTAAAACAATAGAACTGCTAGGTATGTATGAATAAGTAAGACCTGTGCGAATTGTAAGTGCCACTATTCGACGATTTATGTGATTTGAATGTTTTCAAACAATAGAACTGCTAGGTATGTATGCCTAGGTAAGACCTGTGCGAATTGTAAGTGCCACTATTCGACGATTTATGTGATTTGAAAGTTTTCAAACAATAGAACTGCTAGGTATGTATGAATAGGTAAGACCTGTGCGAATTGTAAGTGCCACTATTCGACGATTTATGTGATTTGAAAGTTTTCAAACAATAGAACTGCTAGGTATTGCAGTTCTAATTGTAAGTGCCACTATTCGACTATTTATGTGATTTGAAAGTTTTCAAACAATAGAACTGCTAGGTATGTATGCCTAGGTAAGACCTGTGCGAATTGTAAGCGCCACTATTCGACGATTTATGTGATTTGAAAGTTTTCAAGTTCATTGATTTATAGCTAGCGACCCCCTGATTTTATTTTTTATTTTATAACCGTCGTTGAACAGCCGACCCAATTTCATGGGTTTACGACTACTAATGTTCAACTCCGTAGAACATTAGTAGTCGTAAACCCATGAAATTGGGTATATTGGGACGAAATTGGGTATTTATAACTTTATACCGTAGAACATTAGTAGTCGTAAACCCATGAAATTGGGTCGGCTGTTCAACGACGGTTATAAAATAAAAAATAAAATCACCACCCACTCGGGGCGATAGCTCCCACGTCGGGAACCTATGTGTTTGGAGAAAGAATTAACTCATGCAATTGTTAATCGCGACATTCATCATAACAAAACAACAAAAAGGACCGCAAATGGTAATATACACCGTAAAAAATTCTTGATCAAATTATGGTATGAAGTACCGGCACTTTAGGTGCCAGTGCTTTTTTACCATACTGTTAATTTTTACCAGAGCATAATTAGGAAAAAAACCTATACACCCTTATTTTTACAGTAATAATTACCGTAAAATCACTGAATCACACTAATTAAATAAATATTACTGTAAAATTTACAGTATAATATTTTACGGTAAAATGGATTTCATGATATTTATGGATTAATGGATTTTATGGATGATGCAACCAAAGTGCCGGAACTTTATACCATAATTCGATCCGAAATTTTTTACTATGTTCTAATTTTAGTCGATATATTAAAAGAAGTTTATTTTACAGTTCATCTCAGTCTCTTAATTACCTGTATCGAAAGAAAAAAGAGTCAAAATAAGTATACTCTGGAAAAGGTGAATGCATTTGATTTAAGACAACAGGTATCTACAACGTTATAAAGTACGTAATAACGTTATAAAGTACCGGCACTTAGAGTGCATCCTCCTTGAAATCCATTTTACAGTAAAATCCAATTTTTCCAGAAAACATTATGCCGTAATCTTTACAGTAGTATTTATTTAATTAGAATGATTCAGTAATTTCAGTAATTGTTATTGTAAAATTCACGATATATAAGATTTTTTGTTCCGTGACATGCTCTAATGACAAGTGCTTTTAAGGTAAAAAGTACCGGCACTCTGGTATCCCGAGTGGCGCCTTGTAGCTCTCACTCAGCTTCAGATTGATGGGTACCAGCTTGTTTGGCCCATCGGTAAAGACGGCCACTTCGCAGTGCCACAATCATGAGGTTGGTCACGAAATTATAGAGCCTTATCCTAACATTTGTGGAGCCTTACCCTCAATATTTGTGAAGCCTTACTCTCATTATGGAGCCTTACCCTACATCCCCCTGGCTTACAACGGCCTGTTGCAGGAGTGCTTTACTCTGAGTGCTGTACTTTATACCATAATTTGATCCGAAATTTTTTCCAGTATATAGACGGATTACATGGTAAAATGATAATTATAAATTATAAATATGCACAGATTTTTTTTAATTAATATAAAATTTATATTTACAGATACACATTTGACACTAAGGTATTTCAGTCATAAATGCAAATTTGAAAAAATTATTTTTTGACTAATACATTAATTAATTTTAAGTAAAACCCAACGAGGAATCATTCAAGCTTTCTGTTTAAAAATAATTATTATTCAGTCTTACAAAATTTAAATGTCATAGCTAGCTTTTGCAAAAGTTAATAAAGTTTTCTAAAAATATTTAGTTTAATATAAACTTAGTTAAATTAACTAATCAATTTGAAAAACATAATTTGCATTTCGAGGTTTAAAAATAACAAGAATGCAAAGAAACATTTAATTTTAGTTTCTGACAGCTTTTCCAAATTTTACACAGAGAAAATCTATAAAATGAAATTCTGTCTCATAGAATATTCATCGGTACGAATTCCCTGACTGATTCTATCGGATGCTTCTATTTACTTTTTTTTTTTTATAAACGACAAATTATTTAGTTCAAACTTTTTTTTGTATAAAAGTCGGAATTAGAAAGATTTAATTGCAAGATTTGTTCGAAATTAGTAAATATTAAATAACTAACTCCAGGAAACTGAAGCATTAAGGTATTGCTTGATAAAAAATTATGTTTGCTTCAAAAACATATAGGTAGGATATAACAGGGGAAATATTTCAAGCACTTAAAAACAGGCTCCCATTTTCAAGACTTGACTGGCGTGAGTGAGAAGAAACAAAAGTGATTTGAAAGTGACATTTTATTCACTTTCATATCATCAAAATTTATTTGAGCGAATCATCAAAAGTGAAACGAATGAAGTTTTTAATCAAGCAATAGTATTACAAATTATAAATAGACTGACTAAAGGCGAAACGCAAATGAATTTTTTTTATCAATAATTTCACTTTTTATGGTAATGTCAAAATTAATAGAACAGCAAAAATTTAAGTATCCCAATTTATTTTTTATAGTTTTGATGAAATTAAAAGTAGAAGAACATGAAAAAGATTGTAAGTTAATTTTTTGTAAATTATTAAAGGTGATTCAGAAGTCTGTCGCAAGAAAGGAAATCCCTCCAAATCATTTTGTGGCTAACCAGAATGATTTGGGGGATTTAAACACCACAAGTCATTTACCACACGAAACAAAACTATGTTTTTTTTTCTTCTTTTTGGTTTCTTCTATCAAATTAATAAAAGGAAACTGTGGATCTGTATAACGCAATATTTTAATAATATTTTAATTCGAGTAAAACAAATCATAAGGAATATATATTTGAATTTTTTTTTTTTTTTTTTTTTTTTTTTTTATAGAGAGATAATAAATTTGAAATAATTAAATTTGTCTATAAAATTTATTGTTTTTCATGAAAAAATATGAAGCATTTTTTAAATTTTAATTTCATAAAATGTTTTCAATTTCTATAAATGAAACAAATCTTGCTATTTTCTCTGAAATTATAATTTCTCTGTAACTCATAGCAAAGAAATGAAAACCCGAGCATTTTCAAGAAAGAAATCACCAATATCCAAGAGAGAAATCATCAGTTTATAAACTTTATTTGTTAGTAACGCAATATATCAACGCTGTCAGTTATAAATATAACGATCCTGTAAGTAATTGTTTTACATGGATTTACGGAATTTTAAATCAAAAACCACGGGAACGTTTTAACAGTGTTTTTGTTTTATTGAGAAAATGTGTAAACGCAATTAGAAACCTTCTATAAACACTATTTCTCAGTTGCTAAAATAAATTTTTGACGAACAAGTTATCAACGTGATTAATCAATTGAATCAGCTCACTTAAGTGAGCTGTAACAGTTATTGAGTTCACTAAAAATGATTTGAATCAATGCCATAAGAATATGTTTTACTCATTGATTCAAATGAGTTGATTACTATCAATTTAAAAAAAATATTTTTCTATCTGGATCTAAACATTATTAAAAAAAAAAACTTTTAACACTTAATTTTTAAAAAATTCTGTTTGGCATAGGTTATTATTTATTAGTATTTCTAAAATGAATCAACTAGAACTGATTATGATATAGAATATTCTGAAAATTCAGTGATTTAATTGAGTCGTTGATTCAAGTGATTCATATCTATTTATGAAAATTCCTAATTTAAATCGTTCTTTTCAGAGACTGATTCAGTTCCTCAAAGCTTTTGAATCACTGAATTGATTTGGTTCATCAAATTAAATAATTATTACTAAACATACTTTTTTTTCAATGTTTTTGAGATCTTTGCCTTCAAAGTATAGGGGATCTAATATTTTGGTCAGAGATACACCCAGTGCATATATATATATATATATATATATATATATATATATATAGTGCCTTAACCACTGAGCCATCACGGATCAGCTTTAGTTAATAGTCTTCTTCTAATTAATTAAGTTAAAGTTAAAAGAGAACTAAAAATTAATTTAAAATCATTTATTTTGCTTAAACTTCTTTAATTCAAGACTCTTCTTAAATTGAAATTATTAAAGTTTGTTTAGAAATGTGTTTTATCGCTAAAAGTAAAATCATTAAAAAAAAGTAATTTAATTTTTTTCGATTAAATTTTGTCAACTAATCGAAAGACATTTAATTTAAAAAAAAGTTTCAAATTTTTACGAGAAATATAAAGACAAGAAAGCAACAAATTTATGAATAAAGGAAATTTTGTACAAGTGCAGCAATGATTATTTACAAAAAAAGACGGATAAATAATTATATATATGGTAACGATAAAACAATTTCGAAGTAATTTTAAATGAAAAAAAAAAATCGATAACAATGTTATTAATGATACATTATTACAATTTATTATCAAAGATGCATTTTTGCACAATGTTTTATTTCTAAAATGACACTGGAAGTTAATTGTAAGTTTAGCTGAAATAAATATAAGAAGATATATTTTTTAAAAAAAACATGAAGAAATGAAATTTTCTAGATTTTGCTGAAAGAAAATATTAGCAAAAAGAAATATCATTTGATTTGAAAATGAATGGTAAAATAATAACGTATAATACTTTAAAAAAGTATGACAAGATATTTCAAAATATTATCTCATTATAATTTAAAAATAATATTAGAATTAGGCATGCAGCATCATTAACTAACATTTATTATATAAAGAAATTAATAATTCCAAACTTTTAATTTTTTGCTGTTTGAGGTAATTAACAATGGTAAAATATTGTATTAAGACTGGTTATGGAATAAAAAGTATATGTCTATAGTTATTTGTCCCGATGTTTATGGTACAACCCAAATAAAACAACCAAATTTTTAATTTTCTGTCGTTAGAGATAATTAACACTAATCAAAATTTTAATCTTACAACCAAAATAATACCACCAATTTTTTTAATTTTCTGCTGTTTGAGGTAATTAATACTTGTTTGATTGTAAAAAAAAATTGATAAAGAATTGTAATAACACTGGTTATTAAATAAAAAGTAAATGATTAGAATTATTTGTGACGATATTTATGGTACAACCCAAATATTGACATTCTTTTAAAAGATAGAATGATATATTTACCTTTATAACCAGCGTGCGCCTTTTCCAAAATGCATATGAATAAAATAATCCAAATCATTGTGCGTTGAGATCTCCTGTTGCATCCGACTTCACGTGTTTATGGACTGGAACAGCGGGAGATGAAAAACTTCTCCATTAAACAGGGTTGCTACTCCATCTATTTTATTTTCATCGCAGTATCGCCAGATTGAATTAAAAGAGCGCCAAGATCGGCAGATGATTGTGAGGAATTCTTGATTGATAATGACATTAACAGGTTGTATTATTGACGTGTGGAGATTTAATGGAAAAAAAGAAGAGTGTTTTAATATTACATACAAAAAATAAACAGTGCTGCTGGAATTTAAAGAGGGCCATTTTTAGAGAAAATAAAAAGCGAAGATGAAATAATGAACAAAGGTGCCACAGTCTCTGCTATATGGCAAAACTAGGAGATTTTACTACTGGCGAGTGGATACTTTTATCAGTGGTCATTTTTTAAAACATGTAGACACTTTTTTAAAAATTGAAAATTTTAAATGAGTAAAAAATAAATGTTGATATTAATGATGTAAAGCATTTTTCAAATTTAGTTTAAACATTACATGCTTAATTTATAAAATGAAGAAAAATTTTAATAACAAGCGTGATATGAAGTAATTTTTCTAATACTGTAAAATATTTTTAATAATTCCATATATAATAACAATATTAAAAAAAAGCTCATGAGATGTATTTTTGATGAGAAAGAGCGGCAATCGGATGGCGACTGGTAGAAACTTTTTTAATCGTCATTTGCTTACGTTCAATTGCCTTGTAGCCTGTGACGACGGTTAATTTTGTTCCAATATTCTCCATTGTCTCAGGAAAGTTTTATGACCTAAAAACCATTGGATGAAGTAACATAAGAATTTTATCCATTCAAAATTAAATAAATAATGCGGTCTTTAATTTTAGTTAATTATTGTTACAGAGTTTTTTCTTTCCTTCTTGCACCTAGTAATTCAGTTTTTTTAAAGCTAGAATCAGCTATACAAAAGGTAATAGCAGGGACATAGTTATTTTTTTGAAGCCTTGTCAGGAAATTGGCAAGTTGTCTCTCTTTGTTTAAATTCCAAATCAGTATATATATGTAATTAAATAGTTTAGACTAAAAATTTTTTGTGAATTTGTCGATGTAAAGGAAAAACTAATACCAAATTTATAATTTTTACAGTCACGTACTCTTATGACTGAAGTTACAAAAATAAGTTTTTTTTAAAAAATATTTTGAATTTGTTTCAGAGTTATTAAATTGTAAAAATTGTGCCATTTTTTAACACACGTAATTCCAATCATATACATTTATATACTCTCTATACATTGTATAGTGATTAGGAGGAAATTTATGTAACTCCCTCTGTTATCGAAAAGGAAATTCACACCTCATAGTCACTTCAGTTGCTTGAAAACGGATAGAAATTCGATAAAATGATAATCACTAAACAGTGGATTATTTAATAACATTTTAGTTTATATCCTCATTTTGAAAATTTAAACTTCAGAACTACAGTTTAATTTCGTTACACTAATTTTTATGAGCTTATCGTATATGTATATTTTTAAAGCAATCTATAGTATTAATCAGATATAGTGCTATCAGTAGAGATATTTTAAAATATAATTTCTCAAAACAATTCAGGAAAAATTTTCTTAGTTCAAACACTTTTAATGTTGAAAATTATAAAAAGTTCAAACTGCCTGCCTTTGTTCATTTTTATGAAAAAAGTATCGAAACAATTACAAAAAGGAATTTTCAATATACTTGATAAATACACTTAAAATCGTAGAATAAATTCAAAATAATTAATTATTTAATTAATACAATTAGTTATTCAATTAATACAAAGAATTATTCAATTAATAAAATTAATTATTCTATAAATGCAATTAAATATTCAATATATACAATTAATTATTCAATTAATGCAATTAATTATTCAAATAAATACAATTAATTATTCAATTTATACAATTAATTATTCAACTCAATACAATTAATTTATTCAATAATTAATTATTAAATGCAAAAAATTATTATTAATTAAAATACCCTTTGTTTGCGTTTTAAGTCTGTTTAATTTTATGATTGCACACATACGTAATAATTTTTAGATACATATTACAAAAATAGCTTAGAGAAAATTAATCAGGATCAACTATTTGCTGTTATTATTCAGTATTATTAAGTTTTTGATTACAGATTCGATTGTTTGATAAATTTTTTACCTAAAATTTATTGACACGCAGGATTAAAACTTTAATTGGGTTTAACATTTAAAAAAAATATTAACATGAATTAAATTTGATTCTTGAAGTAATGACTAAGCAATTAAGACAAGAATGAAGTCTCATATTAACAACTGATAGGGTGCTACAATAACTTCTGCTGCAACAGAAATGTATTTTTGTAAAAACAGGATTCCCATAAAAATTTGAAATTTATAAACTTATAGTTATTTGCAATTTAAAAGCAATACTCTCCTAATTTTCTTTTATTATTATTCATCGTACTACAAAGCAATTTAACAACAATAGTACATAAGCTAAATTAACTCCTCGACTGAAAGATAATTAATTATAAAAATAGAAAAGACTTTTAATAGTAAAATCAAGTATTTAATTAATTACTTGATAAAAGTCAAAATTATGCTAATGTAAAAAAAATAAATATATTAATAAATACATAAATAACGATATTAGATTTGAGATAAAGGAATAATATGAAAAAGATTTGTTTTTTTAAATAACATATAGATGGCAGCACTACGATACTATGACAATTCCTCTAGTTTTTTTTAAAATAAATTTATTTTAAATATTAGAAACCTATCTTATTTACTTTTTTTATAAGAACTATCTCTTACAGTCAAAATAATATTTTTTATAACGAAAATGAAAGAAATTATTTCAATTTCCTTAAAATTTAAACAGCTTTTATTTCTTTCCTTGGAAAAGTGGACTTTATTTATAAAAAAAAAATGTTTTAGCCTATTTAATTCTTATCCCATCTTTTCCATTATTGAATAAAAAAAAAAAAGAAAAAAAAAAAAATATACGAAAAAAAAAAGGACTATGTGTAATCACTAAATCATTAAAATTATCAATAGATGTTATTGCTTTGATGGTCATTGAATAATGTTAAAAACATATTTTTTCATTTAATTTAAATGATTAAATTAATGTTATTAAAAATACTGACTATTGAATTAAAAATAAATTTTTTTTAGCAATTTCGATTATTGAAACAAATTGTAATATTAAATGTACGCGAAAATAAGGAAGACTTATTGATTTTTCTTTTCCTTTTTTTTTCTTTTTTTCTTTTTTAAATTTAATTTTCTTGCAAAAAATATTAATTTTACAGATATTTTTTTATAGTTAGAGATTTTACACGCATTACGTATTTTTCTAATGTAGCAAAAAAAAAAAAAAAAATTGAGATAAGGTTTTTTGACGTTTAATTAAAAGCATGCAGGAAATTTGATAAGAAAGATTATAGAAAACTAGAGACTCTTAAAAATGAAGGCCTAAAAATATTCAACGTGTTCATTTTCTGAAACATTTGATCTATTAAAAATTACATTTGAAAGAAATAGTTTATAAAATTTCCTTACAAACACAACAAGTTTCAGTGTTTTCTCTTTATTCCAACATCTACTCTTAAAATTCATAAAAACCAAAGAAAACAAATTGAAAAAAAAAAAAAAAATGACCAATGTTTATTGATGAAACGCATCTCTCCTTTGCATAAATCACAGTTGAAGCTAAAAGCCTCGTTAAAACTAACATGTTCATAGCTCTCAATTTTATTATCAAACCTGCGTAGATTAATAAGCATAAATAAAACAAATATATAGAACATTGAATTTCTAAGAATTCTTCGGTTTTAACCATTCATTTTTTGATGAACATATAAGCTTATTTTGTTTCAACTTTTCGTTGTCCGCTAGTGAAAAAAAGAATTTTATATCAGAAATTCATAAACATGTTTATATAAACGTTCATGCGTATCACTGATAACCCGCTTAATATCTCAGTTTTCAGTTCTTTGTTGCCAGCGCAAAAAAGAAATTCTGAATTCTGAAAGAAATCTGGTATTGAACATTACAAATACGCGTAAGTGTTTTTTATAACATAGATGCCAGTAATTATCTGAGCAATTGAGATTGATTAAAGGCATAGTTCAAACAAAAAATTTCTTTTGCAATAGAAAACTGAATATAGTTTAATATGGTTCTTATAAAATGACATTCTAATACTTAATGCTAAGAAAAAAAAATTTCGAACCCATATGTACCTTAAAAAAGGAAGAAAAGTACACGATAATGAATAACGTATAGTAGTGGTAGCATTTAATTTGTTTCAAAGTATTTTATTTAATTACCCGAGTTACTCGTTGGAAATTGAAGGTAATTTTGGAAATTTTCATGGTAACTATAAAATGATTACATATTTATTCCTGACATTTCCACGCTTCTAAGTTTATAAAAACTGTTTGAGTTATTTATTAGTTCAGAAAAGTAAATAAAATAATAAATATTATAAATAGAAAATGAACAAAATAAATAAATACATGAAATTAAATAATTTAAAAAAAAATCTAAATATAAGTTTTTCGTTACACTATCCTTTAATAATGTTGAATATATTTTTATGCATTTTCAAAATTATTTTCTTTCGTCTCAACTAAATACAGCATCTATAATAATAATAAAAAAAAAGAGCTTATCTGTGTTTCTCTTTTATAATTTAAGAATTGTTTATGAACTCGTCTTGATGTTTTAACAATTGGTGAAAGGGGTAATTTTTCCCCCAATCCCAAAAATTACTAAAAAATTACTATTAGATTGTTCGGGAGAGACGTTCGATAAATGGAATTCGCGATCGCAACACTCGATACGCCATCTAGCGGGAGACTGTAAATATCGGGCATTAGTTCCCACATAACCATTGGTAATGATGGACGCCATTTTCTTAGCATCAAAAAAGAAGCAAAATTTCTCTAAAGAAAAGGTAAAACTTCTTAAAAAACTAATCAGAACATGCCAAACATTGAAGCAGAACACGGCAAGCATTTGAAGAACAACTTCTCAATAATTTTTACCTTTCTATTACCAACAACATAACATGATTTCATGATCACTTGCTGTTACAGATGTGTGTATTGCGGTAAAATAATTTTTCTGTCTTCAATTCATTACTTGTTAAAATGAAGTCAACATTGCTTTCGTCATTCCAATGAATAAATGTGTTCCAATGAATTCCATACAGAACTGTAATAGTTATAGAATATTCTTCTTCTTCATAGAATAGTATATATTTCTGTATCTACATAATTCAGAAATCAACAATAAAGAATAATCCGAATTACTTGAAAAGTATCTTTTGTGCTGATTATAAATAAATTTTTTATCGTTTTCTTGGTAAGTGTTTTTTAGTATTGAAAGAATTTCAACTAGAATTCAGCTATTCTGTTTTTAAGCTACATATTAAAATTCATATCGAGATCTTACAATTATAAAATTTTGATGTGTGGTATGTTACCTAAAAGTAATGAAGGGATAAACTATGTATATATTATTTGAGAATAAAGTTTTCAAACAAAGAACATATCATTTTGGAATTCTCCGGACTTATAAATCAGGTAAGTGTTATGATTTTTATAATAAAAAATTTGCTTGTAAATAATTTTTTTTCTTACTTGATGATCGTTCTCTACATAATGGTTTTTTTACGTCTGATTAAATACTATAAGAATTAAAGAATTAAAAAAAAGAAACAATACGAAAGTTTTTATTGAAAAATGAAGAATTTTTAAAATCGTTTTTATTTTACGTTTTTTAGTTTATAATTTTTTGATAAAATTGTTGTCAAAATACTTTTTTTGAAAAATTAAATGGTATTAAATTATGTGTTTATGTATACTTCTTGCATATTCTAATATTTGAAGTAATATGATTCAGAAAAGTATGGAAGAAAAATTCGGTACTTACGTATTAACCACAGCTACAGATTTGGCAGATTTTTAAGTGCCGCCAATCTACACTTAAAATTTTTGGAAAAAATCTTAAAATGAAACACTTCGTTTAAAATCAAAGTAGTCAATCGGATTTCGGTGGAAAATGGGACGATATAGAGTTTAGCATAGATTCAAAACAAACTTTTCTCTCACCTGATTCTATAGCCATTATGAACTCTAATAAATAAGATTCAAAATGAAATAACATTTACAAAACGGACGTTTACTGAGATAAAGTTTCATGTTATGGACATTGGTACATTTTCGTTATATTTCACTCCATAAAATATTTCGCTCCTAAAAAAATAAAATTGCATCTTGTTTTGTTTTTGGCAAGTCCCAAAGACGCATTTTCGTAACACTAAAAAATGGCGACAAAAAAAAAATAGTTCTTTTTTTTTGTTTTTTTTTTGTTTCGTAAGCATTCTTTATTTTACGTTAAAATTTAAATGGGCCTTTCATGTTATACCATTTAATTTAGTAAAACTATTTCTCAGGCATTAGGTCAGAACTTTTATAAGAATATACCTATTTTTTTCTCTTTATTTACAAATATTTTTCCGATGTGTTCTGGATGTTCCTTCTCTAAAAAAAAAAAAAAAAAGAGATACCATTTTGTTTTAGTTTGCATAAGAAAGAAAACAAGCATTTTTCTTTTTTAAATTTAATCAGCCACAATAAAGATGGAACGTTACAATGCTACATGCTACATTAAAGACGTCTCCAGTGTAACTGAATGACTGTTCATATGGAAATCGCAAAGATTCGGCACATACAACAACGCCCCATATAGTTCGTTGCGATCGCGAATAATTAATTGTTCACAACTCCTTTTGATTACGAGTTTTAAATTCTCTACTTTAATCAGTATCTTTTCATATTTTTTCATTTCATTATCATTATCTAATTAAACAAAACATCATTATCTCTTAAATAAAAATCTTATAAACTGTTTATAAAAAAAAAAAAAAAAAAAAAAAAAAGTACTTATCGTTTATTGGTATCATGAAGCCAAGACCGCCAACAATTAGAACAAAACCAGATCCTGATTTACCAAGGTCGCAGACTTCCGAGATTACACACAGGATCATCGAATATGCCAATAACGTGGATATTATACAAAGTGATAATAATTGAATACGATAGTGTGAATGTTGTTACATTTTATTTGATATTGACAACTTTAAAGAAATTAGATTACTGAGGGTGACAACTCTAAAAGCAGTCGCTAACACATGCAATATTAATAACCGATAAGTAGAAAGATGTGAGGATGGCAAAATGCAGATACATATCGGAAACGCATATAAATTATATATTTGAGTACACACATTTAAGACTTATTTCAGATAAGTTGAAACACTTCTGGGTTTCAATATTTAGATTTAGAATATAAAAGTTTGTAATCGCAAAAATCTTTCGTCTGGGCATAAAAAGTTGAAATAAAACTAGGTTAGCAAGCTACAGACCATTTTAATTGCCAATTTAGCTTCTAAAATAAATGCTATTTAATGTTTTAACTTCTAAAATAAATGTAAAATCTTATATAAAATAAATATAAATGAAAAAATTTCGTAAGAATGTAAATGTTAAAAATGTTAACTTTTGAGCGAAAAAATACTCATTTACTTAGTTGTGCAGTCTTTTAGTTCTAAAGCAATCAACGCTATTAAGATAAATATATATATATTTAGTTCATTTTTTGCTTTAATTTATTCTTAGTTCATTTTTGCTATTTAATGTTTTAGATCAGTGTTGATCATTCCTTTAACTTAAATAAATTTATAACAATTAAAGTTCGTTTTGTTTCAGCGGGAAAAGAACCTTACAGGTTACCGATAAGTAAGTGAACAGTATAATTTTGACAAAGTTGCTAATACGATTTATAATCCATCAAAGACACCATTACGATAATTAGCTTATTTTTTTTAATGTTAGCGTATGCTGTACTTAACATTTTAATAATAAATTCACCACGATACCCACAATGCCATATGAACCTATAAGTGAAAAAAATTATAATCCATTCTCACTTGAGCAATATAGGTTTATTATATTTACATATTGTCTTGATTTTGACTGTACGATTTTAAATCTTGATATAGTTGAAACTCTTTTTATTTAAAAAGGGAAACAGCTGGTGAACTCAAGTCAGAATTTTGCTATCATTTAGGATTTCACTGAGGATTGGAAGTACGTCTATTGGTTCAGCCGATTGGGCACAAATGATGTCATTTCATGAGAGTTTTCAAGTGTTGGAGCAAGAATTCTGAGTGAGCCTTGCCAGAAACTTTGGGCGGCTGAAGAACTGTTGTCATCTTTGAATTAGTTAGAAGAGGTGTGGCAAACTCAATTGTCATGGGGAAGTTTCCAATCATCTGCGAAGCCTGAGGAGGAAGTTTTGGGATGTTTATTATCTTTGACATTAAAATTGGTTTGTTCCTGCCAAACGACTGTCGGAGTTTAAGAGTTAAGCTACGTTGCTGGTAGTGGTCTTTGATGGCCTTCCAGCATGAACCTCAACACTGAATCTCTTTATGTCCTTCAGAAAATGTCTTGCGTCACTAGTTTACTAGATATTCTCATCAACTTTTAACACCAAGAAACTTTTTTATCAAGAAAAAAGTTTCTATTTTGAACTTGCTAAGTTTTGCACAAAACTTGATGGAAATCCTTCGATTGTTGCACCGTGGCTTGCATGGTAGACATAAATGAGTTTCACAATAATACCTGTCCTTTCCTCGGAGGGTCAGATTGACCACGCATGTGTAAGATGGCCGTGCACATGATTGATTGAAGCACACGGAAACGCGTTTAAGCTTCAAAATAAAATCGGTGACATAACTCTTTAGGAGCCCTCAGTGCATTGCTTATTTGTTTTTAAAAATGAGCATTACAAAGTAAAAATCAAATTCAACTTCCAATTTTTTTCTTCATACAAACACCTCAGTTGGCTCTATGTTACATTTAAAAATAAAATTTTAATAAAAATGTATTTGCTTCCTTAATCTTTATTTATGATTTTCTCAATATTGATAGATTCAATGAATTCTTCAATCTTCAGAATACTTTAAATTGCACAAAACATAATTTGAGATAGCTCGTTTCTTTAACTTATGTTCACGTACGTTCGTAGAAAAGAGAAATGCTAGTGATTGATTTCTGATATACTACTTTTGTCTCAAGTGCTTTTACTAGTTTAACAAACCAATACTGAAGCTTTCAATCAATAAAAACAGTAAATTTGACCTTTTTTCTTTTGATATGGATAGACTTCTTGACATATCTTTTTCCAATTGTGTAAAAAAGATGAGGAAATATTAGAAATCATTGTCGATAACAAAATAAAATCTAACATAAATAATATGTAGCCACATGATTAATAGTGATAGGAATAAATTTTTCGCATATTGATACTTGGTTATAATCTATATATTTTTTTTAATATTATATTTGTGTCATTTCCAAATTCTGCTGTCATTTATTACAGATTTTTCGTCTTTATTTTTTAAAGATACATGAATATTTCGTAGCATTTATAATAAATTTATATAAGTCTTATCGTGTTTAAAAGTAGATATAAATTTATAAATAAAAAATAAAATATAAACTCAAATAGTACAATATAAACCAATCAAACTCAAATAGTATTTTATTATATATATTGTCGAAATGTTTTGTTTCTAGACCTTGTATGGTTTTTTTAAAACCTGGTCGAGTGATGAATCTCTGATAAAGTTGATTTTTCGAACATTAGTGATTTATCATCAAGCAGCTTGCGTAATGGTATTGACGAAATTGAAAATTCTATAAATATAAAATGCATACATATTCAAATATTAAAAACTGCCGTAGCAACAGTTCTAGAAACTTGAGATAAATTTTAATTTTCTACTTCTTGTCCCTTAGAAGATATTGATTGATACTTACTGAAGGAATTTAGGTATATTTACCAATTGCTGGGAATGAAAATTTCCCATATCCGTAAGATCGTGAGTTCGATCCCCTCCAGCCGAAGATTCTCTGTGAACAAAATGATGACTGATGCACTCTAAAGCGGGATCTCCACCGGGGGCAACGGCAACTGGAATCTTGTTGCCAAAGTTGCGCGCCGGCGCATAAACGCCGTTTCTCCATGTTGCCGTGTTGTCGTTGCTTTCAGTTCAAGAGTTGGAAACGAGTCAACTTTTGTTGCCGTTGCCAACCCTAGTAGCCAATCAGATTCGTCGTTAGTTTCCGCTCCCAACCCTCGTGTTTTGATCCGTTTAACAGAACACGTGAATAAAGCGAAGCAGCGATTTGAATTTTATAATTTGTTTTCAATTTTATTATTAAGAAAAATGGAAGAGCAATTGATTGACTTTGCCCGAAACAGCTCGTGGTTATATAATTATAGTCGTGAGGATTTTATCTGGGACATGTAAAAAAAAGAAAAAAAAATGATCTTCATATTAAAATACTATTAAATTAAGTAAGAGATGAATTAAAACAAGAATGAAATACTATTTAGAATTGTGTAGTTAATTTTATTAGATTTAGTATTAGTTCGCTATCGACAGGTTTGAGTGTCAATAAGAAAAAAATATATAGAGTTTTGTTGCAAACTTCTTAATCCTTTGAATAACTTGAATGAATAAAATAGCCGTTATCTTTAAATAGGACATATTTTTCACCTACATTTTTTATTAAGGAATATGTCAGTATTTTAAAACTTGTGTTCTAAGCAATTGGAATTCTCGTTCTTAGGCTTTCAAAGCATAACCTCATCTATTTTTTTGGTGTAAGCAATTACGATTATTTTGCTATAGAATGGGTTCTCTAACAATCAAATTATTAATTACTGTAGCAAACATTGTTTTCCTTTCATTTTTACACAATAAGAAAAAAATCATAAAATTTTTTACCAAATTTTTCTACAGTGTTTTTATTCAAATCCATTTATTAAATTATCAAAAATCAGTCTAACAAGACCCAAAGATGGATTTGAGGAGACAGTCTTTTTTAAGGAGTAAGTTAAAATTTAAATTAACTTTTTAAGCAGCTTTGCAGCTTTAAATTGCAGCTTTGGCACTGAAAAAAAAAAAGAAAAAAAATTGAGTGATTCCCCCAGAAAGAATTTTTTGTCGTCTGCAAAATATTTGATTATGTGAAGAGTAAATCGGATTGATTATGCAGGTATTTAGTTATATCATCAATAGTTTGCAGCAGATAATCCAAAAAAAAAAAAAAATGGTAGAAAAATGTAATCTGCATATCATTCTATTATGTTAAAAAAAAGAAAACTGATCACTGCAGAGAATGTGGAAAGAACTATCTTGCAGATATTGTTGAACCGAACACTGTACTAAAAAAATTAAACTGTATATGATAAGACATAATTTCATCTGTAAAACTATTGTGAACGACAATAAGATAATTTCGAATTTGTAAATAAAAATAAAAGATAAAGTAAATTCTCCATTCAAAATAATAATTATTGCATTTATCTTTATGGAATCATGTTTAGAAAAAGATATTAAATTATGTAATGACTTGTAACCATTATGGAATTATTAAAAAGGTTCATATATTTTACATTCTATTCCTAGCATTTAAAATTTTTACCTAAATGATTTATAAAAACTTCATTATCCTATAAAAAAATCACAATGAAATAGAAAGTTCGTATTAGCTGAAATCTTTAATAATATGATAAATACACAGTCTTTCATTCAAGATTCAAGTAAATGTTGAGTTTAATAAAAAAAATCTATTTAAAATATGTAATATAATTTACAAAATAAACAAAAAATCAAGATAATATGAAAAAAATATATACAATGCATATTAAAAAAGAAACTTTTTTCAAATTTGCTCTTTCCATGTTAATAAATAGAACTTTAGCGCTTTCAAACAAAACAAAAGTGATGAAATGAAACGGGAGATGACGCAACCGTATCGCGTGATAAGTTTTCTGAGCATGCGCGAGACAAGAAACAGAGTCGTTGCCAATTACCGGTATGAAAGACTTTGGCAACAGATAGGAAGCAACGCAGCAACAGATTTTGATCTACGTTGCCGTTGCGATCGGTGGAGACCCAACTTAAGTCTGTCAAAGTCACAACGTTTTCCAAGTTTTCATAACAAATCAGTATCTCTGGGGCACTGGATCGGAAATTGACCGTGCTCTGGTTCAGGTCAAAATTACTATCTGCAGATGGATGGGTGGTGCAAGTATGTATCCTCCCCGTAAAACAGGATCGGCGTATGTATTTTATCTCCGGATCATCAGTCAGTAATGTTTCTCAGATCGTCGCCAATATCCCACTGTGCAATTCTAGTGCGGCGTAAATAAAGTACCGTACCGTATGGAGGAGGAAATTTAAAATCCTAGTATTAATTTGAATCGTCTTTGAAAAAATTTGGGAAGCCAGACACGCAGAAATTTCTAAAATTTCTAAACGGTGAAAAATTGCTCCTTGCACTTTAAAGTCTTGAAAAGATTGATAGGCTGGAAATTATCCTAACTTTATAATGCAATGAGCAATTGGAGGTAGTGTTTGGAATCCCTAAATCTGCAGAAAAAGGAAACAGCCGTTGTTATGAGCTAAACATGAAAGAATAAGGAGCATAACAGATAAGATTCAGACGCTCCGTCGTGATATAAAAGCAAGCAGCAGGGATCATATGATCGATAAGTCTATAAAGATATAATCATTGTTCAATCATTGTTGCAATTTATAGTACCGTTTTTGCCATGCTTTTAAAAGCATTTTTATGGGTTGTTTCGACTTCTAGGTGTAACATCGTGCTTTTCAAAAAATTAAAAAAAAATCTGGAAAATTATTTATTATTATTTTTACATAATAAGTAGCACAAAAGTACCTGAAGAATCTTATTTATTTATTTTTAATTTCTCGAATACTATTTTTCTGGGAGAAAATTAACAAAAATTGTTGGGGTTAACTATTATCTTTTATGTCGTCATTGGAAAAAAAAAAGATTGTCATTTTTTATACCAGGTCCCGTATATCATTCTAGGAAGAGGAAAAAAACAATTTAAGTGATCATTTATTACTTACTTCACATTAAATTTCAGTTATCTACTAGGAAATTCTTCAAAATAACTCTATAAATGTTTTTTGTGTACTACATGAACACCAAACACCGGTGCTCCACTACATTAAGTAACAAGGATTGTTCCTGGTTTAGTGAAAAACCAAGAATGCTCATTCACACTGATTGGTGTAAATTAGCTTTCATCATGTTTGTTATCCGATAACGTTAAAATTTATAATTACAGTCATATATTATACATATAAGAGTCAATAAAGCTACTTTTACGATAAAAATAAAATAAGAGTCATTAACTTAGGACGTTTCTCTATAATATTAATTTAAATTTAATTTATTTACCAAACATATGCGCAGCACAAATAGAATTTTAGCGTGAATTCAAACTGAGCTTAACAGAATCAAAGTGGATAATAATGAATTATTATAAAATTGTTTCATACAGTTAATAAATATTTAAAAAGTAAAATATAATTATCCTTATTACACAACCAAAAATAAACATACATATTTTTAACGCCGATGTACTCATTTTTGAGCAAAATGTATATTGAGGGAAAAATGTGCTGGAGAGATGTTTGTTGGCTGCCAACAGGACTCGAACCTACGACATGCAGGGTCGTAATAAGAAGTGCTAACCCCAGTAGCTGTACACCCTAGGAAGCTTTATATACTAGCTTTATATATTTATATACTTCTGAAAATATGGCCCAATAGCTTATACTTTTTTTGATTTCACTCTTTTCTTATTTCGCTTCCTTGTAAAAACTTTTGAGTAAATGAAATGTATGTCATGATGTGTTGTTGCGGTGGACAGTACGTAAAGCTTCATATCTCTCCCGAGCCCTGATTCGTTGGTTTGAATCTGGCCGGTAACCAACGGACAGCTCTTTCCCATATTTCTCTCTCCAAAAACATTTTGCTTAAAATGAGTATCTGTCACTTCAATTTTGAATGCATTTGGTTTTAAAATTCTAACATTGTTTGTTTCGTTGCTATTTGAACACATTTCTGGTCAGTTTTGGGAAACCTTATGTCACAGTGATTTTATTTATTATTCAAGCAGGTAAAATTATTAATTATTTAACTTTAATATGATCTCTTCCAGGACTGAGGTGTACAACTGTGGTACACTGAGGTGTACAATGTTCTTGGAACCCTGATTCGTTGGTTCGAATCTGGCCTGTAACCAACGGACAGCTCTTTCCCATATTTCTCTCTCCACAAGCATTTTGCTTAAAAATGAGTATTTGCCATTTCAATTTTGAATGCATTTGGTTTTCAAATTCTACTGGTAAAATTATTTATTTTTTAACATTAATGTGATGCACTGTGATTATTTTAATTAAAAGCAATGAAGTTGTTCACTATTCTGATGTGACACTTTAAGAGAAAAAAAATCTTCATAAAAATAGCGGACTATAAATTATATTTATTAAGGAATATAGAGTGCCCAATACATGCCACCGCCCTTCACAGATATTGTGACATACATATAATCTTCTTCACAGTTACTATTTTCACGGGCAGAGAGCGTTGCAATTGAAAAATATTTAAAAAAGGTTAATACAGGATTTAAAAGTCAACGTTTCAATAAGAATGCATATTGATATATGAATATCAATGTTTTTTTTTCCAAAAAAGTATATTGTTCATGCTTTAAATAAATACTATAATTTTCTGACTCTTTTTGTAATTAGAATAAATTCAATGGGAACATTAAAGCATTTTTAATTTTGGCATTTTCATAAATTATACTTCATGTTTTTTCTAATCTGTTTTGAATAGAAAACAATATTTCAACTTTTAATGCATAAATCGAGATAAAAGAATCTTTTTCCACTTTAATTGCATATCCTAGAATATTTAATTCTCCCACTATATAGTTCAAATAAAATCCAAATAAAGTGAAATAAATAAAACTCAAATAATGCAAAATAAATGAAACTCAAAATATTAGAATGAAAAGTGTCAATTTTCGTTAAATTCCATTCTTCATCTATTTAACATTGTTTCCATCTAAAAAGTAAAGTAACTTATCCTTTTATCTAAAGCTTTTTAGGATCATGAAATTGAACGTGACACGCGAGCTATTTATAGAAAGAAATGGAAAATTTTATTGATGTCAAAATATGATTTTTGAGATTAAAATATTAAAAAAACATTGAGTAAAAAATGTGAAAAATAAATGAAAAAAGTGTTACTAACAAAGAACAAATCTATATCATGTTTTAAAAAGAAGTTTGCTCCCTTCATAAAATGATAATATTATGTATATCTTAAAAGTTTTATATATAATGTATTAAAATGTTAAAAAAAAAAAAATTCTTATTTTGTAGTAAAACACTCAAAAATTTGTTTTCCAAATATCCCTTTTAAAATAAGCGCTACTTTAGTAGCTTTTAATCTGTGGAAGGAAAAAGCATTTTTCCAAGAAGATCCATTTACTGAGAGCTTCCTTAACGTTTCAGTACAAAGTAAATACTTAGTCGCTACAATGTTTCCACGCGAATTAAAACATGTTTTCTTTACCTTGCTAGAAATTTCTCGAAAAAAAAATGGTTATATAATAATTTATTTAATTGTTATTTTAGAGTATTCAAACAAAACAGACAAATAGCCATAAAAAAGGTGGTAGTCAAATCTATTAATTGTGAGAATAACCGTTTATTAACTGCTTTTCACCCAATACGGTTAAACGACCAGAATTTTACCGCATCAACTAAGCCCGCCTAATAAAGCCACTTAGTTTCTCTCAATTGCGTGCATATTATAGCCGAGAAGGGTAATCTGTCAGTCTTATGACTGACAGAACGGGAGTTCGAATTCCAGCGTTGACGCCCGCCATTCTCTTTAACACATAAAGAGTTTCTAGTGTCCTGCACTCTGCATTGCCCTTGACCTAACGAAAAGCCTAACTCATATGTCAAGTTTAATTTCCGATTTACGTACTTGAATGCTGGTAATATATAGTTTAAAACCCGTATAGTTGTTTATTCATGGTCTTATAACTCTGCTAGTTGCAAGCTGATTAAAAACCGTAAAAGTAAAAAATATTCTTTCTCATAAACTTTACGGCTAATTGGATAAGCAGACTGCTGCTGGTTATTTTACCATAATTTTAGAATTAAAATTCTAACAGTAAAAAAAATGAAAGTTGTTGTTGCTGTAGTTCATTTACGTCGCACTAGAGCTGCACAATGGGCAATTGGCGACGGTCTGGGAAACATCCCTGAGGATGATCCGAAGACAGGCCATCATAATTTTGATCCTCTGCAGAGCGGATGGCACCCCCGCGTCGGTAACCCAACGACCGGGCGAAGTCGAGCACTTTACGGTAGAACAGTTTAACGAGGACCAATACCGCACAACCTCGGTCCCTACGCAGGCTGATCCAAGTGGTCACCCACCCAAATACTAACCGCAACCGTGATGCTTGACTTCAGTGATCTGCTGGGAACCATGAAAGTTTTATAGCTGTAATATTGCATGTAAAGCTGTAATATGCATATACTTTAGGTGTAATGCTTTCAGATTATGTAAATCGAAAAATAAATAAATAAATAACAGTGGGGAGGAGGGAATTAACCGCTGTAAGCAATTCCTTTTTCGTTTTTGTGATTAACGCAGTGAGATTATAATTCGGAATGTTGACAGCATAAATTTATATATATTTTTTTACTTTTAATACATCTGAGCAAAATAACTTTATTTTTACTTACTTTTCATTTCATCTAGAAAGCGCTTGTTATGTTATTCGTAAAAATATCTGAAACTTAAATAGCACATGCTAGTAAAAGTTTGAAAATTCTTAGAATAAAAAGCAAGCGTTTATATTTTTTAAAAGCTAAATATATTAAATTAGTATGGTATTAAGTTCATTTCACTTATTCAACTTAGTAAATCTTCTATAATAGGATTCAATACTTACTTTGAAAGCCTAATGAATTATATTTAATACATCTCATTAATGTTTATGCGACAAGAATAAAAGTCTGTACAGAAATAATTAAATTTTACATCAATTGAGGAATTACAGATACAAAGCAGAGAATAATTCGAGTGAATGATTTTAATTTAATCCTATAATGGATTCATTGTTTGAACTCAAAGAATTATAATTATCTGTCATAACTTCAAGTCTCAAATTGTCGTACTCATTCTTAGGCAATCAATTACATTTTAAATTATTGGTCAATTTTTCTTTTAACTTGTATCTTTCGATTAAATTATGATTTGTTTTAATTAATGACCACATGAATATGTGAAACATATCTTAATCAATAAAAATTTTTGTTAGGTTTTAGAAAACAAAAACTAATAGTTTTATTTTTCCCTTAACTTAATTTGTATTAAACATAAGTACAAAAAATATATTTGAATAAATTAATTTTGATCTTCTCGCGTACGAATTCATATTAGTATTCTGTCTTTGCTGTGTGCAGGTTTAACGAACAAACTAGTATTATTTTTAAGAAATATTGTATATATGATTCCTGAATTTATTATTCTTGCTTCAGACAGCATCTTAAATTTATGTTTATCATATCTTGCTGTAATTAAAAATTATAGTGTTACATAATAGCAAACATGGTGTCGGCTATATTACATCCAGTAGTTTAAAAGAATCTTTTTAGTGTTTCACTGCTATCCTTGAATTTGGTGTAGAAAAACTTTAAGTGAAACACCACTTTGGTGTAAAATAGTTGACACCTTCTTTTTTGGTGTTCAGATACACGAAAGTTTTTATTCATAAAGCTTCCTTATTCACTCTGATTCGAGCTGTATCGTTAGAGCATCCTACTACAAACCTGGAGGCTCTTGGTTCGAATACTGCCGATAGACAGCGAACTTCACTCTCACATATTTCTGGATTAGTGATGTTCTACGTAAACCTGAAAAATTAAAAGTAAAACAAGTTTTTGATTAGAATTCTCAGGACAATAGAAAAAGAGGAAGACCTAAAAATACTTGGAGCAGGCCGATTGAAAACAATAGGAAAGACGTGGAGAGAAGCAAAATATCTGGCCACATGTAGTGATATGAAAATCTACAATGGAAATCGAAGCCCTATGCTCCATTTCGAAGTGAATAAGTCATTTACCATTGTCATTTCCCCTCCTCAATTTTGAGAAACCGATTTTTACAGTTTACGAAACCAAATGCTGAGAACCTTCTTCTTAATCTGTAGTTGAGCATACAACTTCATGCAATTGTTTTATTAGATTGCAAATATTTTTATCAGCATCTTTAGATTTACATAACCATACGTAGTATAAAACTCCGAGTCAAATTATGATATGAAATACCGGCAATTTGGGTGCATCATCCATAAAATTCATTTAACCCGTAAAGATCATTTTTACGTAAAATATCACATTCTAATTTTAACAGTAATATATTTCTAACTAGAGTGATTCAGTGATTTTACTGTAATCATTACTATAAAAATTAAGGTATATCAGATTTTTGTTCCGTAATATGTTCCAGTAAAATGGATTAAATGGATTCCGAAAAAAAGTACCGGTACCTTGAGTTCCAGTACTTTTCACCCTAATTTTATCCGTAATTTTTTACAAAGTAATGAAAAAAATTCCAGCATGGTTATATAGCTTTTATAGTTGGTGAGAAGAGATTTTAACGCCAATATTTAAAGTAAGTTTTATAGCATTTTCAAAGCACTTAGTTAATTTAAATGAAGTCTATCACATAAAACATTTATATTGAATAACTGCAATAAATACGCATATGTATTCAGAAAATATGAAAAACTTTTGCCTTTTGGGTAGTTTACAACTGCTTTTGTGCAAAAACACATTGCTATTGTGATGCAAAAAAACAAAAAAAATAAGGTTTTTTATATTACTTAGGCATTTTTTTTCATCAATTATTAGAAATAATGGGAATAATGATATTGATAATAACATATTTAAACCAAGTTTTCACAAAAAAAAAAACTCATGGAATGCGAAAATCATAAAATTTAGATGTTTAAATAATTTGAAAAAATGGGTGTTTTAAGTATTAAGTAAATGCAATTAACGCTAAAAGAAAATTTATGCACTTTTGAAGTTTTTTTAACGAGATTTAAAAAGTTTTCATTTATTTAATTTGAAAATCAACAAATAAGTATTGAAAATTAATTTTAAAACACAGGTTTAAAAATAATTTATGAGTTTGTTTCAAAAATAATTTATGCAACAATTAAAGCAGTTAAAATCTATCCGAATTATTTTATGATTAAAATACATTTTGAATAATATTTATATATCACAAAAGAAAACTACTGCCAGCAACAGTTTCTACAAAAAAAATTTCTAAGCATATTTTAATTAATATTTAATTACGCCCCAACTTAATTTGCTTACGAATTCTTAAAATATATCAATGGTTGTTATTAATTTTTAACACAAAGGAATCTCTCATTTTAAATTAAACTCACGAAAGGCTTTATTCTATAAAATTAAGTTTGACAACTATTTTAAGTATGTTATTATTTGCCATTTGTATAAGTTTGAATTATTTCTATTTTTATTATGATAATAAATTAAGTTTTCGCTATATTGAATTGTTCAATAACCCTTTTTAAATTTTTATACAATTAATTTAAAATTATCTTTTTGAAAACGAAGCCAAACATTTTATTCTATTTATATCAATTTTATGTATTGCAAGAATGTCAATTTGAAAATTTACTTCCTAATTTTTTTAAAACCTGTTTTTTTCTAAATGAAAATTTAAAACTTTGTTGAAACAAAGGATAAAAAATGATATTTAGGAATAGGATTTAGGAATTTAACAAAAGACAATAACTCCGATTGACTTGCTTTTTTTCTGTTTTATGAAATTAATTGTAGATTGTTTCATTAAAGGTAAACTATTTTTTAGCATGAAGCAGTTTTTTTCGTGAAACATGGTTGTCTCTCATTTTGGCACAAACAATTTCGCTTGAAAAAACAAGCAATTTTGATTCTGAATTAAATCTTTTAAGTGAGGATTGAAATTTTATATTTTATAACAGTCGTTGAAAAGTCAAAGTAATTTTAGGTTTAAGGCTACTAATGTTCAATTCCAAAGCCTTGTAATTTGAGACACAATCCAGAAGCCAAAGGATTTATTATTCTTATAATTTTATACACTTTTAAAAATTTTTCTTTAGTTTCAGGTGTGGTGCTCCATAAAAAAGTTTTTCTCATAGTTGATCAAAAATTTGTCCGAAATATCTCCGAAAGAAACAATAGTGAAATTGGAAAACCTCATGTATTCAAAATTAAAACAGTATATACTCATTTTTGAACAAAAAAAAAAAAAATAAATAAATAAATAAATAAATAAAAATATGGACGTGGGGAAAAAGTTTGTCGGCTTTCGGCAGAATTCGAACCAAGAACCACCAGGTTTTTAAAACTCTAATCACCGTAGTTTTGTATACCCGAGTCCCGGAAGAGTTAAGAAAATTTATGCAGTATCATCGAATAGCTTTTAAGTAACAAGTATTATTTTGTTTTATAACCGTCGTTGAACAGCTGACCCAAAATTTGGTTTACGACTACTAATATTCAACTCCGTATCCTGATCAAACCAAACCCAGATAACAAGAAAACTCTTGGATCAAGCATTAGGAGAAATTTGCCTTCAGGGAGGACTTTTGATGGAACTAACCCGCATTTGCATTACACGGAGAGTAAAACCACGAAAACGTTCCACAGTTAGCCTGATAGCGAGGGGACTCTAAACCATGATTTGTCTACCTTTAAGGACATTTTACGCTAGCACTGTTTGCGAGCCGGTTGCGGAATTCGTATCGACTAGCCATCGCTGGAATTTAAATCCGGTTCACCTCATTGTAAGGTAAGCGCTTTATCCCCTGAGCCACCACGGCTCAAGATTATAGTTTAAAGAAAACAGTTGTGATGTATTAAACTTATGAATGAATATTTTGAGTTTGCATTTACGACCAAATAGAATAAAAATACATCCTAAAAAAAGTCAGTTGAAAGTAATGTGTAAGTTGAATAATGTTTAAGTTTGCTGCGAATTTAATTAGGAGAAAAATTCTGCTAATTTTAAATCGTAGATTCTTGTGATTAAGTTCAAAAAGTCACGATAATACTCGATAAACGTAGCACCATATTAAGATTGTATTTTTGTTTTTTTGCATTTTGATTCAATAAGCTTCAAAATTTTTATAAATGTTTAGGACCCCCCCCCCAAAAAAAAAAAAAAAAAAAATTCTAAATCTTGATCTAATGATTGGATTTACTCGCAATAAGATTCAAACGTTTTGGTTTGAGCAAGTGACCTCAAAGATGCTGATTAGCGCTGACGGTATTTAAACTTACGAAATCAGACACAAAAACGTATCTTAACTAAATAAACCTGAATTTTTTTCGATATATCTTGATTTCTGACTCTCCAAAATACGGGGGGGGGGGGGTGGCGTGATCTGTGAAATATGATCACAATAGAATCAAACTTAAATATTCAGAGAAAGTACATTTTTTTGTTTATTTCGTAGCGTTAACTATCATCTGTATAAATACAAGTACTATTAAAACAAAGTTTTCATTAAGAATCAATACTATTACGTGAAAATATAATCCTTAAATCAGGAGTTATTCAAAGTGCTTCCTTCTTTTTTTGAGCTATAATAAGTTATAAGTTATTATAAAAAATAATGAATTATTATTTTTTAAAAAAAAATAACTATTGCAACTATTACTCAAATTTTAATACGGAGATTTTTTTTCTTTTGATTTCTGAATTGACTTTCAACTCCAAAGCGAAGTGATTTTCGCTTATGAATCAGGTTTGATTTCTCACCGAACCATTTATTTTAAATTAAAAAATTTCACTTCTTGCATTAAAAAGGGTAGACATTTATATTTTTAAAGTCAATTAGGATTTGCACTCATGCGCGACGTTGCTTAAAGGTATAAAATTATATCTGATTTAAATCACATGGTTAGGAATAATCACTTTACTTGCTCTCGAGTTGCAACCACGAAATTCGTGTTGTAATGTTACACATGTTGTTACACGTGTTGTAAAGTTAAAAAATATTTCTAAATAAAGAATTTTAAAAAGCATTTTTTTTTTATTCTTTAAGTAAACTATTTACTTTTACTTTAACCAAAACCTTTTAAACTAAATAATCCTAATAATTTAGAGCGGAAATTTAATTTTATGCTCTTTAGTTCGTAAAGAGTATGTTAAACTGTAAACCATATTATTGTAATGAAAGTTTTCAACATTAAAAATGTGCAAAATTCATGATTTTTCCCATTTTTTTTATTATACTAACGACATAAACTTCTTCGTTATAGAAAAAATAGGTTCAAGAAGTCGTTTTTTTTTTTTGTAATTTCTCTCATACTTGGTGACGTATCGGCATGAAAGATCGTACACAAAATCAGATGCGAGGGTTACGTCCTGTAGACATAATGGTGTCTTTAAAATTACACATATTAAAAAAATTATTTCGATATTTATAATTTCAATAAGTTTCATATTCTTTGAAACCATGAAGATATATTTTGAATTCATTAAGTTTAAGGCTCATGTACTTAGGGCTGGCTCCTGTATTTGAAAAGTTAATGAACCTTAATTTTAAAAATAAATAGATGATAACAATTAACTTTACAGTTATAGGATACTTCCAAGTTTTTTATGCCTTATACTTTGTGTTTATTAGACAGAATCAGAAACAATATGATTTTATTATTAATTTGATTATTTTATGATTTAAAACTAGCCACATCCATTAAGCAGCTGGTTTGCCTTTCTAAATAAGTCGACTCTTAAATATTTTGAAATTTAAAATCGTAAAATCGAATACCAAGACGAAATATAAGTATTAATTATTATTGCTTAAGTGAGAATAAATGTAATTTTCGTGTCTTATATGTCCGCATTTTCAAATGTTCGGCATTTTGAAGAAATTTTCAGATTTGACGAAAATGGGTATCATGGTAAATTTTGTAATTAATTTTTTAAATTTAATAAATTTTTTCAAAGCAACTCATGATAACATTTTAATTAAAACAGAAATGCTAATTAGCTCAATGGTTATTTTTGATGGATAACGCAGCAAATAGCAACTTAGTTAAAATCAAACTTTGTACTTATTTGCTATTGTTAATCATCATTTTGTTGTCCAGTTGAAACGTTCTATTACGAGACAATGAATTTTGTTGGTAAGATTTACTTTAGCTGTTATAAATTTCCTTAAGGGGGGACCCCACCCTGAATATTTCAAAAATTCGAAAAACATTTTTGTTGCATTTTTCGAATCTTTGTACCCTTCCTAATGTCTGTCTAAAACGATTTCTCGGTACCTAACTTCGTTTGGAAGTTATATCGGAAAATAGAGAGTGTCTCATCCATTCTGTTGACTGTATATAGAAACTTATTGTAGACATTTCATTTATCGACCATTATATATATGAAATTAACCGCTTTCCCCTACCATAAGTCAAAACTTTAAATACGTTTTTCTCAAAACGCTGTTTATTGACCTGACCTAACGTTTTTCCCATGATCTATACAACGAAATAAGCTGTTCTTTATTTTAAATTACGTAAAAATATATTCTTTAGAAAGTAGCATAGGATTTTTTTGATATTTTTATATTTCGATTTTAATGAAAAACTTAAATTTTTTTATTTAAGTTGCCGCCATTTTGGTAATTTTGCGAATATCAAAAAGCCGCTATGATACTTTTTAGATAATGTCTTTATATTTCATAAAATCTAAACAAAATCGTTTTCATATTTTTCAGGACTTCTAAATCCATGAGGCCAGTGAGGTGTTACTTTTTGATGACCAACCACACACGGAACTGCCACCAACTTGTTTTTTATTATTTTGTAAAAGAAATTTTTTTAAAATAGACTTAAATTGTAGCTAAATAACATAAAAAAAAAAAACAAGGAGTCTCTGCATTGTCTCTATTACTTAAAAAAAATTCAAGAAAAACGTTAATATTTTACCATCTCAGGGTGGGGTCCCCCCTTAAGTTAAAAATAAAGCAAATAAAAAGCAGCAAGTTATGCATTTTAAAGCAAAAACTAAACTAAGAAAAAAATAATTTCTTTCAATGGTGCTGTTGAAGGACGAAAAATAGCAAGACCAAGTAAATGAGTATTTGCGTGAAACAGTTGAAAACAATCTTTATATTCGTATGATACGTTTAATCAGTAATTAAAATGAACTTTTGATTACCAATTTTGTCATAGTTAACTTTTGATTTTGTTATATTTAGCTTTTTTAAGGCAAGACAAAAAAAAATTTTGTTATTAAAATTTTTTCTTTTCTTAATATTTATACAAAGGTTTTGAGAATTAACTGACTAAGGCTTTAAATGCAAGAACACAAACGTATGATTTTACGTTTAAACGTTTAATTGTATTTGTAGGTGTTCAATCTTTCGTCAGTTAAAATTCAGGTAATTTTTTAAAATTTTGTAATATTTTAATTTTAGGGGATGATAATATTTAGTTAGAAAATTAAACATTTTTGTTTAAAAAATAATAGATTTAAATAATAATAATAATTGTTATTATTTGGCAACAAAGGGTTTTAGTAATAGAGTTAAATAAATTCAAACGTCTTGAAATTAAAATGCTCCTCGGACAAATAAGAATATTTATTTCATATTCTTGTTTAAAATTTTTATGCATGGTTAAATTTAGAATTTATTTAATATTTCATAACCTATGTCAGCGTGCGTATTTTTTTAGCATGCTTCTTTTCGTCACCATTTTTTTCTCCAATGCCCCCCCGATTGACACTTGCCATTCGGGTATCAGTAGAGCAAATTTGTTGGCCCCTCTTTCAGGGGCACCATATTAAGTGGGCCAACGTTACTCCTACAGAAAGGACAGATAGTACCGAGAATGAAAGAACATTCTTGCCTTGTCTGGGAGTCAAACCCACGACCTTTGTGATCTGATGTTAAACTCCCTGACTACTACACAAGTCCGGTCGGCGTTTCCTTCACCATTTAAACTATAGTCGAATATAAACTATATAGTCGTACCGAGCGTTAATGATATATTTCCTTTTTACTTATGATTCCGTATGTTCTATTTTCTTAAACGATTTGTAACGATGCTGTTTTTATGAAAACGCAACTTCGAAATTATGAAAGAACACGTTTTTTTAATATAACATGCTTGAAACACAACGTTGAGAAAAGAAATTTATCGCAAACAAATCTTAGAAATTTTTGCAAACTGCACAAATCTTTGAAGTTGTTCAAGTTATATTTACGAAAGTGTAATATGAAACAATGGGTCGCATCAATGAAATTTCGTATTTTTGATTTTTCCTCCAAACTACACGTCACAGGAAAGTGGCGATTATTTACAAACCATATCATGAAATTTTTAAAACTGCAGCAATAAAAATACGATCTAAATCGATGCTCTTATTTTCGAATTATTAGCTAATATACATAGAGACAGACTTTCGCTTTTATAAATCGAGAGACGTTATTATTGAAGCTACTTTTGATTGGAATAACATTTTATTTTCTCCTTGCATAAATTACAGTTTTCTTTAAAAAGTAATTCCCAAATATATGATAAACTTATGAACATTTGCTTGAAAATGCATATTTTTTTTTTTGTAAAGGTAATGATCTCTTAAATATATTATTTTATTCACACAATTGCATTAAAAAGTCGTTTTTCAATCCAAAATTACTTCACTCTTATAGAGAAACAATTGGTTTTTTTTCTAGGAACTAAACTTGGTTTATATGGAAACGATAAAAAAAGAACACAAAGGTAATATAAACTCGGGTTCTTAGTGCCTAAAATACAAAACATTATAATAGGACGAATAAATATTTGACAAATAGAGATAAAAAAAT
The DNA here is from genome assembly GCA_949128135.1 of Parasteatoda lunata. Taxonomy (NCBI): domain Eukaryota; kingdom Metazoa; phylum Arthropoda; class Arachnida; order Araneae; family Theridiidae; genus Parasteatoda; species Parasteatoda lunata. The sequence continues at coordinate 65,562,738 of OX421974.1, forward strand.
AAAAAAAAAGTGGGCGTGTTAATAATACCACATTTTCAAGGTAAATGCTGTTCTATATTCTGACAAAAACATCTGTGGTATTAATCGAAAACTATTCATATGTCACTAAATGATGACTCCGGTACGTAACAAAATATGTTCACTTCTTTCATAAGATTTCCATATTTAAAAAAGGTTAATACGATATGTTAGTAGAGTGTGTGTGTGTGCGTCGCTACAAAAGTCAATTAAATGTTTTTATTTCATAAAAGGCATATTTAGAAATTTTTATTGAATTTTTTTTTAATTAGACAGAACAATAAAAATATTTGGGAAAAAGAAAAAATACTTTTAGGACAAAAAGTTAACTAATGTATTAGCGTTTGATCGTATATAAATGTTTAAAAAAAGATTGTAAATTGATGCAATAAGAAATAAGATAATAATATATGTTTAAAAGGAAATGAAATAAGTTAAAATAAATATAGCGATGAGTTAAAATAAGTATAGTTTAGTAGTTTAAGGAGATATGATGTTTATGTGTGCTACGATATCTCTGAAAAAATCAATTAAAATATTGTATTTCGTAAAGAGTTTCTTTAGAAAATTTTTAAGTTCCTTTTAATTAAATATAGAATAATAAAAAGTTAACTCATAAATTAGCCTTAAATCATACATAAATGTTTAAGAAAGATTGTAAACTGATGCAGTAAAATGTAAAATGATAATATATATGTAAAAAGAAATGAAATGAGATAAAATAAAGTATAGTGCAAATATTTTTAAATGAAATGGTTTAGCTTTAAGGCAAAATTTTAAAATTTATTTTTATAAATATTTAATATTAAGTATTTTTAAATATACTCTCTTAATATTATTAAATTTTTTACCTATTCTTTTTAAGCTTTAACTGTACTTAAATAGTGACTTATCGTATTCAAACAAATGCTTTATGTAATGTGATTTTATTTTAGAATCTCCTTTTTTTTTAATATTTAGAAAACGAAGTTTTATTATCATAAAATCTTTTATTTATTCAATAAGTTTACTTTTAGATGTTTTAAATTTTATAATACTTTAATTTCAACAATTTACTTGTTTCTTATCTTTTTTAATTTTTTCATTCTTTTATTAAATTTCCTTATTTTTTACTATCTTTTGGCTACTTTAAAAGCAGTTCAAAATTTGAAAATAAATAAGTCCCTTTCGTTTTTTATATCCAATTATGCAGACTAACTATATTTTTATAAAGTATAAATTCCTTTAAAAAAATACAAATCCTTCATAGTTTCCAATTTCTTTGTAAACTTAAAACTTACATAAGCAAATAAATTTCAAATAAATTTTAGCTTATATTTCATATTTATATAAAGATTCTAATAGTAGCACGTATCTTTTTAAAAAAAAAAAAAAAAAAAAAAAAAAAAAAAAAAAAAAAAAACTAATTCCGCTAAAGTTTTCCTTTCTTTTAAAAGATTCTATTTCACATTTCTTCGATCGAGTTATCTCTTCTATTATGTCATCTAGAATAATTCCTTCTTTTCTCCAAAAGAAAATGAAAGGAGGAATTGAGATAAAAAGGAAGGTATTTATCAGAAGAGACATTTTTCCCAGATGGCAGTCTTCTCAGCTAGAATCGGCCACCAGCCGCTCTAGATAACTTGTTGATATCTTTTCGAGAGTAGAGCTCCCCGACGACGGTTGCTGCAATTGTCAGCTCCCTTCCTTAAGTAGAGATGCGGTGCTTTGTCCCTTTATTCCTCTTTTGTGTAGGAATCCTTTTATGGGACAAAGTGGAAGCCCATGACGACAATGGACATTACACTAATGATTGGGTGGTGAGAATAACCGGTGGTAGAGATGTGGTGGATCAACTGGCTATTGAACTTGGTTACCGAAATTTGGGTGAAGTGAGTCTTTCAAAATATTTCATTTATAAACAATTAGTAGTTTACATAATATTTTGATAACTATCATTCACTCTAGCATTTTTAAAATTTTATGTTAAATTTGTCATTAAAATTTTGATTATGTAATTATATTAAAATTATAAGAAAAAAAGTCATTAGCTCGAATTATAAACGAATGAATTTCGTAGGCTGGAGTTTTTATATTAAGATAATCATAATATTACGAAGTGTAAGAATGTTTTGAATATCGGATTACATTTATAAAGTGCTATAGTTTAAGTACTATACCTAGACAAATGCAAAAATTAAGAAAATACGAATTATAAAAAGAATAATTCGAAACTTAAACTTTTGTTGCAAACTGTTAAAATACTTTAAAATATTATTCTTCCCCTCTGAAACCTTCAATCAGTTAAATGATTTTTTTTTTTTCTTCTCAATTTTTTACACATTCTTTTTGTTGGAACTGCCCTTTATATAAACATTGTAAAAAGAACCTATTTCTAAGCAAGTACAGGGAGTTTGAAGAGAATGTTTATTTTTATAGTTACAAGCAATTATTTGAAGAAAAAAAAAGATCTATTTGGTCGGTTTTTTCTAAATACATACATTAACTTTCCTTTACCAAACAAATATTACATTTTACGGATTATGAAACATTTATGAATTATTAACTTTAAAATATTTCGATTTTGAGATAAAACATACTTTTTTGATATCTATTAATACGAAATAAGGTACAATAATCTATAAATTTTTATAAACGTTTATAATATCTTTACAGTGTATCATTTATTGATACTTCTTAGAATTGCATGGTTAATTCCATCAATGTATAAATGACTATCCAGGAAAAATAAAGTGGCGGGTGAATTATGCACTCATTTGTAAATTATGAGCTGAAATATGTTCATTGTAGTAAACTTTAGTTATGGTTATTTTAAATATTTTTACCCGTTGGCAAAATGGGTCTTTGTTTAGATTTGATGGCGTAGACACACTTTTCAACTGTGTTCAGGAGTAATAGTAACAAATATCTTTACAGTGTATCATTTATTGATACTTCTTAGAATTGCATGGTTATTTCCACCAATGAATAAATGACTATCCAGGAAAAATAAAGAAGCGGGTGAATTATGCACTCATTTGTAAATTATGAGCTGAAATATGTTCAGTGTAGTAAACTTTAGTTATGGTTATTTTAAATGTTTTTACCCGTTGGCAAAATGGGTCTTTGTTTAGATTTGATGGCGTAGACACACTTTTCAACTGTGTTCAGGAGTAATAGTAACAAATATCTTTACAGTGTATCATTTATTGATACTTCTTAGAATTGCATGGTTATTTCCACCAATGAATAAATGACTATCCAGGAAAAATAAAGAAGCGGGTGAATTATGCACTCATTTGTAAATTATGAGCTGAAATATGTTCAGTGTAGTAAACTTTAGTTATGGTTATTTTAAATGTTTTTATCCGTTGGCAAAATGGGTCTTTGTTTAGATTTGATGGCGTAGACACACTTTTCAACTGTGTTCAAGAGTTATAATAACAAATATCTTTACAGTGTATCATTTATTGATACTTCTTAGAATTGCATGGTTATTTCCACCAATGGATAAATGACTATCCAGGAAAAAAAAGAAGTGTGTGAATTATGCACTCATTTGTAAATTATGAGCTGAAATATGTTCATTGTAGTGAACTTTAGTTATGGTTATTTCAAATGTTTTTACCCGTTGGCAAAATGGGTCTTGGTTTGGATTTGATGGCGTAGACACACTTTTCAACTGTGTTCAGGAGTAATAGTAACAAATATCTTTACAGTGTATCATTTATTGATACTTCTTAGAATTGCATGGTTATTTCCACCAATGAATAAATGACTATCCAGGAAAAATAAAGAAGCGGGTGAATTATGCACTCATTTGTAAATTATGAGCTGAAATATGTTCAGTGTAGTAAACTTTAGTTATGGTTATTTTAAATGTTTTTACCCGTTGGCAAAATGGGTCTTTGTTTAGATTTGATGGCGTAGACACACTTTTCAACTGTGTTCAGGAGTAATAGTAACAAATATCTTTACAGTGTATCATTTATTGATACTTCTTAGAATTGCATGGTTATTTCCACCAATGAATAAATGACTATCCAGGAAAAATAAAGAAGCGGGTGAATTATGCACTCATTTGTAAATTATGAGCTGAAATATGTTCAGTGTAGTAAACTTTAGTTATGGTTATTTTAAATGTTTTTACCCGTTGGCAAAATGGGTCTTTGTTTAGATTTGATGGCGTAGACACACTTTTCAACTGTGTTCAGGAGTAATAGTAACAAATATCTTTACAGTGTATCATTTATTGATACTTCTTAGAATTGCATGGTTATTTCCACCAATGAATAAATGACTATCCAGGAAAAATAAAGAAGCGGGTGAATTATGCACTCATTTGTAAATTATGAGCTGAAATATGTTCAGTGTAGTAAACTTTAGTTATGGTTATTTTAAATGTTTTTACCCGTTGGCAAAATGGGTCTTGGTTTGGATTTGATGGTTTAGACACACTTTTCAACTGTGTTCAAGAGTTATAATAACAAATATCTTTACAGTGTATCATTTATTGAAACTTCTTAGAATTGCATGGTTAATTCCATCAATGGATAAATGACTATCCAGGAAAAATAAAGAAGCGTGTGAATTATGCACTCATTTGTAAATTATGAGCTGAAATATGTTCATTGTAGTAAACTTTAGTTATGGTTATTTTAAATGTTTTTACCCGTTGGCGAAATGGGTCTTGGTTTGGAATTGATGGTGTAGACACACTTTTCAACTGTGTTCAAGAGTTATAATAACAAATATCTTTACAGTGTATCATTTATTGATACTTCTTAGAATTGCATGGTTATTTCCACCAATGGATAAATGACTATCCAGGAAAAAAAAGAAGTGTGTGAATTATGCACTCATTTGTAAATTATGAGCTGAAATATGTTCATTGTAGTGAACTTTAGTTATGGTTATTTCAAATGTTTTTACCCGTTGGCAAAATGGGTCTTGGTTTGGATTTGATGGCGTAGACACACTTTTCAACTGTGTTCAAGAGTAATAGTAAACATTGCGCATGCGTCGTCATTGCATACTTTGCTATGGTGACCGCTGCTGTTTTTCTTTTCTTTTTCACAAATAGGTATTTTTAATGTATTTACATAATAATAATTTAAATTATTTTTATATTCTTTTTATTTTCAACGTATAATTACTGGCTTGACGGTGATTTTAATATAAATATAAATGCTAAAGAAGGAAAAGTATTTTGTTATTTCTTGAAACACGTACATAAGATATGAAAATCAATCCGACGACAAACATCAATTGAGACAGTGTTTGCAACCCATGATTTGAAATGTTGTGGCGTTTAACGGAGTCAATCCAAAAAGAGAAAGCATTTGACAAATGGGTAACAAGTGATCGTAATAAGGCGATCACAACATTTTTTTTTATTGTTTCAAGAATGATATGTATTGTAAAAATATACATATTTTAAAAATATCTATATAGTAATACTATATGGATTTTGGAAAATATGCGTATTTCTTCATCTTGTTTTTCCCTCCCTCGTTTAAATCGCCCTTCTTTGTTTCTTTCCCTCGTGTAAATTAGTTTGATTTCCAATAATTAGGTAGAATGAGTTTTTTATTTTTCAATAACGCGTTTTTTATTTTAATAAAATGCCATACCACTTATAGACAGGAAAAAAACTTCGCTCAATATTTTTGAAATTTTCTACATCTTTGAGGAATCCAGTTTCCTGTGAAATGCTTGAAGAGAGTATTTCGTCAAATTGAGGAAACTACTATCTTTATTTGATTGAGGATACGACTTTAATCAAAAGTAAGAGGCTTAATACTATTAACAAAAGAAGCATGGTTAATGCAATTTATTGGGAAATACAACATAAAATAAAAGGAGTAGGGACAGATACGTTCTCTTTCCTCTCTAGAATTTAAACAGTGCACCCGAACAAAAATTGTGATTTTTTTTTAAAGGAAAATATAACATTCTGACTAATTTTTTTCGAGAAATTTGTATCAAAGCTTAAGATGATACTTGAAAACTTTTAAAGTTAAAGCAAAAATACTGAACTCGCTGAAAACAAAATAACAAATTACATTTAAAATGTTTTGTAGATTACATTTAAAAATGTTTTGTAGTTAAATTCATATTATCATTAATATTCTACATTCATATCATCATAAGTTAACGTGTAGTTTCCGTATTTTTGCTGAAATTTTTAATTTTGGTTTCATAAATACTTTTTTTCGTTGATATTTAAAAAAAAATAAATTCGGAATCAAAATTGACTTTGCTCTTCATTAAAGTTAAGCATTTTTACTTTCACTTACCATGTTTCCTCCCAGAAAATATCTTATTTACACTATTTGTCATAAAGAAGCTTCTTTCTCGTTTTTCTATACAATTTTACAGTGACACTTTATATTTCTAATTTTGAACGATGTTTAGGTAGTTTTACATTTTTTTCGCTTTTCCGTAAAATTTTTCAGTGACTCTTTTTACTTCTAATTTTGAACGATGTTTAGGTAGTTTTACCCTTTTCTCGCTTTTTCCATACAATTTTACAATACTCTTTTTACTTTTAATTTTGAACGATGGTTAGGTTGTTTTTATCTTTTTCTCGTTTTTCCGTACAATTTTACTTTTGAATGACGTTTAATGAATTTACTTTTAATTTTGAATGATGCTTAAGTAATTATAAACAAAGTGATATTTACAATAAATTCTTGAAATGAATGGTACTTTTTATTCGGCTTTCTGTAGAATTAATTTAGACAAAATATCGATGGTTCGTAACTTATACTGAAGCATAATGGCATTTTACTCATTGTGTTAGATAATATTGTACGTTGAGGTCCCCCAATTAGAAATCAGAAGTGGATATATTGCGCTAAACACAAAAGGTATTTCCTTTTCAAAATAATCTAAACAATATTGTAAACTAATTCAGACAAAGAAACTAAAGTAACTAACATATAATAGAGATAATTACTAAAGTAGCTCCGAAAGAATATAACTCTGGTTTTTTTAAAAATTTTAAATCCTAGTGAGGTAATCATTCATTGAATTTATCAATGGTTATCTAAAGATTTACTAACTTTAAATACTGATCTCGAATTTTGTAATGAACCCTAATGTTTGGTTTACTTTTAAAATTTGATGATTATTTGAAGTTTGCAGTAATTAAAATGTTTTCATGCAGCCTACGATTATTTCTTTTAAAAATAAAATACACATTATCACTAAGTTTTTTGAATTAAATTGTAATATGATTCACTTTTATAATTTTGAAAAAAAAAGTTATCATTTAGAAAAGTTATTATTATTGTTTTTAAAAATAACTATTACTACTATTATTCAAATTTTAATGCGGACTTTATTTCTTTTTCGATTTATGAATTTTTATGTAATTTTCGCTTATGAGTCAGCTTTTGACTTGTCACCCTACCATTTATTTTAAATTAAAAAACTACACATCTTAAATGTATATTTTCAAAGCCAATCAGATTCAACACACATGCGTGACGTCGCTTAACGGTAGCAAATTGTATCTGATTTAAATCACATGATTAGGAATAATCTCTTTCCTTGCTCTCGAGTTGCGTGAACAAAATTCTTGTGCTGTAATGTTAAAAAAGCATTTCTAAATAAAGAATTTTAAAATGAATTTTTTTGTTCCTTATCAATTTTAAGAAACCATTTAGAGCGAAATTTAATTTTATGCACTGGAGTTTGTAAAGAGTTTGCCAAACTATAAAACATATGTTTCTATTAAAAGTTTTCAACATTGAAAATTTGCAAAATTCATGATTTTTAAAGATATAATTACATTTAAAATATCTTCTAGCAGTTCTGGAAAAATAAAAAGCTAAACTTTCGCCTTTGGAGCAATCAACAAACATTTATATAAGAATATTATTATTTATTTATATATTTATTTATTTATTTATTCATTTATTTTTTGCTAAGACTTTTGAACAGAAAGGCATGTATTATAGTATATTTTAACGTTTACTATCATTTAATCCTTAGAAAAAAGTTAGTCAGTTTAAATATTTGCTATCATGTTTCTTGACATTGACGAACAGTTTTTTAAAAACACACAATTATAAAAATTGCACTTTTTTATTGAAATATCAAATAATATAAGATTTTAATAAATTTTTTGGCCTTAAAAAATCCCATCTCAAGACTTTATGGATATTTTAACATTTTTAAATAACATAAAGTCTTAAGATAGGATTATTTATTGTTATTACTTATTACTTATATTTGTGGTTAATATACAAAATAGTTTTTAGATATTGTGTCTTAAACATTAAGGGGTAAAACTTAAAATGCAAGACTAGGTATTTAGAATTCATAGCTTGGAAAGATATATCCTTGACATTTCTTCCGTAGTAAGAGACTCCTCAAATTTAATTTTAAATAAAAGGTAACTGCAGAGCATTCCAAGAAGCATATTTACATAGAGAATTCTGTAAACCTAAAATATGTCTGAGAGGCTGAGGAAAACATTTCAGACTATTCCAAAACTATTATTTATAAATAATAGGAGGGTTTTAAAACTGATATAATTTTAAATAAATGCATTTAAAATTTTTGTTACCTGTTTTAAATGTTGTTATAATAATATTTTATATAATTTTTTCAAGAATTATATTTTTATGTGTTTCTCCAAGGAGAAAAAAAAACAGGTAACATTACCACACTGTATGGTAATGAAATTTCTGGTAAAAAATCATAATCCTGGTTAATGAAATTAAATTATGCAGTATCTAAACCATCTGTTTGGTAAATATTTCGTACATATGGTAACGGTTTACGAGGAATTCTGGTTTTCAAAAGTAAAGTTCTTAATACCATGCATTTAGTAAAAAAAAGAAAAAACTGAAAAGTAAATTTAACCAGATAAATGGTTTTTATGCCATGTTCGAAGGTATCGTGATAAAATAAACAAATTTTTCTAGATTTACCAAATTTTATGACATATATTATAAAACTACATTTCATCGTTTATTTTACCAAAATCAATGCCAAAGCACTATGGAAAAATTACTGACTTTTTTGGTATTACCATAGAGCCAGAAACACGTCAGATTACACGTCAGTCCTCTGTTACCAAGTTCATGGTATACTATTAGAAATTTCTCGGAATAAATGGTTATAAATAGGATGGCAATCAAACTTTTAACTGTGAGAAAAACACTTTATTAACTGCTTTCCTCTACTACTGTTAAACAACCACAATTTTATCACACCAACTAGGCCCACCTAATTAAGCAATTTTATTTTTTGCGGATGGGTACCTACATATTATAGCCGAAAAGGCTAATCTGTCAATTTTACGACAGACAGAGCGGGGAATGGAGTCCAAGTATTGACATCATCGCCAGAACATTTCCTCCATTACCTTCAACACATGAAGAGTTTTCAGTGTCCTGCCCTTCCCAATTCGTGACCCTGTACTATTAGAATATACTCTCATTCACGCACAGATTGGAGTACAATAAAGTTGCAAAACTATTTCCAATATCCAGTTACATTTCTTTTTTATGGTTATGGTTTACAACAACGCTTGTTGTAAATGGTTAAAAAACATTATAGTTTTGTATGCATGGTTTTCTATCCGTACTAGTTGTAAATGACTTTAAAACCATTAAAGTAAAAAATGTTGTTTACCATAAAGTTTTACGGTTGATTGGATAGAAAGACTGCAGCCGGTTACTTTAACATAATTTTAGAATGAAACTCTAACAGTGTGATTTATGGACTCTTAGTTTTGTCTTTTATTAAATGTTAAGTTTTTTTTAAAAAAAAGAGTGTTAATATTTGTATTACTAAGATAGACTTATATGTAATGCATTATAGGTGGTCTTCAATAACAATTTCGAGAGTTTTTGATATTATCATTATCTCTATTATAAACATATTTTCTTACTTTTGAATTATAAATATTTTTTTGTTAGAATAAAGCCTACTCTTTGAGAGATAAACTAAATTTGTTTTTACAAGTCATTCAAAATAGTTTAAATGGAATCCGCTAAATTGGTCTCCTGAACTTATATCAACTTAAATCATTATTAAAAAGTATGAATTATTTAGTGAAAAAAAACCAAAAGTCAAAAAATATATATAGTCCAGTGATAATAAATATTGCGTATGTAAAGTTGTTTGTTAATGCTTTAAAATAGCTTTAAAAGTAATTATAAAAAACACTGAAAATGAAAAAAAAAATAAAATATATTGCTTGCAATCAACTTGCACGATATTTTTTTTCCTTTTCTACATCTCTTAAGTCATTAGATGCATCAACTTTAATTTAATGTTTTCCAGTTTATGCGACAATTCAAGAAATGTAAACAAAGGGCTTTTTGTTGTGAACGTCTTTTTGACTTTTTAAAAAGGGGGACATTTTTTATTACAAATTTAATTAAGTTTGTTTGAAAATTTCATGTCATTTATCTTACGATAAATTGAATTTTGTTTGTGTTCAATTCCTAAATAATTTGGATGAACATGATAGGAAAATTCATGAAAAGTATTAATTTAAATTATTTTGTAATTATTTGCATAAGTTGATGAAATGGTGATTCATCTATAAAGATGAATGAAACGTTGATAAAAATAAGATTCATGTATGAATATGAATATAGTGTTGATAACATGGAGATTCATGTATGAAGATGACTGCAATGTTTATAAAATGAAAACTAAGGCATGAAGATGAATGCAATAATGAGGAAAGATTCATACTGTTCCTTTGAGACGTAAAAAAAGACATTAGTACTGAAAAAAAATGTTTAAATTTTAAAATATATCTACGAAATAAAAGGAATTTTTTGTTGCATTTTATGCTTTAAATGCAAGAGAAGGTGTTTGGAATTGTGACATATGATTCTAATAATTAATCGAGCCACGGTATGAGGTTTCATGATAAAATTTCTAAATTTTGTAACAGATTGTAAAACCATATTTTATTGTTAATTTTGACAAAATCTATACTGAAACGCTTTGGTAAAGATTACCGAGAATTTTTGGTGTTTCCATAGAGCCAGAAACACGATAAATTTTACCATATTCTGGTAGTTTTGACCACACATTTTCTTAGAATATAAATATTAAAGTAAACATTGTATAACGTAACAATTATGTGAAGTTGCTCTTTTTTCTATATGGTTAATGCTTGTTTGCATGAAATTTAAGTCACTTGCTTAACATATAGCATATTTCGCATATAGTTCCGCATGTAGTGATCATATTATATTTGTCTTAAAGAGAAAATATTTCATGATAAAAAAAATATGCGTAACAATAAAATAGTTTCGTAATGTCTCTAAATAAAAGAGAGTTAGAAAAAAAATACACCAGCTACACTTACCGTTTAGTTTTATCATCATTAGGTTTAGTCCATGTATTGGTTATTAATTGTTTTCATTTATTTGCCAAAACTCATTTTCTTAACCTTAAGCTTTCAAATGTGTTAATTTTATTTTATTTTATTTTATAACCGTCGTTGAACAGTCGACCCAATTTTGGGTTTACGACTACTTATGTTGAACTTTGCAGTCTTATAATTTTGAATCCAATCCAAAAGACAAGGGAATTCCTTGATCAAGTATTGGGAGAAATTTGTCTTCGTGGAGGACGTTTTGAATGAACTAACCCTCTTTTACGTTACTTGGAGAGGAAAACCACTGTAACCTCCCATGGTTAGACTGACGGCAACAGGACTTTTACCCATGATGCGTTTGCCACTGGGGATATTTTATGTCAGCATTGTGGTCAGTGCGAGCCGAGTGTGGAATTCTTATCAACCAGCGTTTGCTGGGATTCGAACCCAGTTCACCTCATTGGAAGGTAAACGCTCTATCCTCTTATAGTCCCCACGGCTCTTTCAAATGTGTTGGCGGAAAAGAAAGTATGAGAAATAATAATGCATTTTAATAATATAAAACATTTTGCAACCATGTAACTGTTTTCAAATTCAACTCTAATGTGTTTGGCACAGGAAACTGTGAAAATAGATTTTATTTTACATTCAATTCAAGGTTGTGGTATAAAAAAAAATTCCGATTATATGAATGATTTTTATTTATTGAGAAAAAGATTAAATGGTATAATTATTTAGTTTTTAAATGTTAGAAATAAATATGTTATGCATATTTTTCATGAAATGGAAAAAAATAAACAACAAATAAAAATGTATTAATAAACTTTACGCAACCATACACAAAACCAGAGACCATATGAAATAAAAAATTATATCTCTACTCAGAGTAATCTGGCATCGTAAATCATTCTATTGATTTTAACTCAAGATAAATAGAATTCTAACTCAAGATAAATAGAATTATTACATTAAAAAAAATTTCTGAATTAATTTTGTACTATAGTACATAGTTTTTATTTACTTATTTTTTTCAAGTATCGTTGATTTTACATCATTTAAGTTTATAGAAACATATTTTAAATTATTTTTATTTCATATTATTTTTATCTCTCAATGAATGCTTGAAAAAACAAAATAAACACAGATAGCTTTAAAAATACTATTTCTGGGACAAATCCATTATATGCTAAATCGATTTTACTTGATCTAACCTGACATAGGGTATAAAACATAAATAATTTAAGAAGGTAGCAATAAACTCAAGGTTGAAACTCGTTTTTGATTACATTGAGCTGTAAGCTACAGCAAATAGCACTGTGATATTATATTTTAAATAACTGAAACTAAAAAGTGTTTTCAGTTTAAATAGTAACAATGTGTAATATCATAAATAATCATAAATATAAATAAAAAAAATGACATAAGTTTTTAAATTAGTATTATTTTCTATTTTTGCCTCCGCACTAAAAAAAGAGTTTGGTCAAAATTACCATAATATGGTAAAATTCGTTGTGTTCTTGGTAGTTTTGAACAAAGCGCTTAGTAATGATTTTGAGTAAAATTAACAATAAAATAGGCTTTTATTACCATGCTGTTTGGTTGTAAATGCGGTAAAATTTGGTAATTTTATCATGAAAACTTAGAGAATGGCCTTAAAACCTTTTATTGGTTAAATATACTTTTCAACATAGTATTTTTTACTGAATAATAAAATTACTGAATAAATAATTTAAAAATAACTATATTTTAGAAAGCTAAAATTTGCGGTAAACATTTACCATATGAACTGGAAAATTACCAAATGACAGGTTTAAATACCGTGTTTATTAGTTTTCTTATCTAATTTTTTTTTAATAGAAATGTTTTGACTATGTATTAAGGCAATTTTACCAGAATTTTTTTTCTTTGCTCCGGCTTAATTGTTCTTTAAATTTTCAATATTGACAATTTAGGTAAAAATGTAGAGAAATTTCCCTGTTTCATACCATTTCCTTTTTAAATAATTCAAGGAAAACTTGTTTTTTTTCTTCTTAAGCCAAAAAAGAAAATTTTTTTAATGTCATTTTATGCCAACCAACTGTAAATACGGAAAAATCCAGGAATAGCCCTTAAAGAGGTAATAAATGTTATTTTTTTTTAAAGTAAATTATATCAAAGATGAGAATTAAAGCAATTGCTTAGATACGTTATTAATAGAGAATGATTCAGTCAAATTCAGTAAACTTTCAAATTTCATGTTAAATTTTCTTGAAAGAATGTAATATTTTTTATTAATTTACAATAAATTAAAAACCCGCACTTATACAAACAACTGGAGTGGAAATTAATAAGTGCAAAATATCCCCCTAAATCAAACCTTTCTTTCTTATAAATTAAACAATAGTCAGATTTCTTTACAAATGCAAATTTTAAAATTTTTTGTGATTATTTTCAACTGACATTATATTTTAATATCGTAAATATTAGATATTTGTCGAAATATTTCATATTTCAATTATATTTATTTAATATTTATGATAATTTTTTCCACCTATAATTAATTTTTTCTTCGAGATAAAGAGGTTGATCTACAGCTAAAGAATGCATCTTGCTAGAAAATCTTTAATTAAATGACACTCTTTATTTAGAATTTTTAAGTTAAATGAAAAAAAAGTAATTAAAATGGACTTTTCTTTTTAATTATGCGTTTTTATTTTATATTATTCCCATCCTTGATTTTTTTAAACATATTTTTTCGAATGACCTAAATAATTGTTTAAAAATTCTTCTTTTCTTAATTAGCATGGAAATACAATTTATCTTGCATTCTTATAAAATAATTAAGATTGATTATCGTTTTAATCAAAAACATAATCCAGAATAAGCTAAAATTTTCTCCAAATAAGTTAAGCATTTTGAAACAAATCTGTAGCTTTGTTCGTAGAGATGAACAGTATTTGTCATTGATTAATTTGATATTGATTGATATTTGTCATTCGATTTGATTATTGATTTGATATTCATGGTCGTCTAAAGAAAGCTTATAAAATGCGGAAGTGGATTTTAAATTTTCATAAAAACTTTCAGCGCATTATTTCGGGACTAAAATAAAAAACTTAATAATTGCATTATAATAAACTTGATCCTCTTTTACTTTACATTAATTTCTTACATTATGTGCTCAAATATACATTATTAGTAACGCTTATTTAATAACGAGCATCTGAATTTGCTTTGTATTTCACACTCTTCATATTTGAATAAGACATTTGAAAAATAACATTAAGCTTTTTACGTATAATAAATATTCATATTCGATATTAAATATTAGTTTGAAATATATTCTATAGTTTAGTATTCTATTGTTTAAAATTAGTAAAAAAATTTTTCAACTTTTGTAATGAGTTATATACTACTCTTGAGATATATACTCTTTTCTCTAATTTTTATAAATAATGAGTTATAATTAATTTTTATACTTATTACCGTCAACAAGGAGCCTGCAACGTAAGTGGATGTAAGTCAAGTATTGTTCTGTATCGAATCTATACAATTCTTAAAGTATCTCCCAAAACTTGTTTTTAAAGTGAAATTTATTATTAGCACTTATCACGGTCAGTCCTTCATTTCACTTCTCATATTTTAAGATAAAAACGTGCGTGGAAGTCTTTGTGTTTAACTGACTGTTGAGAAGTATACAAATTAGTCAATTGTTTTTAAAATTCAAATCTGGCACTCCTGCATCTAAAGTACTCTATTCCTTAATAGAAAGCCACACCACGAGGGAAAATCTTCGTCGTAAATTTTCGTTCAAATCCATTATTAATTTAAAATTTAAGGTACGAAAAAGTTAGTTCAGGCAAACCTAGAATAAGCCATGAAGTTTCAAATACCTAATAAATAATTTTAAAATATCCAAATGAATATAAATTATGAGAAAATAACTTAGGATTACGCAATGGAGAATCTGAATTACGATGTCTTAACCTATTAAAATTTTAAAATGTAATAACCGTGAATTAAGTGAAGGAAGAATTTTTTGCGATGATTTGTAGCTATTCTTATATCACATTTACATTACTACGTTATTTCACCCTAGAGTGAACAAATTAAAGGCACATACCACATCACTCTAATTCAATATTCTCACAGGATCAGAAGTATTGTTATAATGATAATAATAATGATAATAATAATACAAAATGATAATAATAATGTAATCCCTATTTGACTCCTAATAAAAAAAAATCCAGAATGATAAAAAAAAATATTATTTTAAATCATTTAATAAAAATCAGTTATTAAAAATGAAAATAATAATGAAATTCACAACATATAACAAAAAAAGCATATTTGTTTCTCATTCTTGACATAATTACATAATGATAAAAAATTATTTGTTAATATCAATTATTAAACATCAATTATTAAAAATGAAAATAATAGTGAAATTCAAAACATATGAGAAAAAATGCATATGTTTTTCACTTCTTGACATTATTAAATAATGATTAAAATATATTATTTAAAATCTATTATTAAAAATAAATTATTGAAAATGAGAATAATGAGGAAATTCAAAACATATGACAAAAAATGCATGTTTTTCGCTTCTTGACATTATTAAATAATGATATACAAATTGTATCACATTAATTTTTATTCTAAAAAGTTACTTTATGTCACAATTTGAAAAAAAAAAAACAAATATGACGTACAAAATATAGAATATTTTTTAAAACAAAACTAGGTACAAAATATAATAACAGCTTTTTTTGTCATATAGAATTCAAGATAATTCACAAAATTATCTTGAAATTCATATTAAACATAAAATTTAAAAACTGTTATAAAATAATTAAAATCAGAATGCAACGAATAAGAAGAAATTTTAAAATTTGTAATTGTTTTGCAAGAAAAAAAAACTAATTCTTCATTTTCTCAATTTATGTTTTATACATTTTTTTATTACATTTTTTAACTACATTTTATTACTTTTATTAAATTTACATTAATTTGAGTTAAATTTTCTTTCATCCTACCGAGTTAAATGGCTTTTTTAATACTTAGAATTTTCCGTGAAATGATTTTAATTTCAGGAAAATGTAAAAAAAAAAAAATTTCTCATTTCTCCATAGTATAAAGCAAATACGCTGTTGTGATGGTTTGAAAAAAATATATTTTGAATTCTGTGAATTTTGTTCTCTTAATAATCTAAATTTAGGAAAGTGTTTAATTTTTTCACGCAAAATTTTTTTAATAACTTAATGTAACATGCTTAAAGTTTTTTTTTTAAATTTATATATTTTTAATACTAATTGAATTTCATTATTTAATTTAATGAATTTTTAATTATATTTACTTATAAAGGAAAAATAATGCATTTTTGATGAAATAAATAAAAAATGATAGAAAAAATTAAAAAAAATGTAAAAAAAATCAACCTTTACTTTTGTCACTAATTAAATTTTAAACTCAATTTTTTTTTAAAGTTTGCTCACGAAAAAAACCTGATAATTATTATGAAAAATGTAGTTAACAGAATTGCTGAGTTTATCTCACATTACGAAATTGAAGCAATTGGAGAATATGCATGCGTTGTTTCAAGTAAAAATATTAAGAATAGTAAAATATTCCACACCTGTAACAATTCATTGGTATGATTTCAATTACATATTTAAAAGCAATACAAAATTTATTACTCATTTAAATTTGTAGTATCAGTTCATTCGTATCAAATCTATCCTAACACTTTCATAACTCTTGGGAAAAGAGCCCACGTAGAGCACTATAAAAGAAGTACGTTTAAAACTACCAGATCATAGTAAAATTCGTCCTGTTTTTGACTCTATGGAAACACAAGAAAACACGGTAATTTTAATCGAAGTGCATTGGTAACAACTTTTGGAAAAATCAACAATAAATATAGTTTTATTACTATTCTATTTACAAAAATTTAAGGTATTGAAGTTTATATGAGATTGTTTTGAGATTTCAAGGTAGATTTGAGGTTTATTCAAAGTTGATTCCAAAAAGAACTTCAAAAGATCAACATGCTCGGTTAATTTACTTATTAGTTTTGTATTTTTACTAAATGTCTTGTGATTAAAACTATAATTTTAAAAATTAGAATTTCGGGTTTACTTTTTCTATAGGAATGAAAAAATACAAAACGAATGTTTTAAATTCCATATATTTTAGTTTTAATAACAGACTTATGTTTATTTAAAAAAATAGAAATGTCATTGCTATACAAATACTGTACTTTAAAAAAAATTTCTCCGTGCAAAATGGGACTTAGTTTTTTTTAAAAATAATAACTACTTTAGGAATCCAGGTACCTCAAATAACTTTTAGCTCTTTTTGCCAATTTATTCATGCATGTTTTTCTCAGATTGCAAGCGATTTCAAAACTCAGAAAAAAAATATAAGTCAAAAGTATTTTGCATTTTAGAAGAATAAAACACTACCTTAAATAAAATATTTCAAAACACGAAGCATTTTTATATTTCAGTATTTTAAACTATTTGCATTGAAATAAACAAGTATAAATGTGAGTGTATAAATTGTTATTTTTATAGCACTGCTATTATTCGTTTTATTAATTTGTTTTCGTGATTTTAAAAATGGAATCTCAGAATTTCTAACACTGCTCGAATATTTACAGTGCTCAAATCACTACAGGAATCCTGTTTCTCTAGGACTACAGGAATCTTATACAGCACGAATTTTGAACGTTTCGTGATAGCTACAATCAGAATTTATAGCGATATTACACAAAAAATTAATTTATCGTAAATCAAAATTAGTCTTTTGCAAGATTAGATAACTGGAACTCTATGTTTGGTGATGATATAAGTTTTAGTTGTTTCCTGAAAACTGCATGCAGAATTTATTAGCAAGGAAAATTTATCGTCAATAACAATTCCGATTACTTTAAGACTAACTAGATCTTAAACACTATGCGGAAATTCAGCGCTTAATGGCATCACAAGTTTCACTTGTTGTTTGATCGAAACAATCAAAATTTATCGTCATATTATCCCCAGAGGAAATTAAACGGTTTACAAAGTTTTGACTTAACTCTAACGTGTTTGATGTCAATGCAAGTCTCAAGTATTTCCTAAAAGCAAATTTTTATCCCCAATTAAAGTTCTGAACCAACTGAAGAGTTAAAACTGCTTATCTGTTCTTGACTACAAGGCAAGTTTTAATTATTTTCTGATCGCTACATTCAGAAATTATCATCAACAGAAATTTTGATTATCTTGAACAAATTTATACTAGAAATCTGTATCTGATGAAATTTTTTTATTTGTATTATTTTTATTCAAACTGGGTTGTTTGGGGGGGGGGGGCAATTTGTTACTTGTATTATTTTTAATCAAATTGGGCTGTATGGGGGACAATTTTTTATTTGCATTATTTTGAATCAAACTGGTCTGCTTGGGGGACAATTTTTTATTTGTATTATTTTTAATCAAATGTGTCAAGTTTTCGATAATATTTTCTAATTTATCCACAAAAAAAAAAAAAAAAAAATAAAAAACATCTGACATGTCCGAAGTTCCGAAGTTCTGCTTTATTTTTTTATATTAAAACATAATTAATTCATGAAGTAAGGAATAACAGTAATGGATTAAAAGTTCTAAAAAATCAAATTAAGTAAACAACTTTTAAAACTAAAGCAATCAGTGACAAAAATAGCACAAAATCAAAAAGTATAAAATAGAATAAGTTTGGGTAAGTCTTTCTCTATCGGTTTCATGCGATCAAAATCACTACAATCTCCATATTCTTTAAGATCTAATACTAAATCTATATACAAAAATGAATTAGCTTTTAGTAATGACCACTAATACAAAGGGATTAGTAATTACTAATTACCACTAATACAAAGGGATTACTAATTACTAATTACCACTAATACAAAGGGATATTTTCTGTAAATCACTTGAAATATGAAGAAATACGATCGCTAAATTCACCTTTATTTTCGCTTAAGTATATTTAATTTTAGAAAAATTGAATTCTTCTAAATTTTTCAGAATTTCTTTTCGTTTTCGCAAATATTTAGGGTATTACATCATAATATTTCATTTTCTGTGCTCTATGTTCATTGACAAGAAAATATTTATGTCCAAATTTTAATTAAATGGAGTGTCAAGTAACTTTTCCTCAATTCGCATCACGTGAGTATCACCGGAAATTTGTATCCCTATACAACTTCATTAATGTAATGGCAATCGTTCGTCGAGGAAAGTTGTTGAAATAAAGAATGGCAACACTTGGCTCCGTCAGCCGGAATATTCTTTTGTTAGAAAATCTTTTGTGAGTTACACGAAACCAATTTAAATTTACTTTAACTTGGGTGTGTCGGAATATAATATTTTTCTGTTCACCTTATTGATTTAGGCGCAGAATTTGAATAATATTTGACATTCTTTATTGTAATATCTATTTTTATTTTTATTTTTCAAATACAGCTAAATTTTTGAGTTACTTCTTTGAATAACTAATTAGCGTAGAAATGTGGTTCGAAAATATTACATTTTGAAGTATTTCTATTTTAGGAATCTATTCCTTTTCCGATCATTTGAGAAAAGATAACTGAAAATGGCGAGAAACAAATTACGCTTTCAGTGATATGTTAGATTTATTCTTAAAAATACCCAATTCACTAAATTTTCCTAAAAGTAACGGAATATAATTAGTATTTTTTTAAAGTGCATTCATTTATATTTATTTTTCACTAATTCTTTCTTTACTTTTATGGGGCGTTTTACATTTCGAAAATAAATCCCAAAAGTCTTTCTTGATTGTTCCATGAAATACATTACACGTTCCTTCATTTATGTTTTACATTGTTTGTCTTTTCATGAAAGAAATAATTTTTATTTTATGCTAGTGCTATTTCTAAAATAAACTGTACAAGGAATTAAAAATTTTCTTTTCTTCTAAATACTTTTTTTACGAATTAAAAAAACATTATTTAACCAAGCGGAAGTATAAATTTGCAAGTCTAATAGCAGTTAAGAGCGATTGATGAAGCGAAGAAAATATTTAAACGCTTTGTTCCTATAACCAATTTCTATAAAAATTATCTAAAGCAAAGTTTCAATTTTTCTTCATTTTTAACGCAATTTCTGTTATTGAGATAATTAAGGTATAATTAGTCAAATGTGTTGTAGTAGTGGAGATAAGGTATGCAAAAACTATTTGAGTTGTGTTTATTCCTCAACAATTTGAAGTAAAATAGGAATTAAAAATGCATAGTAAGTGAGTTTTCGCCTTTAAATGATATTAATATTGTATAAGTATGTTTGCACTCGACTTTTTTTATAAAAGTATTATTTCTAGTATCTTTTTCGACAAATATATGTTTAGTTCTGCTCTTTATAAAAATGTGAACGTTTCTTAAGAAGCTTATTATGATAAGTTTTACTTTTCGAAACTAGTATATCCCTTTTGTGCCAGTAATAAATTGTAGGCTAAAAGAATTTTACTGTTTGAAGTGAAGTTGAATATCTTTTTGTAATAAATACATTCAATAGCTCTAAAATGTATACATGATTTTTTTATAAAGATGGTAAATATGGCAAAATTTCGTAATTTTATCATGATACCTTAGATTTTAGCATAAGAACCATTTATTCGGTAAATTTCAGTATTTAGTCAGAAAATTTGTATTTTTACCGAACATGATGTTGTAAGAACTATTATTTAGAAAGTCAGAATTTCCGGTAAAAAGTTAGCGTATAAACTGGAAAATGACTAAATGACAGGTTTAAATACTGCGTATTTTGATTTTCTTACCAAAATTATGTTTTTTTTTACTAGAAATGTCATTACTATATATTAAGGCAATTTTACCAGAATTTTTTTCCTCCGTGTGGGCTTCGTTGTTTTTTTAATATTAAGATTGAGAATATAGGTAAAATATAGAGAAATTTTCCTGCTACATACCTTTTCCTCTTTGAATAAGAACAACATTTTATAAACCAGAATTTCAGGTAAACCATTACCAGACGAAGGAAAATATTAGTAATTGAATGGTTTAAATATCGTATAGTTCAGTTTTATAAGCAGAAATAATGTGTTAATTTGCTAAAAGATATTATTACCGTAAATACGATAATTTTAACATAATTTTTTTTTTCCATCGAAGTTATGTATATTTTTTTATTCGTAGATGTGTAAAGGTAGAAAAATATTTGTAAATTTAGGAAAGTTTGTGAAATGTTTGATATTTTTATTCAAATATTTCTGATAAATAGCTAATATATAAACATCAGGAAAATAAAATATATTCAGCTGGATAAATATAAATGACTATTTTGAATTATGAATTGATCCGGGTGTAAGCGAATATGAAAATGTTTAATGATTGAACAGACTAGATAAGATGAAACAGATACAAATAATTTTAGTTAAATTTGATGGATTTCGCAAAAGTTTCATTTAGTTTTTAATTCAATGAAAGCATTTAAACGCATTAAATTGTCAATAGGAATTTCTTTTCTTAAAAGCATAAATGTGTGAAAACTTTTTAAACAATAGACAAAATGAAATTGAAAATGTTTTTTATGAGATAATAATATGACGTATTCAAAGTTATATCCTGCTCTTCGCAAATATCCGTAATCTTCGTGGAACGAGATAAGAAAGAAATCAATTTTGATTGCTTTTTTTTTTTTTTTTTTTTTTTTAAAGAAAAAAATGCTTTGTTGCATTTTGTATACTAAATACACATTATAACAGCATATTTCTGAATTCTTTTTCTTTAAATTTGTAACACAATATTTTTTAAATGAGTTCAAATAATTTAATTTGCAAAAACGACCAATACAAGTAAATCGCTGCTAACTCTACTGGATTTTTCCAGTTCCTTCTGGTCTACTGGTTAAACAAAAATATTCTTGTACATTTTGGAAAATTCCTTTTGGAATATTATTATCATTTTAATGATCTACACTTAGAATTATATAATTTTAATAATCAAAATCCCATTGCCAATAAGGAAAGAAAGAAAAGATACGGGCTAAGCACTAGATAAAATTATATCTGTTCTGCAGTTTGCTAGTTTTATTTTTAAAATGCTAAATGAAATACATCGGACTATATGCTACTTTTATTTTAAAAAAATTTTAATTAGTGGCTGAAATAACCAAAAAAAATGTCTTTAAAATTAGTAGAATATTTTTAAATAAATTTTATAAAAATGACAACTTTTTTTTCATAAACGCTTTAAGAATTTGAATATCTTTTTTTACTTCTGTGAAAGAAAAATTTTTAAACATAAACTTTTGCTGAAAGTTTTCCTAAATTTTTGCAGATTTGTATATTTAAAAATATTAATTTCCTGGAAGTGAAAATAACAGAAAGTGATACGATACATTTAATGTGCTAAAGTTGCGTTAGAGCCTTGTGTTATTTATGTTGCTATAAGGAATTCACTAATGTTGTTAGATTAAGATAATACAGTGGATAGTGATCAAAGAGAAGTAATCTGTTTTCATTTCTGTGTGGCTATTTTTGGTCATTCCTCTGTCTATTACTCCCCCACGGATGTTGCCATAATCTTTTTCCTAACTATCCCCACAAATTCCATGGGGTGACGTCATCTCGTGACGTCTGTGCATTGAACTGATAATTCTTCATTTTTATATTAAATTGAAAATATCTGAAATCAGACATTGGAACTAACATACTTTGATAATATATTTTAAGAATTAAGTTTTCTTTTTATATCATTGAATAATATAATTTGTAAGCGTGAATTTATATGATACAAAATATTGAAGAATATTTATTTACTTATTGAAAATTGTGTGTGTGTGAGCTTTATAAGCTATATAATGTAATTTAAAATTTTAAATAACAAAAGTAAAAAATGTTTCCATTTGCATCATCCATAAGGCAAATATTAAGAATTGTTTCATTTAAAAAATATTTCTAATTGGAGATTGATCGTTCTCTGGTTCAGGTTAAAATTACGATCTGTGGATGAAGGAATGCACGTACGCTGTAAAATGGGCTGTGACGCGTGTGTGGCTAAAATCGTATTCTTGACCATAAATAGCACCACGGAAAAACAAGAAACGCATCCTCTGCCTTGAAATTCGCTTGGTTCGACAAGCAGGCTTGCTGGCATTGGTAAGTGGCAATAGAAATAATAACTGCAAAGTTATCTAAAACAACGTGCTTATTTTGTTGCCATTTATGATTTCAAAACTTAATCCTACAAAATTAAATAATTTGAATTAAACTGTAACTGAAATAAAAAAAAAATTATCAGTTATGTATTGAAAAGCAAAATTAATGGAGAAATGGTAATATGGATACGTAAACTTAATACGCGAAATTTAAATAAAATACTAAAAGCTTGTTTTGCCTAATCTAAGAACATAAAGCCACCAGAAAGGACAAAATATAATAATAAATTTTAAAAAAGAATGGAATTATTTTAGCTTTATTAATTGTGCTGATATAAGTCTTTCAGTTTTGTGCAGGAGTTCGTAATTTGGTTCAGTACTAATATATCGATTGCTTACTTTTTCTCACTTATACAGCAAAATAGCTGAGCAAGTAAAATATATAACTATTACAATTTCATGTAAGGCTACCTTGTTACTGTGTTAATCGTAACGAGATGGACATAGACTGGCAAAATAATGAAATGAATGTGAAAAAAAATATTTAGACATAACAGAAAGTGCAACACAATAAATTGCAGTAAAAGAGAAGTAATTCTACTTGTTAACAATGTGTAACGGTATCTCTATTTCATATATATGACAGTTCAACTTGAAAACGATTTTCAGCTTTCTTAAGGCATCTATCTATACAGTGAAACTTTTTGGACGCGACCACTCTCTGCTCTACAGTAAATGGTCATTAATGGAGATTGGTCGCTCTCAAGGAGTTACTTCTATTGACTTAAAATGTTATCGAAGGTGCCTGCAAGCGATTTTAATTTTACTCAGTGCCATTTCCTTAGAGCAGAAAAGTCACTTGTGTCGACGCCATGAAAACCGGGGTGATAAATAAAATTAAACGTCTATATAAATGACCCCTATTGATAAAATTATGTGTAAAAACTAATTTGTCAATTACGAATGCTAGAACTGTGTTAAATAGTTAAACAACTCCGCTTTTGTTTAGGTTTGCATTTAATTTTATATCATAAAAATTAGTTTGCTTTAAAAAATGAAATGACTTTTGTTTGCTTGAGTTGCTCAGTATTTCTGTATAGCTTTTCTATCTAACCTTTCTTATCTGCCTAAATTAGCATTCAACTCTAAAAATAAATCATTGACAGCATGAGTCCTTAGCTCTCTCTCTGACTGCAACATGAGATTTTGGAACTCTTTTAAAGACAGTCAAAAAGGAGCTTTTTAAAAAATAACCACTCACAAATATTTTTTACACACATTTGAATCTACTTATTTGTTTTGTTAATGTTTTTTATTTTGATATTTTTGTATTTCCTTATTTGACCTTTTCCGCATTGGGTGGAGGTTTGCTCGATCACTGGCAGAGGTTTTGATGGTCTCTCCTAAAAAATTTTCTTCAACACAAATTCAATGGAAAAAATTCCGTGCCTTTCAAAAGTGGTCGTAAATAGATGAGTTCGCTGCACTGAGGGGATCTCTCCTGAAAGTTTCACCGTATTTTTTAAAATTTAAAAAAATTTTAAAATTTATATCATTCAACATCGTCTCTCTCTCTTTTATTTTCTTTTAATTGTTTTTCTTTCTTTCTTTCTTTTTTTTTTTTTTTTTTTTGCTATCTCTACTCATTTTTCGTTGATTTTGACGTCTAATCAAGCGCAACTTATGAAACAATGTTTTCGAAAGAGATAAATATTTTTACAAAGATGGTTGATTAGTTATTATTAATGACAAGAAAAATGAATAACTTGCCACAACATTCAAAGAAACATGAATTCTGAAAAAAACTAGCATTAGGATTATTAATAAAAATTGCAAAACGTTAAATTTCAACTCTTCACTTCAGCATTTCTATGACATGCAGAGATTGCGCACAGCGTATCTTTTCACTGCAGATTTAACAATGAATAATTCTCAAATTTATTATACTGTGAAAAACTCAGCATCAAATTACGGTAAAAAGAACCGGCACTCAGAACGCTGGTATATTTTACCATAAAACTTTGCGAAACAAAAAAAAATTCTGATATACTGTAATTTTCACAGTAATATTACTGTATTACTGCAATTAAATAAATGCTATTGTGAAAATTGCTGTATGAAATTCTACGGTAAAAATAAACTTAAACGGCAAGATGAATTTTATGGATGATGCACCCAGGGGTGCCAGTCCTTTTTGCAATAATTTGATCTGGAATTTTTTTCTAATGTATCGAAAATTATTTCTTTATTCCATAATCTATACATCCTGCCTCGCATTTTTGTTAGTAATATAGTTTTTATGCAGCAAAACAAAATGCTATCTAACGTTGAGCAACCAAAATATTGATAGAGCCTACGATTTTTAAACATAGAGGGATTAAAATTTATTTAATGCAATACTATATAAAAGGAAATACTACTATTTATTATGTAGAAAAAGGTATTATTTACGTATGAAATTAAACGTATAAAATTCCTTAAAAAAATCTTTCATGATTTCTGTTTGTTTTATAAAGTGTTTCTCTGATATTATTTTAAAGTTATAAGCAGTTGAGATATATGAAGCTTTTCTTTTTGAGAAATAAACTATCGTAAAATTTTGTTTTTGAACTCTTACAATTTAGTATCAAAAGTTTTCCGAAATCTTTTAATAAATATAACAAAAATTATTATCTTAAATATTGAAATTCCCGACACTGTAGTACATAGCGTTTAAAGGCGTATAATCATGCCAATGGTTCAATCCATGAGAAAAATAGACTGTTCACTCAGTACACTGAGAGAAAAAAGTATTGAGAAAACTAATAGTATATAATAAAATGTAACAATTTTTCACTCTTCAAAAAACTCAGGGGCACCAAAAAACTCAGTACTTTTTATCAAAGCTCTTTGGTAGCTTTTTTGTGAAATTAATATTAATATTTGATTTTATAATATGTTATATATTTCGGTATATGTTTTAAATTTTTTTAATTTTATCCTGATACCTTTTAGAGCATAGCATAAATAAATTTATCCAGTTTAATTTACTTTTCAGTTTTGTATATTTTACTAAATGCGTGTTAATGAGTACTATAATTTAGAAGAACAGAATTTCCCATTAACCGTCACCATATGAAAGAAAAAAATTACCAAATAAATACCTTAAATACCGCATATTTTGGTTTTAGTAACAAGAATTATTGTTTCTTTTTTTCATTATGAATGTCATTAAGAATCAGTACGGTAATTTTACCTGATTTTTTTTCTCCCTGCAGTAAAAGAATAGTTTGTGTTAATTAGTTGGATGTATTTATATATTTGGTTTTATTATTATATTAAAAGAGCGAATTAAAAATTTTTTTACAGCTTTTACGAAACTCGTTTTCAGAAAAGAAATTATACAAAAAACATTTTAACAATTTGTTATTTTTTTTTACTAAACAACTACTTTTTTGCTGTCTCACAAAAGAAAAATTTTACACGCAAAATATCTAAAATTTGATAAAATTCTATTGCATGGTTCCTAAAAGAACAAAAAAATAATAATAATATTTGAACTATCTTATTTTTAATTGCCCTTACCTACTTCTCGTAAAATTAAATTTATTCTTCTTTAATGGAGCTTCATATTCTTATAGATAATTCATTAAAATCAATTGTAAACATCTTTCTAATTAATTATATAATTTAATCTAATGTTATTAGGGCATAATTAAATCTATTATTCTAAATCTATAATCTATTATTCTCTACTTGTTCTAATTTTTCTATGTGCTGTTTTCAAAAGTGCATTAAAAGCAATTTTAATATTGTCTAAGAATCGAAATACGGGGTAGAAAGTTATCTTGACAAATGAAAAATAAAAAAACATTTTAATATTTATTTAAAAATGTAGAAAAGCGTATTTCACTATCAATAATCACTTTATTAAAAATCGTTACCGAATTAAAGACGGAAACTTACGCATTTAGAATCACAATTTTACAAACTAATCTACTTAATTTTAATCGGATTTATGCTAATATGGTAAAATGGAATTTCGAATTTTTAAAAGTCGTTATTTTTTACTAATACATATCAGCGCATTTTTATTTATTCAATACCATTTCATGCGTGTTTAAATTTTTACAGATAGAAATAGTTTTTTAAATTTTTTTTACAGATAGAAATAGTTTTTAGCTTCCCTAAAACTAATCAATTAAGTAATTTTAACCAATTATGATGGATAAAAGTTTTTTTTTCTATTATAACTTCGATTTTTTTTTCTGTTTCCTTATGTTAACTGAATTAAGGATATATTTAAAGCGTGTATAATTATATACCTGAAAAGTTTATTTTGCTCACAATATGCATCAATATTCCAAAATGAAGGTTGGAAATGATGCGAAATCCCACGCAATAATGTTCTTTTCAATTGGATACCTGCAAGTGGCGTCATCATTGATAGATCATGGCATTTGTCAGTTCAGAAGCCAATCAGACTGCTGTTGATTTTCTTCTAAGTCATTTTTATCTGTGTTGTGTATATTGTTGATTAACAAACAAATTTATATCTTTAGAAATATTGTTTATATGCATCCTAAATTGATGCTTCTTGTTTCATACTGTATAGTAAAAGTGACTTTACTGATTCTTATGTGTGTCACTGTAATTATAAATGTCCTACTGAGTAACAATTGGTGGCGGCTACTTTACTTCAAGTAGTGTACAAAAATCCTAATTGGTGTTTCATTACACTAGGAACTTGGATTTGGTGTAGTAGAACACTTAGTGGAACACAACTTTGGCGTAAAGTAGTTTCTATGATTTCTGAAGTCCAGAAACAGGAAATTTTTTCACAGTATGAGAATTTAATAATTAATTCAGATTGTATGTATACACTTATTCTCAAAATAAAATTTGTTTGAAAATCAAACATACGCGTAGTACAGAGAGAATAATATTAAGTCAAATTTGAAGTAGGCTTAATAGAACGGAAGTGGATTGAAATTATACATTATTAATTCAGTAATACTGAATATAATACTGAATTAATAAATTCATTTATTAATTCTGTATAAATTAACAGTTCTCAGAGTTTCAAAAGTTAAAATATAACTATCCTTATTGAACAATTAAAAACATGCATGCATATTTTAACGGCCAATTCTTGCCTGCAGAAGGCAACAACAAACGCTCGTAAGCTCATTCTAGTTTGAAGATAAACTATTGACGTTATTGTACTTGGCGTTTCTTAAATTTTTCATTTTCAAATCAACATTGGTGTTTGTTGGGAGATTGTTGTTGGGAGTTTGTTGGAAGATTATTCCTTTTTAAGCTCTCAGATTTAAATAACCCCCCAGAAATTGTATTTGAATAAAACATACATAGAAACATAGTTTGTGAATCAAACATTCGCTTAGCACAGAGGAAATAATATTAAGACAGATTTGAAGAAAACTTAAATGAACGGAAGCGGATTGAAATTATACATTATAAATACATTCACTAATTCAGTGCAAATTAAGAGTTCTCAGATATTTAATAGTTAAAATATAACTATCCTAATGAAACAACTAAATACATACATACACATTTTTATGACCAATTCCTGCTTGTAAAAGGCAAAAACAAACGCTCGTGAGTTCATTCTACATTGTAAACAAGCTCTAGTGGTATTCTATTTGGGTGTTTT
The DNA here is from genome assembly GCA_949128135.1 of Parasteatoda lunata. Taxonomy (NCBI): domain Eukaryota; kingdom Metazoa; phylum Arthropoda; class Arachnida; order Araneae; family Theridiidae; genus Parasteatoda; species Parasteatoda lunata. The sequence continues at coordinate 65,591,887 of OX421974.1, forward strand.
TAAAAATTTTCACTTTCAAAGCGCGTCAATACTGGTGTTTTCGGAAGTGAAAATAATTCTCTCTTATAGTGTGAATGCGCGCGAGTTTGGTGGAAGAATATTCAATTTTAAGTTTTAATATTTAAATCGCCACCTGAAATTGCATTTGGACGCTTATTTGGTGTTAACCCAAAATAAAGTATTTTTCAGAAAATTTTTGAGTAGAGATTTTACACTACTGTTTTTACTGGGTAGAAGAATTTTAAATTTACTCTAAAATTTTTACTGTGAATTAAATTTAAACTTACTCTTGTTGTGAGAGTTTAATATTTTCATCTGTGTTACGCCCATATATATTTTGAGAACTGCCGCATACTAAAAATGTGTTTTATTAAAACTGCATTTAATAAAAAAAATATTTTGAGAAATTAAAGGGTAGGTTTATTAGGAGGTAACTAATTAGGAAAGAAATTTAAACTTTAATTTAAAAATTAATATAATACGATTAAACCGTAGGTAGAAAGAAATTTAAAACGAGAAAATAATTTGTTGAAGATGCTGAAATTTCAAAATACAACAATGTAATCGAAGTTGTAAAATTTTCAAATGGGAAAACCAGTTAACTTCAAGTTGAATTTGCTGACGGAATTTAATACATGACAAATAAAATGTTTTTTGAGGAAACTCTTTTCATCTCTAAATGAATGCATTCAAGTTTAGTAAACTGCAAATAGATTTTTCTATTTTTAGACTTAAGTCTGCAAGTTTATTCTTCATTTAAGAGAGGTTAGACTACAGCGCATTGTTAAGTTTGCCTCAAATGAATTTAAATGTGCAAAGTTTAAAAATTTAAATCCTATTCTATTTAAATTCTGTTCGTTGAAATATTTAACTCTTAAATGGATTTCCGATTATTTCTGTAAAGACAGTATAGAATTTGTTTTAATTCGTATGAACTAAATCAGCTAAATTAATAATTAAAATAGTTAATGGAATATCATAAATCATTTCTCTGAGAATGCCTTTTTTAAAAATTTTAAATTTTTCAACGAAATTTCTTAAGACTTTCGAAATAATATTTGATTCAAACTTAAATTATTGAATGTTTCATTTGGAATTAGCTTTTAAAAGCAATAATATTTAAAGGATCTTGTATAAAAAAAGTTTTTTTATAAAATTCTGTTTAATAAAAATAGTTATTATTCTCAAACTTTCTATTTTCTAATAATTTTCATTTGATGAAAGAGAAATGTTTTGAGTGATAATTTAGTGATTTCAAGAAAATCAGCTTTGGAATTTAGTAACAGAAAAAAAAGCTGAAACACATTATTTTCATTAGAACCCAATCTTATTTAATCCTCAAAAGTAAAACATTTAATAAACTCTACAATATTTTTATATATTAAATTTCGCTATTTTTCAGGATGCCACTAGGTTAATTACGAAGGCTTAAGAAACATGTTAGTGAAGCAAAAGTAACATTTTAGGGCACATTTTAGTGAATTTAGTAAAGTATATTTCAGAAAATATAGTAAAATGTAAAAGTAAAAAAAAAAAATTCTTTAAAATTCGTCTTATCTAATAATTGATCTCGGACAAATCTAAACACTTAGCAAACCATAAAATTTTTAACCTGAAGTTTCGCACTTTTTTAGGTAGGCCTTTGATTAGATTAGTATAAAAAAGTTCTAAGTAACATATTAGGGAATTTACAAACATCATCTTTAGAAAATATATTAATGGGAAAATTCTAAAGCATTTTATTTGCCATTAAAACCCATGCTGGTTTAGTGACATTAGGCAAAAACATTTGAATAAACATAAAATATTTTTAAGATCAAAATTTCACTCTTTTTTAAAATATCACCTGTTTCGTATAAAAAACATTTAGCAAACCATAAAATTTTTGCAAACCCAGAATTTCTGACTTTTTTAGGTTGTCACTTGGTCAGTATGAGAAGGTTTTAAGTAACATTTTTATGAGTTTATAAATATCAGCTTTAAAACATATAGTAAAAGAAGAAAAAACTGAAAAATATTTTTTGTTTCATTCAAAACCATACTATTTTCATGATATGGAGTAGAAATAAAGCTAAACACAGATCTAATCATAAAATATTTTTAATTTCAAAATGTCACACTTTTCAAGTGTCACACTTCATTTGATATCTGCTAAACTCTTCATTTAAATATTAACACAGTTGAATTTTGTGGAATTCGTATCATGTTGCATATTGACCATTCTATTGTTTTCAAAAGTGAGTTTGGAAAGAAATTGCCATAATCTATAGCTTTTTATGACCATTTGAGGGGTAACATCATAATCGTACAAAATCCGTGATTTATATAAAACATAGTTTTTATAATTATGGGTTGCTTATGAGTTTTCTTTTTTTCGCAGATAAAAAAAAACTATGGTTGTCAAAAATGTTTTAAAGATTTTTTTTTCTCTTTTTAAAACTGCCACTTGTTAACTGCTTAAAATGGGATTTGTGTAGAAACAATATTTACAGTATAACAAATCAACCTATATTAGGAAACCTATATTATTTTTTCTAAAAAGTTATAAGTAACATATTAGGGAATTTACAAACATCATCTTTAGAAAATATATTAATGGGAAAATTCTAAAGCATTTTATTTGCCATTAAAACCCATGCTGGTTTAGTGACATTTATTTAACAATGACACATAAATTAACAAAATTAAAGTATCCGTAACGGGTTAGTAATGACCTTTCAAAAAAATAGAAAAGCCCGTAACGGGTTCGTAATAACTTTTAAAAAAAATAGAAAAGCCCGTAACGGGTTAGTAATAACCTTTCAAAAAAATAGAAAAGCCCGTAACGGGTTAGTATAAACCTCAAAATTAAAAACAAAAACTATCAAAAATCAACTCTCTGATGTTAAATCAAAATATCATGCTTTTTTATTTAAATTTATCTCGTTACATGTTTTTTTTTTTTTTTTTTTTAATATTTTTAGTCTTTATAATAGTATAAAATATATTGTAATCGTAGTAAAAATTGATTTAAAAAAAATTTTTGTAAAAAAAAATTATAATACCTTCTTAAACAAAATGTATCAATTTATCTAATAATTTTTATATTAATAATTTTTATATTAGTAATTCACGTATAAATACAGTTGTAAGTAACCTCCAAAACTTGCCTCTTTGGAAATCTACATTCATTGGTAATCTATAATAAATGTGATAGAAGTCCCTGAAGTATATTTACTATCAATTGAAACGTTTATGTTCAATTTCTGAACTGTCATGTATACATTGCGAATATGTTTAGCTATGAGGCTGACGATTCGTTTTTGCAATACGCTTATTAGGTATGGAACTAAAACATTAGAAAGCAAAGATTGATTGTAATAACATGAGAAAGTCATCGTTAAGTGTTAAAGCATTGTTGATTACTTAATAATGAATGATTCACTATTACGAATAATTTTTCTTCACCCTAAAAAGATTTTCAGATTAAATTAAAGCATCACAAAGATCGCACCTTAAAATACATTATAAATTATCAGAATGTTTTTTACTATAATATCAGGAAAAAATTAAAAGTATTTAGAAATCATAATAATGTCATGGAGAGATTTAAAAACTTTTATGAAACGTAAATGCGACATTTTGCTGTTCTGGTATCAGTTACTAATATAAAATTGTTTTTTTTTTCTTCTGGAAAAGTAATTAAATTATTAGTATTTCACTTAACATGTGAAACAAACCTTTTTTCATTCTAAAGGCATCATCTGAAAAAAAGTAAATTTACTACTTAAGCAAAAATTTTTTATTAATTTTGAATAAGCATTTTTTTTGAAAGACGAATGAAATTTTTATCAGCAAACAATATGTAAAAAAATTATATTGCTTTCACTTTCTACGTACTTAATCACATTATCTTGAAAAACACTTAGTTAACATCAACATGTTTTTTGTGCCTTTTTACGCTTAAAAAAATGTTTTCAAGATCAGAAAAAAAACATGATTTGCAGATTTTTAAAAAAATATGCCTTCAAGATATATTAATAAAGCTAAAATAAAGCTAAAACAATTACGTTTCGTGTTTTTTATTATGTAAAAATCAACATTTAGAATATTTTTCATTTTATACTTAAGATTTAATTACTATATCAAATCTTTAAGATCGTCAAATACTAAGACCGTCAATGTCATAAATTCTAAATCAGAATTTGCATTTGAAAAACTTCTATAATATTTTTCAACATTTCCTTAATGTTTTGAAAATCAGTTTATTTTTGAAAAATGGCTCTAATTTCTATTTTGTTTAGAATGTTCTGAGTAATAACACTCATTCGAAACTCAAAAATTTCTGTTTAAAAAAAAAAATTACATTTAAATGATCAACTACTCAGATTTTTATTGTTGTTATGATTAACATCTCTGCTAAAATGCCATAGATAATACATATCCATATTCTAATTGGATGTAGTTTTCGTAAACTACGAAAAAACGTACGTTTAAGACTCCCACATATCTTAAAATTTATAGTATGTTTGGTTCCATAGGAACTCCAAAAAATCTCGGTAATTTTTAGAAGGTAATGTTTGATCATTATTTTGGTAAACTTAACAATAAAATATGATTTTGAATGTGATAAAATTCGGTAAATTTATTAAAACTTGGAAATTTTATCATAGTGCTTAAGACATGGCATAAAAACCATTTAATTTACTTTTCAATTTTATATTTTTTACATAATGAGTGTTTAATAAGAAATATAATTTTAAAAACCTGAATTTCTGGTAAACCGTTACCATATGAATGGGGAAGTGGTAGACGTCTGTCTTACTCTATGAGCTAAGAGTTTTCCGCAGCGCTAAAAATGAAATAAAAAAATAATAATAATCAATTGCAATCAATAACAATATTTACTAATTTAACAATAGAGTAATATGAATATTTCTGAAATACGAGTTATCTCGTCCGCCGGGATAGAAGAGTTAAACAATTTTACCTTTAAGACAACAGACAGACCTTTAAGAACAACGCTTGTTAAAAATACCACATTATTATATATCATCTAATGCTTATGTGTCTTCTTTAAAATTGATATTTCAGTAGTCATAAATTCAAATTTTAACCGTAGCTCAATTAAAATTGCTGAAACTTTATATGAATGCTGGAATAAGCCACATTCAAAATCCAACAAGACATGTTCATAAGATCTTTAAAAGACTTATTACCTTTTTGAACATATTCCGAACAACAAAGACCGACATTTATCTGACTATTATCTGCCATAATACTGAAATTTATGGCATACATATTTATTCTTTTTTTTAAATGAAAATTCCTGTAATAAATCACTTGGAGTTTTAAAAGTCGTTCTAATTTAAATTTCTATTTAAAATGCTGTTAAACGATTCAACGACTCTCTCTCTCTCTCTCTCTCTCTTTGCTGGCTTATACAAAATTCCATAGTTTTCTGATTAGTTCGAATCACGAAATTTCGACTACTTTCTGGAAACTTATAAACTAACAGATAGTTAACTGATAACAAAATATATATATAGCGAAGTAAGCTATTTTGTAATGAAAGAAATATTAAAAAATTAAATTAAAAAAAAAAAAAGAAAATAAAGTAGTATGCCTTTGCAAGTGAACCAAAAAGGTAATTCTGTTTTTTTCCAGACTGAAAACGAAATGCATAGCTCAAATAACTTTTGCAATGAACTTCTGTCATCACAAAAAATCCCATCCTACGCTTTACCGTAAGACTTAACGCTTCTTTTAACTTGTTTGACATTAAAAAAAAAAACAGATTTACTTTTTTTTATTTGCCATACATGTTAAAACGGTGTTTTAAAAATATGTATTTTATTTTTGTATTATTACTAAGTACTGATCATCTAACTTTTAAATTTAAATTTAAATTTTTAAATTTTAAAATGCATTTAGTGACTCATCTTAATATTTCAGCTGCGGGGATTTCCAAACACGTATCTCATGAGAAAAGTTGATCATCCTCAGCGATCTAGAAGGAATGCCGTACATTTAACTAAGAGGCTAGCCGATGATCACAGAGTAAATATAACCTTAGCTATACGTTTCAATTATAAACATTATGTTCCGACTACAAATAACTTAATTTATTTTAATTATTATTATAATTTAGAAATGTTATGTTTGCTATAAAGTATAATGCTGTTTTAATTATACTTTATATTAACAGTTTTATATTAACGAATTGCGGTATTATACAAATATGTTATTAATTTCCCATTTCTTATACCATTGTTTGCCCCATTCAGCGTGTGTTTTTTTTTTTAACTTTAACTATATGATCAAATATCTATGATAATATAAATTTCATTGAAAAAATTATATTTGAGTATGTAGCAACACTGCTTAGGGTGAAAACTGTTAATTTCTTTTCTAGTGAAATTTTTTTATATTTTTTCCCATTTTACTCATGCAATAATAGTAATCAAAATTCGAATCTTTCAATGTATTGAGAAGGCTGAAATTATTTAGAGGATATAATTTCACACTTCCTGATGGCTGGATGTTTTGTACTGTCTAGCTATCACCAGAACTCTTTGCGTCTGAAAGTTGTAGGTTGCCTTCTCATATGAAAACAAGAGTGAAACCACTTTTAAAAGAAGAAATGATAACCTCTCCCAACCCAAAGAAATATGAAAAGGTTAACTCCTACTCCAATTCGAAATGGCGTATTTTCGTTGCCACGGTAACAGTCAGCATGTCAGTCTAGTGACTGAAGGAGTTCTCGTGACAGGCGGAGATTGCACTGCCACCTGAACACTTCGTGTAGATGTAAATTTTTCATTGTGGTTGGCAATTTATTCCAAATTAAATCACTGGTGGCTTACCCGAGGAGTTGTTTAGTGTTTTTCAATGTAACGCAAATTAATTTAATTTAACAGATGAAAAAAGTTCTCCATGAAGATAGGACTGATATGACAATCGTCTCGAGTCAAGACACTTGTCTATTCTCCGTCATAAATAGCATTGAATGATACAAGTTTTATTCATGCTCAATCAAATTTTATTTCCTCAACTTCATGTATGCTTTCATTAGTCTATTCATTAAACGTTAGAATCGAAAATACGGATCATTGAAAAGCGTCTCATACGACTGAGTATATTCTGCAGGCAATCGAACTTTATATGGAGCAAGGCTGTTTTAAATAATAGAATTGAAATTTTAATTGTTTACTAAAATACCCTTAGGCAAAATTTATGATAAATACTTAACCCAACATTCTATTTTATCCTCTCTTTTTAATAAAAAGTGTGAGACATTCTCAGGAAAAAAAAGAAGAAAAAAAAAAAAAAAAAAGAAAGAAAAAAAAGAAAAAAAAAGAACTTGAGCAAAACTCATTTGATTTTGGAAGCTAGTTACTTACGCCATTTACGTAAAGTTACATTACTTAAAAATACGCATGGCAGTAAAAAACCTTTTATCACAGTGCTACAAATACTTACATTAAATATATTTTGTACCCATTGAAACCACATCTTTACCTAGTAGTACCTATTACCAAAATTAATTAAGCATCATTGGCGTCAATAATTGCATCGTGATATATTAATTAAGTTCTCCCGAAATTAATAAGTGTATCTTTAGGAATTTTGCTTTTTAGCACAGAATTTATTTTTATTTAAATTTCAATTAACTTTTTTTTGCACAATATTAACGAAACATGTTGCAAAATCGCAACATGTTTCAAATAATTTAAAAATACTAATGCAGTGAGCTCTTACACACAATTTACGCTGATTCTTAATTTTATTTGATGCAACAAATAATAAATAAATATTTATGTACGAAGAATAAAATTCTTTTTTTTTTATTAAACAGAATTATAAGATAGCAAACATCATATTATATTTTAAATATTTAAAAAATCGAACCATGTACAGTTTAATTCATAAAATAGTCAATACTGAATCAAGTAAAAATTCCGTCTTTCAGTCGCTGTCGAAATTTACACTCTTCCCATAAGTGACAACTACATATTTACTCTAGTTTTATTTTATTCATTTTTAATTCACCTTTATTTCTAAAAGAAGCTTTCAAGTTTACTAAATGAATGCCTCTAGCGGTGAAGCTCAAATTTCAATATGAATGCACCTCATTTGCACCATACTGAAATTAGTAAACAAAAGATCCTATTTATAGTGCTCAAAACCGCATAGATTGGATGCCTAAACCAACAAGACGTCAGTTTAGAGAATGCCTAATTTATTTAATCTCGCTTAATTGGCTGCCTAAACGGCTCTCTGAATTGTGATTTAATGAAGAGAAAATTCACTGAGTTGAGAAACCAAAGCGTCAATTCAATTTGATTTTGACGAAATGCATAAATAATAATCCATGCTTTCTTATTAATTATTTAAAAAAAACAAGTTGTTCATGAAAAAGCATTTTTGTAAAGAAATATTATTGCCTTATATCTAGAGTTTATCAGTGGAATAAAATAAGCTAATTTTTTGTCCTTTATAATTTAGGAACTACAAGGTCGGGAAGATGTAGCTATAAGTTTAATTTCCTTTAAATTTTGATTTTATTTTATGAAAAAATATTTTGTTTATTGCAAATTAATGAGGTGTATTCTTTTATTTATATTTTTTCGTCATGTGTTGTGAACTGATTTTAATAGAAATTTTTTTAGCTCATTTTGAATTTTCATCTAAAACTGGAAATCAAGATATCTGAAGAGTCTCTCGCCAATGGATTTAAAATTTTTATAAAACAATAGATTTTAATGTTTTATTTCTATTTTAAAGTATTTTTTGTATTATAGACTGTTCAAATTTCAGTTTTATTCATAAATAAGACTAAATTTTAATTGTATAAATACTGAAGAGCACTTATGACTCTGAAAGATTGTTCTAGTTTATGTATATTTTTTAGTTTTCGTGATTTCAGTCAAAGAAATGCTAAAGCTGGAAAACTAATATTTTAAAAATGTTTTTATATCAAAAAATCTATTTTATTGTAAAATTTTATTTATAGTCAAAAGATATATTTTTTAAAGTGAAAAAAACTTTTTTCTCAACAAGTTACAGTAGCCTTTTTTAAATTGTTCATTATATTCATACTTAAAATATAAATTTTGATTGAAACACAAATAAACTATTAAGAAGTATTTTGTTTCAAATGCTCTGCAGTGTATTATTTATAACAAAAGAAAAACTGGATGACGGAAAACTAAGAACGCTGATTATTTGATTTTTGTATCTGCACATACGCATATTTTGAATGTCCATTTACTATAGAACAGAACAACAGAAATAATTTTTATTGCTCCTTTTAGGCAAAAACTTGTTAATTTCAAAACTTATATCTCTCAAAACTTATGAGGGATTTCACATTTTACCGCACATATAACGGATAAAATTATTTGATACATTCGTTGCAAAATTTTTGTAAATATGTATGCTATATGTGAATACAAAAACGAAAAAAAAAAAAAATTAAATTAATATTTTTAAAAATGCTTGTGAAGTTAATTATTTGATAGTACAAGTTGTCCATTTTTGTTCGAGACTTGCTATTGTTTACGCTTGTGGCTTTTCATTGGCTCAGCCTGAGAATAATTTCAGCACATTGTCCCCCTCTTATTCTCTATTTTTTTAGCATGGATTTTTTACCATATCAATGACTTTTTGTTTATTAAACAATGCTTTAATTGTTTCGTTAATGAATGTTTTTTTCATTAAAAACAATGTGTTACTAAGTGTTTTGTTTATTAAACAATGTATTAATTGTTTCGTTATTAAATGTTTTGTTTATTAAACAATGTTTGTTGTTTATTAATATTCACTTTATATTTAATTTAAAATATTGAATTTGCATCAGATTTCTAAACTATTTAGCAAGCAATAAAATCGTTTAATTCTATTAAAAAAAAGAAGGTAAGAATTACGAAAAAAACATTTTTTTTTCAAATTGGATAATAAAATTCGTTTTTTTTTTTAAATTTAATAAACTTTGAGCTTAATTATTTTTATCAAAATATAAAATCCACAATTTAAATTTTTTAGATTTATACGTAATAGAAAAAACAACTACATGCAAATGTTTCAATCATTAACTCAAATCTTTAAATTCGAATGCATCATGAACTTTTTCCAACATTGAAGCCTACATTTTAAAATTTTTAGAATGATTCGCAAAACAAATAACTAAAACAACTACGAGCAAATGTTTTCGTTCCTTAACTCAATTTTTTTTTATTTCGAATGTATCATGAAATTTTTCCTTTAATGAAGTCAACAAATTAAATTTTTTTGAATGATACGCAAAACAGGGTACAGGAATAACTACGCAGAAATGTTATGTGCATATATTCTAACTATGCTTATAGATGTCGGCAGAAACGCTTACCGTCATTAACTAAAATCTTTGACTACGAATGTATGATAAAATTCTTCCTGGCAAAAATTATGCATGAAATTGTTGATTCAGGTAAAATCCTTAAGCGATTGGAGATAATAATTTGAACAAGACATCATTTTTACTATAATAGGACCTGACAACTCTAGGTTCATGTGTAAATAAAAAAATAATTGATAAAATATTGAGTTGCAGAAAATAAATCCATATACACAAATTTTATATCACCAACGATTAGCAGCTAACTATCATACAAGAAACATTTTGCTTTCAATATCTGATATGAATCATTTCCCAATTATGTTGAACTTTAGGTTGAATGGGCTGAACAACAGATTGCAAAAAATCGTGTGAAAAGAGATTTTTCTAGAGTTACTCCAGAATTTTTGAGGGAGACGACTAAAGAACGTTTTAGGTTTAATGACTACTTGTGGCCTGATCAGTGGTACCTGGTAAGTAATGCAATCCAGTTAACAAAAAAAACGTTTTTTTGTAGTCTATATTATATCATCGCTATATATGTCCTTAATAATATTATCCATAATATATCCTGTATAATATGTGTAATAAATATAGGTTGTACTAAATTATACAGACAGTTTTCAAAAACTTATTACCTTACTAAACTTAGACATTTTAGGTAATAAAAAAAAATTCTTGCAACACAGTCATGTAACAAAAAATACGTTTTCCTGAGTTTCTAGATTTAATAGAAAACTTTTCAGACAGATTACGCTTTAAGTCTTGTCTATCAATTTTGCCCGTTGCTTTTTGATGTATAAAAAATTCCCTCACTGATTACAAGTGATTGCGGACATTTAGTAAGCATCATAATGTAAATTAAACTTTTCGGAAAATTAAGATGCAGTTTTCAGATGCTTTTCGTTGATTTAAATATTTTCTACCTACAGCGCCATCTGCAGAAAAAAATTTTAACTAAAAAAATAGAAACTCTGGTAGAATAAGTGTGCACTGTGACATTAGTTTCTTGAATTATTTTTAAAATTTCAATCTTTTTCATGTTATAAGTTTTGAAACTATTGATCTAATTTAAAACACTATGTATCGTACGCAGTTACTTAGGGGAATATTAAATTTAGAGTATCTTGGGATTTTATTGTTAAGAATAACATTAGTTTCTAATCTGTACAGTGGACCATTAATGTGATTACAACTTTAAAGCGTCGTCAGGCTCACTACTAATAGCACTCTATACAACATTCATTTTTATGGGGCCACCAAAATTTGAGAACAATTAATTAGTCGGGAGATAATGACACTCCCACATTTTAATTTCGACTTAACGCGAGTTGACTCTCCTGTAAGCCCATCTTCCGAGTCACGGGTTGAGTTTATTTCAGTTATTCAGTTATATATATTTAAGTTTGAGAACTGGAACTGTTCATTTATATTGGGATTAGATAGTTGTCAATAACAACAGGTGGATATTGAAAGAGACGGTGAGTGCAGAGTTGCAGAGTTAAGTGAAAATAATTCTGTAATTTAATTCAACATTCAAATTGTTCAGCTCAACTCAAAATATTAATCGCTAATACAAATGACTTAAAAATGAAATTCAAATAAGATACTATTTTCAGCATGAGAAATAGATTAAAATTTTCTTACATGACAATACACTCATTCTATGCTGTTCATATTTTTAAAAAAAATAAACTTTTTTTCTCTTTAGAAATAAGAATCTAATTAAGGTTATTTAAATAAAGTATGTGATGCTAATTTACTTATCTATAGCAATTTTTGAAAATTTTATACAGAATTCATTAAAAAATAGTTTAGAATATTTTTTTAAATAATGAAAGGTAAAGCTGTTTACTTTTTAAAACTAGAAAGACGCCTTAGATAATCAAAACACTTCTATTAGGAAGAAATAAAGGATTTCATATATTATATTCATAAATAAAGTTTAGATATAAAAAGTATTATGAATTATTTATGAGATAATGTTTACGAATTCTCAATTAGATAAAATTCAATCTCTTTGAGTTAAAGGATAAATTTATGCATAGTAGTAAGTTCTAAAAACTATTATCATGTTAATGCAAAACAAGAAGAAAAACACTTTCTGCCAATTAAATAAAATTTTGCCTCCTGTCTTAGATTTAACGAATCAAACATTTGTCTCCTAAATTTAAAATATTTTCCATAAAGAAACTTGAATAAAATTATAATAATTCTTCATTAAATTTTTTTAAAATTTCAATTAAATATTATCGGTGAATTAATTAAATAAACCATCAAATGAAGCTTACCATCAAATTCATCCTTCAAATATCTCTCTGGAAATCAGTTTTTTTATGAACAGTGCACAAAAAACGAACCATTCTGAATAACTTTTACTTTAATGATCGGATCTTCACGCTCTAGGACTCATTCTTAATGGTTCGAGAGGGTGACCTTAAATATGCTAACATGACCTCAACATGCTAATATAATAACCTTAAATATGCTAATAAGTGCAGATGATATTTTAAGTTACGAAATCCGGTTACGAAATATATTAAGTTACGAAGTTACGAAATCTGAGAAATATGGACCCAATAGTTGAACAGGAGTGTTAATTTTACTTCTTCGTGTTTCTCTATATCTCGAAAATTTCTAAAGCGAATTGAAATTTTTTTACTCATAATTATAAAATTCTTTTATCCAAAGATAATTCCACGCAGAAAATAAATTTTAGTAAAAATATATTATTTTGTTAAATGACAGTAAAAATTTTGAATTGAAAGGTAAATGCAGGAGTATATTTGTCTGAGTTGGCTACAAAATCACAAATCTACGTTTTTTTTAACATTGATAGCCATAAACCCAAAAACGGATGAGTTGATCAACGAAAATGCATTAAAATAAGGTAAAATGAAATTTGAATATTGTAGTGAAAATGGATATTTAACGCGTTCGTTACGAATACTAAATACTGAAAAATCTCAAATTCTTCTAGTAATTTCAGTGATTACTAAATGACGAAAGACAAATTACATTTGATATTTGACATACTTTAAAAGTGTGGTTAACAACTGATATTTTTATAGGATTATTATTCCACTAATAAATACCACTGATAAAAAAACTCATAAATTTTTAATGACTTTTAAATAATGCGTAACTACTAATTATGCAACTGTTATGTCCAAATATTAATATTTAAAAATTTATAATTTTTATATTAAAAAAAACATCTTTTACAAATCATTAAAACGCTTTATGTCATAAATTAAAATCTATATATATATTTCTCTTACACGGCACCAAAAAAAAAGCCTCATTACAACTCCCCGAATGGCAACGTTAGAAAATCGACCAATGATTGCATCTAAAAATGTCACATGCCAAATCTAGCTGAGGTGGCTCAACATATAGCGCTTTTAAAAACGGAAACAATAACCAGAGTGAGCATTATCAGGTTGTTCAATTCAGCTGCGGCAAAAATAAAAATAAACAACTTAAAAAATAAAAATGCTGTTGCCAGCCATAGAATTTTTTGAAAGTCAACTCAGCAACCAACATAAATCAAAATGGCATAGAAGCGCAACTAGATCAAAATTATGATACCTGAGCACTTGACGTAACAAATCATTCAATTCTATAAGTGTTGTATCGCCAAATGCCTAAATTAATAATTGTGTTTTTAAAGAAATTTTCTCTATTAAGTATACAAAAGCTAGAGGTTAAGAACGTATCCAATAAGCGAGCAAAGCGAGCATTGGATTGCGAAGCAATCCGAAATGAACTGCGAAAGCAGTTCCAGGGGTTGGCAAGCGCCAGCGAGCAGGGGGCGAAGCCTCCTTTAATTTGTCGTATTTTTAGCAAAAGTTGAAAAATAGATCAGTGCACGATCTTAAATGTGAACTATTTTTTAAAAAATTACGTATCTATTATTTTGATTTCAGCATGATACAAGAAGCTTAAACAACCTTCCTGAGTTAGACATGCGAACTATTCCAGTATGGAACATGGGTTATACAGGCAAAGGAATTGTTGTTACTATAATGGACGATGGTAAGATGTTCATGTAATTATAAAATAATATGAATGCTGATGTATTTAGATCATAGTTTCCAAACTATTTTTGGTTCTCCGCCAGCTTTCTAAGCCAAACATTTGCGTCCCCCTCCTTGATAAGAAAAAAACTTTTTTAATTGTTTAAAATTTCTTATAAAATGCACTTTTAATCATGTCATTAATTAATAGGATTTTTTGTATACGATACGTTCAAAAGTCGATTGTTTATTCTCTTTAGAGCGCTAAGTAACTCTTAAACATATCATCATAAAAAATTATTGACTGTCATAACATTATATTTTTAAGTTGAATGAAAGACAACAATTTCAAAACAGTTTGATAAAAAGTTAAAGAAAAAAAAACTAGTTTAAAAAAAAAAAACGAAAGAAAAATTGTTTCAGAATTTTTAGCGTTAAAATTGATTTTGTAAACGAAATCAAACAAAGTGAAGCAAACAATTGCCTCTCAATGAGTAAAAATTTAAAATGTAAGTCTTTATAATTATCATGACTCTAAAAGAAAGCTTGACTAACTTTTTTCAGGGAAATATAGTAAAAATGTATCTCTTTTTCAGGTTTGGAATGGAATCATACTGATATAATTGGAAATTATGTAAGCTAAAATTCTGTTCTCAAAAGTTTCTTTCAGTTGATTGAGTTTTTAACAATTTATATTTAACACTATTCAAGCAGAAAATTTATTTAAATCGAATCTTTCAGGTTAGAAAATGAGTTACGCATTATTATATTTTTTAATCTTTTTCTCTTTATTTAAGGAAATTTAAATATAACAAATAAAGAACTTTCTTTAAACAAGCAATAAAATACAATGTTTAAAGCATTAAGGTTCGCTGGTTGAAAATGAATGGCCAAAAATGTATGATCTATTTTAGTGCCCTTAATTTTCTAAACTGCTATTTTAAATAAATTAAAATATCAATTTTTCATGTTAATAACATGTTGAACAGTATTCACGTTCATTGCATCATACAATATTTCATTGCTCAGTCATTTTTTTAGCAGAAATTATCATAACGACTTCAAAAATACTCTTTTAATCTATTTCAGAAACTAGTATCTTAGACATTTAATAAATTAAAGAAAGGATAATACAGATAAAACAATTTTTAGATAAAATCTTTTTCATGCAATAGCTTATTAGCTTATAAACTTTTTACGATATGTTAGAAGTAACAATTTTGATTCTTTTGGAGAATCAAGAAAATTACTGATGCTTAAATGACCAGGTTTCAAAATAATTGTTTTTTTTTCTTAAAAAATTAATTGGAACTGATTGTTAGAAAAAATAGGATACAGGAAATTCGGGAAAAATTGAGGAAATTGTGCTTCTTCTTTTTAACAATCAAAGCAATTTCTTTAGATTAAGTATTATTAGACGTACTTGCGTACTATGTTACAATTTTATTCTTCTTTTTAATTCTATAATAGGTAGGATGAACAGTGGGTCAGAGTCTTTAAAACTCCTTAATATTTTTTTGGTTACAGCTTAAGATCGGCCAACATTGCGTTTCAATTTGCAGAAAATAAAACTAAGAATCATATTTAGTGAATGAATTTTTATTTAACATTTTTCACTATTTTTAAACCTTAAGAATTGAAAATAAATAAATAAAAATTAGCTTAACATGTAAAAATTTAACTCATAAGGTGACTGGTAATCTTAGCATCTTCTTTATTCTATCGTATTTAAAGAAATGTATTAAAGTAAATTTATTAGTTGTATTATTGTATTTGTTAAATATTGTATTTATTAAGTAAATATATTAATTGTATTTAAGTATTGAATTTAAATTTTATTTCAGCGTTTTCTCAAAAACAATTTCATGAAAGGAAATTAAAAACAAATCAATTCGAACTAAATTTTGAGTTATATTACAATTTTGTACTCTACATAGTTTTTCTTTTTTTCAAATATTTCACATATGCTTTTGAAAAAACCTATTTTTTTTATAAAAAAAAAATCTTCTATTTGGCCAGATTTTTCACCTCGATTAAAACCATAAATATGTAAGATTAATTTTTAGACTTCTCGTATTTTATAAATTCATACGGAGCAGTTTGGGAATAACTTTTAAATGATGTATTTTGAAATCTTTTTTATCTTTCAAAATATTGTGGATCGAAAATATACAGTATCATTTTCATTAACAGTATATTAATAGCACCAGCTAAAGATAATAAAAAGCTTAAGGTGTTATTTCATATGGTGAAATATTTTACAACAAAAGTCACCATTAACATACATATGTTTGTAAAACATCCAATCTCAAAGAATCAAAAATCGAGAATTCTTGAGAATGTCTCCTAAAAATTTCAGTGGTTATAAGATGAGATTATGTATAGTGGTTATAAAAGAGAAAGTTTCTTTATGGTTTCACAAGCTAATAGTGATACCAATGATGATGATCAGTGGTTATAAGATAAGATTATATATAGTGGTAATAAAAAAGTTTTTCTATGGATTTATTAAAATAATTATTTTTATAAGGATCTGAGAGTTAATTGGGATACCAATGATGATGACCAGTGATTATAAGATAAAATTATACATAATGGTTGTAAGAAAGTTCCTTTATGAATTTACTTAAAAAATCTTATTTTTTTAGGATCCTAAAGCTAGTTGGGATACCAACGATGATGACGATGATCCCTTTCCAAGATACGATGCATCAGATTCCAACAAGTATTTTTTTAATATTTTATTTATTTGTAATTTGTTTTGAGTTATGATCTTTTTTAAAACACTTATTACATTTATCTTTTAGTCATGGAACACGTTGCGCTGGAGAAGTAGCCATGAAAGCTGATAACAAAAAATGCGGCGTTGGAGTTGCTTACAATGCTAAAATTGGAGGTAAACTAAATAGTTAAATAACATGTAATAATCAAAGGCATCTTAATTTCTGACAACCAAAATATAGGGAAAAGCTGCAATGTGGGAAATATGATTCCCATAGTTTGGTCAAGAGAGCAATCCAAAGACCCCTTTATGTTAATTTTGACTTTTTGCACATTTTGCCATATTTCAAGAACTTTTTAAGTGAGTTAAAAAATTTTGCACGACTTTCTTTTTTTTATTTATTGGGACCATATTTTCTAGATAGTGGCTACTCTCTATATTTTGAAGATCAGATTTCTAAATCTGTCAAAAAGACGGAAACAGAAGATTTTTGAGTCTGTTTTCGTGACTTCAAGCATCATCTGCACTAATTAATCAGCATATTTGAGGTCATCTCCTCGAACCACTAAGATTGAGTGATATGGCGTGAATAACAGATCCTTAGTTGATCCATTTATATTTTAACGAATTGTACACTGAGGAAATGTATGATCAAAACTACCAGTATAAAATAAAATTTACTTTGATTCAGGCTCTATGGGAACATCAAAAAGCTTAGTAATTTTTATCAAAGCGCTTTGGTAACGATTTTCGGTAAAATAAACCATAAAATGCAGTTTTTTTACCATTTTGTTTAATACTAAATGTGGTGAAATTTGATAGTTTTATTATGATATCATATAGCATAGTATAAAAACCATTTATTCGGTTACATGAGAACTATAATTTTGAAAATCAGAATTTCTGATGAACTCTTACTATAAGGCAAAGAAAACGCAAAATGAATCATTTATTAAATACTGATATACACAAAAATAAATGTTACCAAAATAATGTTGTTATTTTTTTTATCACCAGAATTGCTCTGGTTTCGCATTCGGTTACGGTGTCTATCACTCCTCTGTTTGAAGAACGGGGACAGTGGCCGGCAAAAAAACTGGCATGTATACGCAGCAAGGTACACACTTAATCTGCCGTAACTGATAGTCCTCGTGTTGGTTGTGTTGTGGCATTGTGAAGAGAGCAGGGTACCAGCTCAGGCGCTGTCCACGTCGTCTGCCCTGGATCTAAATTGCGTGGTATTCCTAACATATCCGTTAGAAGATAGAGCACTAAAAACGGGGTTATCTCTGGGGTAAAATACCCTCCCCATGCAATACCGTAATTTTACCAAATTTTTTTTCTTCTGTGGATCAGTTTCATGTAAGTAAATCATAAGGTCGAATCTGACTCAAAGTTTTCGAAATTACCTTAGCTAGAATTACACCCTTTTCAATGGTGGTTTGAGCATCAGATTAAGCTGGCTAGTTCGATACTAACCATCGGGCTGCGAACGAACGTCACGCGTGAGACCTCGACATATAACCTGGCCAGGTTCACCCTAATGCTACATTAATAAAAAGTTCAGCCTTATTTTATGCTCTTTCCGCCATCCTCTACATTGATGGCCATGCGCAAAAAATACAATTCTCGTGTGGACCATTTTATGTGTAGGAGATACAATTCATTTGAGTTCATAATAACCACCAATTTACCGCAAAATGAAGCTTTTACTTTTTAAATTGACTAAATATTTTAATAAGGGTTTTAGCCATGGTGACTTAGGAAATCGAGCATTCGTCTCTCAATGAAATGACCCAGGCTCAAATTCCAGCTGTGGCAGGTTGATGCAAATTTTGATCTCGGCTCACACTGACCACAGTGCTGACGTAAAATATCCTCAATGGTACCTCGCCTCAGTGGTCATGGGTTTTAATCCACTTACTATCAGGCTTACCTTAGAAGGTTTTCATGGTTTTCCTTTCCATGAAATACAAATGCGGGTTAGATGTATCACAAAGTCCTCCCCAAAGACAAGTTTGTCCCAATGCTTGATCGAGGAGTTCTCTTGGGTTGGGTTCAAAATTACAAGACTATGGAGTTAAACATTGATAGTCGTAAACTCTTAATGAAGCCGGCTCTTCAACGCCTTTTATAAAATAAAATTAATATTATCTAACAATTTATATAACAATTAATACTATTTTAAATGCATAATTATTTTATATTTCTTTTAAATAAAGATATATGTGCTATATTTCAAAGGTTTAAATAATAAATAGATTAAGCCCAACTCATTTTAAAATATAAATAAAAATCATGTGAAATACTTGCTGTAGTGCATTTTATTAAAAATATTAAACTTTTCCGAAAATACAATTTTAGATGTGTTAAAATTAAGAAGTGTTATTAGTTTTAATAAAGATTAAAATTTTAAAGAGCAAGTTTTCTTTCTAGGCATTCTCCTTTTAGTTTTTCTTTTTTTAAATTTCATTTTATATGATCTTTTATTGATCGAAACTTTATCAAATATTTTTACGAGTCAATATTTTATGGAACCTATAAAATTTAAAGCCTGAGAATTTGAAATTTAAGAACTGAAGATTCAGCATAAATTTACCCCTGGGACAGATTTTTATACACTTTTGAGTTTCTTAATGCATCAGAACATTCTAAAAATTTAAACTTAAATATATTCTCCCACGTCTTCATATTATTTTTGAATACTTGTTATTTCAATACTTTTTCTATATGTATGTAATGATTCATAGAAAAAATAATATTTCATCTTTTGTGAGAAATAAAGAAAAACTTTAAAGCATTAAAAAAAAAAAAGCCAGAGAAAATTAGCACTATATTATATAACAAGTGAGAGAAAAAAAAGTCTGAAATTATTTTAAATCCTAATTAATTTTTACCTCAGAAATTAATTAATTTTTACAAAAAAAAATCATAATTAATTTTTACATAAAAAAACCGCATTAAAGTTTCTTAATGTATAATTCTCAAAATTTGAAATTAAATATATTTACTCACTTCTACAAATTATTTTTGAATACGTGTTATTTCAATATTTTTTCATATGAATTTAATGATTTATAGAGGAAAAAATATTTTATCCTTTGTGTTAAATAAAAACACAAACTTAAAAGCATTGAAAAACCATAGAAATAAATAAAAGTAGCTTTATGTGCATAAAAGTGAAAAAAGAGTTTGAAATTATTTTAAATCTTAATTAAATCTTTCATAAAAATAGAAATAGAGGTTGGTTAATAACTGATGGCTGCGTATAATATTGAATGGTTGAATACTTTTAAAAAATCGCATTAAAAGCAACGGTAGTCTACTAACCATTATTACATCAATGCAAAGCTGTATAATTCTTATAATTTGGTGATTTTTTTCGTTCTATCGTTATCAGCTCTTTGATATTGCAAATTATATCTTTTCAAAGCAATACCGTAAAATTAGGTTTTCGATAAAAGCTAAGAGATGAGTAATTAATTAAACTTTTTCGTTTGAGTTAACTTTTTCGTTGAGTTTCGTAAACTTTTTTCGTTTTGAGTTGACTGCAAAATTATTTTTAATCAACATTTTTTAAAAATTTATGTTATAATTGCTTAAAGTTGTGTTAAAGTGTTTAAAGTTGTATAACAGCTGATATAAAAATTAAAAGAATAGAAGAAATAATATGACATTAGTCTCTAAGCTTGGTAGCCTGAAACATATCTTCAAAATAAATAGAGAAATTAATTAATGTTAAAAATGACAAACGACATCCGACTAGTTTTGAAAACTTTTTTTAAAAATATTAATGCTAAATTTAAAAAAAAAATTTATTTGTTTTTTTATGAGTAAAAACTATCTATCTATATATATATATATATATTTCTCTTATGCGGCGACAAAAAAAGCCTCATTACAACTCCCCGAATGGCAACGTTAGAAAATCGACCAATGATTGCATCTGAAAATGTCACATGCCAAATCTAGCTGAGGCGGCTCAACATATAGCGATTTTAAAAACGGAAACAATAACCAGAGTGAGCATTATCAGGTTGCTCAATTCAGCTGCGGAAATCTCATACTATTAAGCTAGGCAGAAGTGAGTAGTAGATCTCTATTTTAGTATTTTGTCGAAAGCACTTTTTTTTCACGAATTTAAATATTACGAATTTATATATATAATTCTCTTACGTGGCTCCCAAATTTTGGCTGAAGTACTTTGTACAACTAAATAAGATTCTTTTCACAACACTTAAATATTTACTTTATTTTCTTGATTTATTCAAACAGTCGGCAAAGAATTCTGTTAGGTTAAAAAACATTTCGCTAAAAAAAGAACGAATTCTAAAAGAAATAAAAATAAACAACTTAAAAAATAAAAATGCTGTTGCCAGCCATAGAATTTTTTGAAAGTTAACTTAGCAACATAAATCAAAATGACATAGAAGCGCAACTAGATAAAAATTATGATACCTGAGCGCTTGACGTAACAAATCCTTCAATTCTATAAGTGTTGTATCGCCAAATGCCCAAATTAACAATTGCAATTTCAAATTAATATTGAAATGTACAGGTTTAGAATTTTCTACAGTGAAATGTTTTCGGAACTTCAGTATTCAAAAAAGTATACAAAAGCTAGACGTGAAGAACGTATCCAATGAGCGAGCAAAGCGAGCATTGGATTGCGAAGCAATCCGAAATGAACTGCGAAAGCAGTTCCGGGGGTTGGAGAGCGCCAGCGAGCAGGGGGCGAAGCCTCCAAGTTCTTTTCATTACTTTAAACGGCAGGTAAACAAAAGCATTTTTTAAATACGCTAAACACTGTAAAAGAATTTTTATCGCCTGAAACAATAAATCCTTTGAAGATTTTTATTTACAATTGTGTTTTGAAGTATCATCTTAAAAGCAGGTGTATATACTACTGAGTTAGGGATCAAAGTAGTTAAAAAAACAAATTTTTAAAGATTTCCGCACTTGTCTTTGAGAAAAAACAAGTATATTAAATTCTACTTCATTCTTTTAGACCATAGTTCAAAATATGCGTGTTATAATGATAAACACTCACGAAACATTTTAGGTAACTATTTTAAAAACAAACATAAAATATCGTATTTAAGGTACTGTAAAATGCTAATTTTGAGATAAACGTATTTAATTACTTAAAATCATCAGTAAATGACCTGGCACAAAAACTACTATAACTTCATAAATAACTGGATAACAAACTAAATGTAAGGTATTTTTCATTATATTCAGGGATTCTAAATTTATAATAAACTCAATTGAAAAAATTTTGCCCGAAGTCATGTTTTTACACCAATCCTCAATCTTATTTAAAGCTACTTAAAATTATAACTGAGGAAAATCTCTGAAAATTTTGCCCAAAGTCATGTTTTTACACAAATCCTCAATCTTATTTAAAGCTACTTAAAAGTATAACTGAGGAAAGTTTCTGAAAAATTTGCCCAAAGTCATGTTTTTACACCAATCCTCAATCTTATTTAAATCTACTTAAAAGTATAACTGAGGAAAGTCTCTGAAAATTTTGTCCAAAGTCATGTTTTTACACCAATCCTCAATCTTATTTAAAGCTATTTAAAAGTATAACTGAGGAAAGTCTCTGAAAATTTTGCCCAAAGTCATGTTTTTACACCAATCCTCAATCTTATTTAAATCTACTTAAAAGTATAACTGAGGAAAGTCTCTGAAAATATTTCCAAATTAAGTTTATAATAGTAAAAGTTCGTTATAATGACAAATCAAATTAACATGTTAAATTGTTATAATGGCGAATTAGTTATATCAAGTAAATTTATTATTTTACTATTAATTAAAATGATCAGAAAGTTATTGTGTGTAATAGTATTTCATGTTATCATCAAAATAAAAATTTCATCTTAGCTCAACGCCTAAAATAAGGGGCAACGACTTTACACCAAAGAGTTGTACCACTAAGAGTTCAACTACACAGCGGACAAAGAATAGTTTCTTTTATAAGTGAAGAACCAAGAATTTTTTTTCACCACTTGGTGTAAACCTTTTTTGTTAACAATTAGCACTAAAATTTATGATATAATTCCCATAAGAGTCCGTTAAGATTATTTTAAGATGCAATTTAAAGTAAGAGTCTTTAACTTAGGATGCATCTATACAGTATTTATTAAAATAAAATTAGTTTGTTAATCAAACACATGAGCACAGTGCAGGGAAAATATTAATATAAAATAGGGCTAAGCTTAACACCTTAACGATCTTATTATTTTCAAGAGAACGGTTATAAAAGTGCCGATTTATTTTCATTCAAAAAAATTATATCGAAAAACGATGTATATACAATATGTATTCATTCCTGATTTTGGAACTTTTTTAGCTTGGAATTTAAAACTCTATATGTCCATGTAACTCTGACTTCATATATAATGTACACAATATTAAATCATATTTTATCATAGAACACAAACTACGGGTATACACAAAGAGCATAAGTAACTGAGCTAAGAATACTAAATACATGTCACGAAGACATAGAATAGTGCTGCCATCCAGAGTGTAAAATAAGAATTAAAAAAAAAATTCTGAGCAGAAGAGATAGGTATCTTTAAACCTTTTTGGTGCACTAAAAACAACATGAGATGCTTTTGGTGCATTTTGAACGTTCTAGCTCGGAAATATCACGGGCACAAGAAATAGGAGACAAAAGCTAAACCCGTGATTTTGACGAGAGTAAGAGAGAAGGGGTTAACAAAGCAGAAGAGATTAGACCTTAAATTTTATAATATTATTTAAAACAATGAACAGATTTACGTAAATCTTATGAGGTGACTAAATATATTTATTATACAACTAAAAGCGTATAAATAAATATCTTTTTAAATCAATCTGAAAAGAAGATTAAAATTACTTGACAAATAATTGACCAAATATATATATATTCCTGATCAATCTGCAAACAGGAGTGAAACTTGTTTGTCAATTCAATCCAACAAGAACTCCCAATTAAATAGTACACAGTCTGTAGACAAACCGCAATATTGTTACTACCTTTTAATTATACAATTATTCACCTTTAAATTTCTAATAATGGCCCGAAAATTTTTTATGCGCTTAAAATATGGCCTACCATCATTTCATAAACGAGTTTAAATATAAAATAATTATTCAAGCTCCAAAAAACAACCTTCAAGGGAAAAAATGATATCAGGTTGATGTAAGTTTTATTAATTATTGGTGTGTTAAGATTTAATTGAACCTTTAAGGTTTATAAGATCGCTCTATTCGATATTATAGTGAAATAAAGTATACACAATACGCATTCATATACATCATCACTCATTTTCATATATCACGTGCATTCACATCAGTATACACATTCACACAATGTTTAGACTTTTACAACACCAAATTCGGATAGGTTTAGTTGCATTTTTTACAGTTTATAAAACTGAATTCACTATCAACAGTTCGCTGTAAAAAATGGAAATAAGAGAGCAAAACACGTATTCTTTTTAAGTGAGCGTTAAGATTCCGAAAAATAGCAGAACAATTTATTTTTTGTAAGGAGGACGGGGCAACTTTGCCGGAGGTTGCTTACATAAGTTTATTTTATAAACAGAAGAAAGAAGAAAGGTCAAATGGTAGTCGTTTTTCAATTTTTTTATTTGATACAAGTAATAAATAAAATATATCTTACATTTTGCCTTTTTTAGTATAATATCAGTGATTAAATAATAGAAAAAAAGTATTTCCCTTGAAATCAAATACAGCAATAGTGGAAGGCTGATAAATAGTTAAATCTCTATAAACATATAATATTTACATCATTAATATTTACATTTTGACTAAGATTAGGTAAAATTTTTGTAATAGTGAACTTTTTGTTAATATACCGCATTCGTTACATGCAGTTTTTACAGTGTTTTATTTAAAAATACGAATATCAATCAGAAAAGTTTATTAAACAACCATATCTAGAATTCAAATTTCAAAATGCTTTTTACCCTTCAGGTATTCGAATGTTGGATGGTATTGTGAACGATGCTGTGGAATCGGTGTCTATAGCCTTTAATGTAGAACATATCGACATCTTTAGTGCCTCCTGGGGACCAAATGATGACGGCATGACAGTAGACGGACCCAAAAGGCTCGCCGTTGAAGCATTAGAAAAAGGAATACAAAGAGTAAACACTAATTTTCTTTGATATTACGCACATAGATGAATTGATATTCGTTTTTCTATTTGTAAAATTTCTTCAATGTTCGAAACCTAAATTTTTGGATCTATGCACACAAAGTATATTAGATTGTCTCAGATAAAAGGGATTTTTTATTTAATATAAATATAAAATAAATGTGGAATCCTGTTTTAAACTGGGACAAAAGTGATCCCAACAATAATTTCGAAAATAAATTTTTTGTTTGAATTTTTTCTGGCTATAAAGTACTACAGCTTCGTTTTTTCAGCCATGTTTTGAATTTTATTAAAAAAAAATAAAATACAAAAGCGAACGAATTGCTTTTTAATTAAATGTGGTTTCAGAGTCTGCATTTTTATTTTTACGTATGGAACAGTCTGCACTTTTATTTTTTATTGAAAGTTTAAATAATTTCTTAATAATGTTCGTAAAAATTTAATATTTACATTGTAAATAGGGATTTATACAATAAGGATTGCTTACGACAGAAATTAATTGAAAGATTTTTCATACATTAAATCAGAGAATGAGCATCCTTGTATGAAGGCATGTCTCGGATATTTTAGGCTTATCCTGTATTTTTAAACTCATTCTGCATTTTTTAGGTATATCCTATAATTAATGACACTTTTACTATCACATTTAATGTATTATATTATTAAGTTTACAATAGGCAGTGTGGAGGGGGAAACATGAATATAACCAAGACAAAAGTAGATGTACAACAAGGATGAATTATATCACTTGACTACTACCATTCAATCAATAGCCACAATGTTATTAATACTATTTTACATTGAAATGAAAGGTATTCCAATCGGTTACCACTAGTAACTAATTAAACATTGATAAATTTTCATCAGGGGTAAGTAAAGTTACATAAGCGTAGACATCTATCTTAATTCTTTGAATTCAAGAACGGAGTTCATGGTGATTGCTGAATTTAAAGAGTTTTGTTCCTAAAAGGTTGCATTCGAAGAAATATAAGACGTTCGTAAAGTTTCAAAAACATAATACTTTAAAGTTATTATATCGATATCTGTAAATGTCTTTTTTTTCTTTTATTATTATACTATTAAAAATTTTACTTTTTTGATGAAAAATATATTTTTTACATTTAATTACTTTCTGATTCTGTAATTTAAAGTAAGAGCTGACACCAAGAATTATAAATAAAAATCTCTAGGAATTAAAATTCTTCTGAATAAGGCAAGGTTGCTATTATTAGTCCGGTTCCTTCATTGGGTCAGTAAAATCATTTGGCTCTTTCCATTTTTTGTTACTCTCTTACTTTCTGACTAAAAACGTTCAATTTTTAAGGTTAGTAGAAGGTAATTTAGAAGGTTTTGAAGGTTTACTTTATGAAGTATGAAAATCAGAACAAATCGTGAGTTAATTTACGTTCAAGCACATTTCATCCATAAAAGGATTATCCAGAACAGCATTTTGCGATTTGTATAAGAAAGTGCTTTCGAATTTGGTGTAAATAAAAAGCATATTAGGAATAATAATCCAAATTGGATAGTTAAAATATTTTACACATTCTAGATCAACTCACAGCAAAAATCTCGAAGAAATAAAAATCATTCGATAAAACTGTTGTAATCATACTTTATAGTTACACAAGCTCATAATATTTTAAAATATTTTATTGGCTTGCATCAAGGGGATACTTGATTTAAAAATATCACATAGCTACCGGCTTATTGATAGGCATTCCCCAATGAAGACTAATGGTTTCACTGAAAACATTAAAACTTGCTAGAACAAACTGCTGCAATCATTCTCTATTGTTACTCAAACTCATAATATTTTTAAATATTTTATTGGCTTGTATCAAGGTGATACTTGATATAAAAATATCACATATCTACCAACTTATTTATAGGCACTCCATTTCCCAATGAAGTCGATTAGTTTTCTTCATTAAACTAATTAC
This sequence comes from Parasteatoda lunata, assembly GCA_949128135.1. Classification (NCBI taxonomy): domain Eukaryota; kingdom Metazoa; phylum Arthropoda; class Arachnida; order Araneae; family Theridiidae; genus Parasteatoda; species Parasteatoda lunata. The sequence goes on from OX421974.1 coordinate 65,619,101, forward strand.
ACTTGTTTTTATTTTCAAATATTTATTTAACATTTTGTAATTATAACAAATTATAACTATTATGAACGGTAGTGATTACAGTTACAAAATAATTATTAAATTATGAAGTTACTAAACGTGATTCAGAAATCAATTACCAAAAATATGCGGATCAAAAATAGCAGCCATCTTCCTTACGTTTTATTCTCACTCACAGTAAATGAGCTCCTTTTATTAACCTTACCAAAAACACTATTTTGTTATCAATAGTAAAGAACAATTAATAATGATTAATTCTTTTTTGTGTTTAGTTTTTTTTAAACCATTTCTTTTGGATAGGGTCGAAACGGAAAAGGAGTTATCTACGTCTGGGCTTCTGGTAATGGCGGATCAAAAGGTGATAACTGCAACTGTGATGGGTATACGAATTCCATTTATACATTATCTGTTGGCAGTGCAAGTCAAAGAGGAGATTTTCCCTGGTATGGAGAAAAGTGTGCCTCAACCATGACAACTGCGTATTCAAGTGGTGCTTATTCAGACCAAAAAATTGCAAGCATTTTTTTCTTCTTTTCTTATTTGCTTTTTGATCTTATTAAAAGGTATTCAAGTTTGAACTAAAATAAAAAGTATGGTTAAAGCTACCAGGATATGATTATATTTACCATGTTCTTAGCTCAAGAGGTACACCAAAAAGCTCAGTAATTTTAACCGAACTCTTTGGTAAAGTACGGCAATAAAATTTACTTCAATAGTATAACAATAAAATATATGATAAAATTTGGTAACTGTGGTAAAAATTTGCTAATCTTATCACGATATCCTAGTGAATGGCATAGAAAGCAATTATTCGGTTAAATTTTCTTTTATGTTTTGTATTTTTTACTAAATGTATGGTGTTACGAACTATTTTGAAAACCAAAATTTTCGGTAAACTGTTACAGTATGAAAGGAAAAATTACTAAATGAATGGTTTAAATATACGGTATTTAAACCATTTATTTGGTAATTATTACCGGAATTATAAATTTTTTTCTTCAAAAATTTCTACTATACAGTATGGTAGTTTAGTTTAAACAGCATTATTTTCTCCGTGTAAAAATATCTCGTTCATTTTGCTTCTTTTTTTCCATTTATACATTATCTGTTGGCAGTGCAAGTCAAAGAGGAGATTTTCCCTGGTATGGAGAAAAGTGTGCCTCAACCTATATATATATATATATATATATATATATATATATATATGGTGTGTATTCAAACATTTGGTATCATTGATATTATATACATTATTCTTATATTTGTCATCAGTTTAAAAATGTAATGAAAACTTCAAGTGTTGGAAAAAAAATAATTCATAACTTTGCTTACAGAAAAATAAATATAAAAGTAGAATTTTATTATTTGCATAATATTCTTTATACACAAATATAAATGAATGAACTAGTAAAATCTAAGTTTAGAAACTCTTTTATATCCACACTGAACTAAAAATGCCAGTTTATGTGAAACTCATAGCAAGATGTATTTTTTATTACATCATTTATCTTTTAGGCTACAACTGATCTTCACAATCAATGCACGGTTCATCATACAGGAACATCTGCTGCCGCCCCCTTAGCTGCAGGAGTTATTGCTCTGGTCCTGGAAGCTAAGTAAGTATCAATCGAGCTGTAAGCTGACTTCCCAGGAAAAACAACTTTACTACTGAGTATCAAGATAAGGTATTGAAAGGAAAAGCTCTTGAAAAAGTAATAACGTGCACCTTTTAAGGATTAAGGACGTACATAGAAACTTAAGATCAGCAGTTTTATTCTAAATATCTTTTAATATCTAACTTATCGTAATAGAAATATAAAAAATAAAATAAAAATTGATAATTACATGAAATATGTAGATAGCTTTTTAATGTCATATATATTCAAATATAATATAAACACTAGGTTTTATTAATTAATAAAAACTAAAATGATTTAATGAAACAGTTTTCTAGTTATAAAAAATAATTAGTAATGAATTAAAAAAATGTGTTTTAAGATTATTTTAGTTTTATGTTTTTAATTCCTGTTTTGGCAAAAGTACTTATTTTGATTTGAAATGGCAGTATAAAGTTCCAATGAATTTAGTGGAAAAAATTCATTTTCTAATTGCATGATCGGTTTAATCCTTTAAAAAATGGGACACCGGTGTTCTTATTATATTTTTTCTAACGCTAATGCAAGCAAAAATAATTTTTTTGTTTTTAAATTATAAAAAACAATCTAATAATTACTAAAAATATGTTGGAATATCTGAATTATATTTCTACTAAAGTATATAAAATTCACAAGTAATTAGTTTGTAAAAACATTTTTTTTTATTCATATTCAAAACATTATGAACAATTAATTTTGAAAACTAAAGAAATTGCAATGATTAATTAGTAACTGGTTCACTTAGATCTAAATAATTGTAAATAAAAGCAAATAACAAAATTATTGTTTGGAAGTAAGCTGTGTTTGGAAACTTTTACTTTTAGAGGAGAAAAGATACAGATGTTTCATAATCATAAATTTTTAGAATATTAAATACAATATTTTTATTTATTTTGATATAAATGAATAAAAAATAATGAAAAATGTACGAAACATCTGCTTAATAGAAATTCTCCTTCAAAGGGCTAAATAAGAAAAAAAAATCTTAATTTATTAGGTACAATATGTATTAACAAATTAAAGCATTAAAAATTCGAATAATATTAGAGTCTCCCTGCACAGATTAAAATAAAAAATCATAAACCATAAATAATTGCTTCTATTTAGATGGCTTAGTTTCGAACAAAAATATTACCAAAATTTTATAAAAAAAAGTTTTATTTATAGCTTGCTTACCAGGTAAGGGTTAAAACCTCTCACAAATTACTGAAAAATTCACTCCAAAAAATTCATAATTATTATCTGTACAGTAGACATGAAAAACCAGAGCCTCCCTTAATTACTTTTTATGTAATTATCCTACAAGTACCATTAGATATAGTTTAATGTTTCGAGTTCATATCCAAAATACGTTAAATAGTTAATACTAGCTACCTATTAAGTCTTAAAGATATTTTCCATAAATGTATTTTTTTTAAAATACACGTTGACGGATATATATAACGGATTCTGGACATTCGAGATTTATAGAAGAGAGTCGAAATCTGGAATCCGTAGTATGACCTAAACTTTTTTATAAATGGCATTACTTTCCACATTTCCTTGTTTTAATCATTAGTAATTCCTACTTTAATTGCTAATTGTACGACTGCGTATTAAATTACTATATATAAATGTTATTAAATTGCGTTTATAATTTAGTTTTTTTCATCCAAATTCAGGATTTATTTAGGAGTATATAATTTCGAGTAAATGAATTCTATTTTACAGAAAGGATTTTTTCAAACTTGAATAAAAAATTACATGAATAAGTAATGGGTTAATCAAAAATATAATAATTTGCAAAAATCATATCGCATCATATATTTTTTATGCAATTATAAATCTCGTTTCAGGCAAATATATTCATTATTAGTTTTTGTTACTAATTAACGCTGATCAATTAGCTTCTAATTAAAACAGCTAGTTAAACCAACACCTCCTAGAAAGAGTAGGCCTCAGCACGGATTACCATAAATATCCTTTAGTAGTCCAAACGTAATGACATATTTCGTATTTTCAACCACTGCGCAGCTTAGTACCCCGAACGTGATGACATCTTTCTTATTTTTCATCAACTGCGCAGTTAACTTCGTCATATCGGACTACTAAATTTGTCCGTGCTGAGGCCTTCCTTCTTCTAGGAGGTGTTGGTTAAACACTGATTTAGAATTGCGGTTTAAATATCTATTAACCTCATAAATGATCAAGAGGATTAAAAAGTGAATTTTCAAATACTTATATAAACTCTCATGAGAATTTTTCATAAATTTTATAAATCGTTTGGCTTAAATTTAAAGTAAATGGCAATTTCAAGGAATTTTCTAAAAAAAATCGTGAAGTATTGTAAAACTACATGTAACAGTGAAAAAATTCAAAAGATGCTTCATAGAAATAAGAATCGACAAAAAATCAATTGCTGTTTAACTTTTAGTAGTTAAGAAAATTAAAAAAAATAATTGTGAAATTACTTAACTCAAAATTACGTAACTCAACGCACTCAAATAACTAAAAAACAATGATTTTTATTAACAATAAAATCTTTGGCAATCCTTTAAATCAATACTTGAAGTTTATTTTATCAGAAATACTAACAAATATTTCAAATACGTAGAACAAAATGAAGAAAAAAGAAAAAAAATATTTTAAAAAAAGCAAAAAGTTTTAATTTTGTGAAAAATAAACACCATTTTTGTAATAATATTTTTAAAAGCTTTTTCATTGATAAAAATTTCCTAACAAAACGTAAACACAAATTTTATTTACTTTTTTGACTAAAAATATTTTTCGAAAAATTAATAAGTATTATGTTCTCATGTACCCATACAATACACTATATGTTGAAAATAAAGACTTGCCAGTTTTATTAGAATCCTACCCTTTATACCTCATAAAGCTGTAAAATATCATGTAATAAAAAGGAATAGTCGGAGCAACGGGATCCAACCAAGTAAGCAAAGAGAAAAGCAAAGGTGGAGATGAATAACTTTTGAAAGTGTGGCATTTATATCATTCTTTGGTAAAAGTTGTGACTTTTCTTATTAAAAAGCATATTAAAATACCTCTGGAGAAAATTATTAAAGAATATTTTATCTATCTTCATATATTTTATAAATCTTCAATAGCTTGGTAATAATTGGTCGTAAATTATTCCTTTATATTTTTGGATAATAGGGCATGAGGTATTTTAAGATTCCGATCGAACATCACATCTACTGTTTAATTTCACATGACCAACCGAGTATTTAAATATTTAATCAGAAATATTATTTAAGCTCCCCTCAGTTTAAATGTCGGAAGATGTCAGCTAAGATGTCGGAGGAGGTAAAAATAAAAAATTAAAAAAATTAAAAAAAAAGGAGGCAAGAAACAACAAAAAGGGAGAAAAAAAGTGGTTAAGACATATAAAAATTTATACATATGTACATATATAAATATGTATATAATGCAATTTAAGATACGAATGCAATACGATTGAAAAGGAAATAGAATAGAATATATTCTATCAAGTTTCGATTTTTCACTTGCGTCACTGATACTTTTATGAATACACCAAGTAAATGTTTTTCGAAATACTTAAACATTTTATTTAATTCTACACAAGATTCATGATTTATTTGGATTATTAGAAATAATAAGAAAGTTATTATTTCTAATGTTTTACCAATTAACTTCATTAATAGTAATTTCTTTACACATTATGAAACTTTTGACTTTTTACTGGTATTTAAGTGGACAAACTTGAAGGTATTCTTTTCTCACACTTTTAGGATGTTAATAATATTCTTTACATCGATTTAAAACGCTTGTAAAACGTTCTTAATTAGTGTACTTTTAATAACGTTATCTTTAATATGAAGGTATTTCTTTAATATATCGTAGAAATACCACAAAGTACCAATTTCTCAAGTACTCTAGTTAACCTTTTTTTTAAAACCACTTTGAAAAAATGCTGCGATTTTAATCAGCAGCGGCTTCAGAGTTATTGGTGACTTTTATTATCTTTGCACACACACTAATTTAATAATCGAACCAACAAACTTATTTAATATTTGATCCTGCAACCATTGAATCTTATATATAAAATCTTATCTGAGAAACTTTGTTCCCCATCGATTAATTTATGCACTTCTACTTAAATTTTCGAGATCACGCTATATAATTTTTATCTGACTTTTTTTTTCGGTTTCTTTTTGCCTTGAGGCTGTCGGGGGCATGGTTTTTGCGGCGATTATTCACCAACCGCAAAAACTGCTCCCTCACTGACTGCACTGATAACTTCAATTCCCAGTTTGTGCTTTTTTTAAAACTTCGTTCGGTATTTAGGACATTATTTTCAGTTTCGATATTTTTTCTGTTGTGGAAATCCATATATATAATATATATATATATATATATATATATATATATATATATATATATATATATATATATATATATATATATATATATATATATATATATATATATATATATATATATATATATATATATATATATATATATATGTATATATATATATATATATATATATATATATATACATATATATATATATATATATATATATATATATATATAAGATAAAACAAAGGAAAATTATAGACTAATGAAAAAAGAGGAAAAAAGAAAGTTAATAAAAATAAAAATAACAAAAAATGGAAAAAAAATCCAAAAAAAAGGATAGAATTCTTTTAAAAAAAATCCGGAAAATAAAGATATAATCTTTTCATCAACCCACACGATTATATCTGCAAAAAAGAGTGCTTTCTAATATTGTATTAATATAGCCAAAGCAAAATATATCAATACAATAGTGTGAGGAGCACAAAATTATTTTTTACAAAATTTACAACAAATAAAATAGAACAAAATAAGTAAAAATAACACGTAAAAACAGAAAATAAAAAAAAAGAATGAACAGAATAAAACATAATCTATAAAGCGAGGAACGGGAAATATTTCAAGAATGATTTAAAATATTTTCGTAACAAGATTGCCAGATTGCAAAATATGAAAACGAAAGCGCAAATTGAGATAGCGTAACTAGAGGAGTTTTGTTTTAAAGAGCGTTCTTTCCTTCTCTGAAGTGCGTTTGATTTGTTAGTTACCAAATAATTTTAGAAAATAAATATTTATTTAAGAAAAAAATATAAAATAGAAAAGAGAAAGAAGCATGAATTGCCTGTTTTGCACATAATTTTAGCCACGGATTTGCCCAAAATGGATTTGCACGTGGAAAAATTATATAAATTAACAAAGAAATATTTTTAGTAAATAATTTTAGCCACGGATTTCCCCGAAATAGATTTGCACATGAAAAAATTTTATAAATTAACATGGGAATTTATTAGTAAATGATTTTAGCCATGGATTTGCCCGAAATGGATTTGCACATGGAAAAATTACATAAATTAACAGAGAAAAATTTTTTAGTAAGTAATTTTAGCCACTCATTTGCCCGAAATGGATTTGCACATGGAAAAAGTAAAATTATTTACTAAAAAATTTCTGGCTAAATTCCGTGGCTGAGATTATTTACAAAAAAAAATTCTTTATTAATTTATATAATTTTTCTGAGAAATAGTAATTTTAAAAGTTATTTAGCTTATTTATATATATACATAAGGGTTTCCGTCAGCCTCCAAACCCACAAACCCATGAATGTTAAACAATTATTTTTGTTTTAAATCATAAACTGAATTTAAATGAAAATTAAAAATTATTCAATTAAAAGTTTCCATTTTTTTATTGCATTAATGCAGATTTGGTATCAAAGATAAAAATTCTGATGCTACTGGGATACAATTGAAATTTAATCATTTTGCTTGAAAACTTCCTGAATAGTTTTTTTAAAAATTTCTTGTTAAATTTTTCAGACTGTAAAATTCCTTTCAAAATTTTTTTTTTTGAAAGTGCAATGATTGAAAAAAAAAATATTAAAAATATTTTACAAATTTTATTAAATCAGTTGCATATCTTAACTGGTCACAGTATTACACAACGTATACATTTAAAATAAATATCGCTGTTTTACTGTTTAATAGTAAAACCAATTCTACGTACTGATTAAAATATATTTATCATACATTGTTGCTTAATAAGTTAATATCAAAACTTTATTTTATAATAAAGAAACGTCGCTTTGAGTATTAAGCTTTTAGTTTAAAAATAATTATCAAATTCAAAGACTTAAAAATATTTAACATATAACAGTCAAATCTCTTTAAATTAGGGATAAAGAAATATTTTGATGATTAACAATAATTGTTATTACTTTTATGCTGATGACACGAAATGAAATATGAATTTTTACTTTGAAAAACTGGATAACCGTATATCTGCTCAGTGAGAATACACCGACTCTTCATCCTTTCATCTGATTTTTGTATATATTGATCATCTTTTTTTTAACTCCTCATCACTTTCTTATTTTGATTCACTGACTTTTGATGCGCTATTTCTTTGTATTCTAATTTTCTTTTTCTTTTCTTTTTTCCTCATTGATAGGCATTTTTTCAACACTCAATTTCTTACATTTACGCTTTTCTTATGTGTTAATTTAATGTCTGAAAAAGAATTTAATATAAAAAAATAAATAAATTACGTTTAAAATTTTAAAATTATTTCTTGATTTAAAAAAAGAAGAAGAAAAAAAGGTTTTTGTTAGCTGGGTATTTAGTGAGATTAAAAACAAAACCCTTTCAAAAAATGTATGTTCATGCAAAAAAAAAGTAACTTTTGGCATTAAATTCCTTAATCCAATTAATAGCTTGCACTAATTAAATGCTTCCCATGTTGAATCTTTAAGAATTGGATTTAAGAATGAATTTTATAAAATGAAAATCCAATTATAATTTCGAATTATATGAATACTTTTTTTGAAACTGAGTACAGGAAAGTTAATCATAAGCATTTAGAGTCTTTAATATTCAAAAATTGATATGTCCCAGGAAAAAGTGTCGAAAAATTTTTTCCTAAACAAAAAAAAAATTAAATAAAGATTTTTATTTTCGAAGACTGCAATTTCTGTTTTAATTAATTAATAAAACTACTTTTGTTAATATATGTATTTTTTCAAAATATACTTTATTTTAGAAAATAAAATAGCAAAACACTATTTTAAGGTGCATCGCAAGTTAAAATGTTTAAAGAGTAAAACAAATCGTTAATGGGCGAATTATCAGTATAAATAATAATATGTTAGAGATAAATAATAAAGTGAATTTGAGAGATCAATTTAAAGTGGTTTGTTAATTAAAATATTTTCAAACTAAAATGAATATTCTTTATTTACAATTTAGCTTTTAAATTACATTTTCCGCTTTCATTTGCGAACGAAAACTAAATTAATTTCTTTTGGTTTTAGAAACTACATCTTTCCTTAGAAAAAAAATCAATTTTAATAAGAACGGGATTGAAATTTTCATTTAGCAAAATATAACTACTTTTGTTGTACTGTTTTGTTTAAAAAAATTTCAATTTTGTTTCAGGCTTTCTTTTTCTGAACTCTGAGGAAATTGTATTTTTTCGCAATTTATTTATTCGGATTTCTGCTTTAAATATGAATAACTAATTTCATGTTGAATAAGAGCTTAAATAATTTCAAACAATAACCTCAAATATGTTTTAAAAAATAGAATAAAGAAAAGAAAAAAGAATTTTCGCTTTACTATTTAATTTAAATTCGATTGAGGCAGAATGATTTTTGTTTTGCATTCACTGAATTGTAATTTCTTTTTCAAGCAATATTCAATCCTAATTACCACATTTGAAGGTTGAATGTATTGATAAAAATTCTAGAAAATTTTAAAAATATAAGATAAAACTATTTTAATAGTACAAAACTGTTAAACACTTTAGTGCTAATACATAAACAAACTTTTTTGATTTTATAACTGATGACAATTGCTCTGCGATTAGTATGGCAGTTTTCATATGGATTATTGCTTTCAGGTGACCATTGTGCTATCTAGTATGTATATGTATCATAAAAAGCTTTAAAAATCGTTTCATGTTATTTCTTTATCTGAATTCCTCTTATTTAACTTATTATTGAAAGCGAAACGCGTTCTCTCATTTATTATTCATGTACGGCATATTAGCTCTAAATTTTGATTAAAGAATGTTAGAATTAACAGTTTAAGTTTTCTCCTTAATCAAGCGTGAGAACCGGAAAAATTCCTCGACTTATACGAGTCATAGGAAATAATTTTTAAATGAGTAATTGGTAAAAATAATTTATTTTTTGCATGAGACTTAAGAGGTCATCGGGATGAATTTTCAAAATTTCCTTTACATTTATAGAGAAACATTTTAATTTTGTGTGATTTGACGTATTACTCTCCGTACTTTGATTATAAAATAAATACTGTCTTGGTTATTCACCCACATGCCAACTTTATTTCCCTGATAGGCCACCCTGCCTTGATATGTTATTTAACCCCTTCCTTCTCGCTCCCGTGAAAATGACGGGGTGAGGTTTCGCCCTCTATTTCTCGCCCCCGCGATATTGACGGGCTGGAGTGTTCAGAAGTAACGCGCCAATAAGAATAAAACTAATTCATTTCTTTTGCTGGGAAAAAATGTGATTTCTCATTTTACACACCAGATGGCAGTACCAGGATATTTTTATGGTAATTGAATTGTAGATAGTTTAAACTAGTTGCAGCACTAATTAAATACGTAATACAGATGAAAAAGCCAAAAACATAGGCACTTTCATGACCGCTTTCGTG